>ML802168.1:85583-129228 GCA_009831015.1 Picea engelmannii | reverse complement strand
ATCTTCAGAAGAACAACAAAAATGGGTAACCAAGATATTGGGTTATGATTTTGAAATCATCTATAAAAAGGGGAAGAAAAATGTTGTGGAAGATGCACTCTCAAGAAAGGATGAAGATGTTGAGGCCTTTCTCTGTGTTATCTTGATCATCCAACCCGATTGGATAATAGAAGCAAGGGATGAATGGAAGAATGATGAAAAAGTGTGGACTCTCATTCAAAGGTTGAAACAAGATTCTAGTGCATCAGATACATTTACATGGAAAAATGATTCACTATGGTACAAAGATCGCTTATATTTATGTAAGAACTCCCAACTCAAACAAAATGTACTATTGGAATTTCACACCTCTCCAATAGGAGGTCACTCGAGATTTTTGAAAACCTACCATAGAGTCAAGAAGGATTTTTTTGGGGATGGCATTAAAACTAATGTTCAAAGGTTTGTGGAAGAATGTTTGGTTTGCCAACAAAATAAGGTGGAAACAATTAAGACCTCGAGTCTTTTACAACCATTAGCCATCCCAAGTCAATGTTGGAAGGAGGTTTCCATGAATTTCATCACAGGGTTACCAAAGTCTGAAGGAAAGAGTGTCATCATGGTGATTGTTGATAGACTAACCAAGTATGCACACTTTTGTGCACTCTCTCATCCCTTCAAATCTAGTACAATTGCCACCACATTCATGGAGACAGTTCAAAGCTACATGGCAGCCCAAAGATTATTGTAAGTGACAGAGATCCCATCTTCACTGGACATTTTTGGACAAAATTATTTTCTTGTTTGGGTACTCAATTGGCTCATAGCTCATCCTATCATCCTCAANGATATAGTGAACAAATGTCTGGAAGGATACCTTCGTTGCTTTGTCTCTGATAAACAAACACAATGGTTCAAATGGTTACCCTTGGCATAATGGTGGTATAACACTTCCTTTCATACTGCAACAAAAATAACACCATTTATGGCACTCTATGGATACCAACCTCCTTCCATCACTTCTTCTCTAAAAGAAAAATCTAAGGTTCAAGCAGTGGAAGATCACATCGAGCATCAACAACAAGTTCTCCAATTCTTAAAGGAAAACCTGGCCATGGCACAAAATCGCATGAAACAACAAGCAGATCAACATCATAGTGAAAGAAGTTTTGAAGTAGGGGATTGGGTGTTTTTAAGACTACAACCATACAAACAGATGTCCCTCAAACAAGCCAATAAGGATAATAAATTATCACCAAAGTACTATGACCCTTATAAGGTGTTGCGAAAGACTGGTACTATGGCATACAAATTGGAGTTGCCTACATATTCACAAGTACACCTAGTTTTCCATGCTTCATTCTTGAAGAAGGTTATAGGTGAAAATATCCCAATTCAAACTATATTGCCAGAACTTGACGAGGAAGGAAAAATCATATTGGAGCCTGAAGCCATCACTGACACAAGAATTCGCCAGCTGAGGAATAGATCCATTTCATAGTATCTGATTAAATGGAGGAAACTACCGACTGAAGATTCCACTTGGGAAGATGAGTATTTTATACAAAAGAATCTAGAGTTACTCAAGCGTTGAGGTCAACACTTGTCTCAATGGGAGGGGCATGTTAAGCCCTAATATTGGCTCATTACCCCTTAATTGGGGCATATTACATTAGTAATGTTATTTTATTTATGTCATCTTTATTCCATTAGTTGTAATTATACCTCCTAGTCTCCTTTATATACCAAGGAGACACTTTCATTTGGAATCATATTGTACTTGAACATTTATGTGGGGTAAAATGAGGTTTCCCCCTCAAAGAGGCTTATTATCTGAAGTTATCTATTTTTTAAGGCGTTGAGTACTTATTCTGAGGTTTTTCTATGCTATATTGATATTTGGTTCTTAACAACCGGGGCCTGGGAAATGGCTTCTTTGATATCGTTGAAGGTGTCTTTTCACTCATCATCTGACTTAAACTTGGCATCTTTGTGAATCATCTTTTGTAAGGGTTTGATGATTTCCATGAAGTCGGGAGTGAACTTCCTCACAAAATTGATTTTCCCAAAAAAGGACTGCATAGATTTCTTATTATGGGGTAAGGGAAGTTGAGCTATGGCCTTAATCCTTTTGGGGTCTATGCGAATCCCTTCCTGAGATATAATGTGACCTAACAACTTACCTTCCTCGACACCGAAGATAATTTTTTTGGGGTTTAAGGATATACTATATTTCTTACACCTCTCAAAAATCTGAGTCAAGTGTTGGATGTGCTCTTCTATGTTCTTTGAATACATTGTTACGTCATCTAGATATACTACCACACATCTATTAATTAATCCCCAGAAAGCTACATCCATGGATCTTTGGAAGGTTTCTCCTGCATTAATTAACCTGAAAGGCATGCATTTATAAGTGAAGGTTCCCCATTTGGTTCCAAAAGTGGTTTTTAAACGATCTTCCTCCAAAACAAGGACTTGGTTGTATCCTAAGAAAATGTCTAATAGAGAGAAAATACCCAAGCCCGACACAGTCTGTAGGAGTTGTTCCATCGGTAGGACCATATAATTGTCTTTTTCTGAGGCCCTATTGAGGTTCCTAAAATCTACGCATAGGCAGATCTTGCTCGATTTTTTGCTCACCGGAACAAGGTTCGCTACCCAAGTGAAATGCCTAACTTAAAAAATGATATTCACATCTTAAATCTTCTTTAGATCCTAGTACATAAGAGGCTCCAGGGACAGGTGATACTTTCAGAGCTTCTGTTGGAAAGGTTTTAATTCTGGTTTCAAGGGGATGGTGTGTTGAATGATACGGGTATCATAAATTTTCAAACCCCTATAGGACCACGCGAAGACATCCTGGTATTGCCTAAATAATTTGAGGTAAGATTTCCTGTCTTCTTTAGACATAGTCTTGCCCAGATTCACATTCTTTGGGCTCTCTGGGTTCCCAAGATTTATAGTTTCGTGCAAGGGACAAGAGCTACCAGTCTTTGAATTTTCGGGTCCCTTAAATCACTCCTTAAGATCAAAATTATTTTCTAGATTAGATATCCCTTTTGGGATCATGTGACCCTTTTATTTATCTATAGTTCGTCCCATTCGAGGATCGGTTTATGTGGAAAGTTCTTGGAATTCTTCATCGTCAATAGCAACGTCTTTGAAATTGTCTTGGTTAGTCAAGAAGTTTATGATTTTTTCATCTCCTTCGAAGACTTTCCAATTGGAAATGTTATTAGGTACCAACGGTTTGTAAATCAGATCCGCAGTGAATCGGGAGGCTTCATAATCTTCTAAAATTGATAGCCTGGAAGTGGCAGTGGTCAAGGAGTGAGCAAGAGTATTCTTTACTCTTGGGAGCGCAGTGATGTTAAAAGCCTCAAAGTGTTCTATTAACCTATGCACCTCTTGTTGATAGTTCTTTAGATGAGGAGAATTGCAATGTGTAGTATTTCTTACTTGTCTAACAATAATTTTGGAGTCCCCAAAAAATTTCAATCCCTTGATATCCAAATTTATGGATTTCCTTAATCCTTGTACTAGAGCTTCAGATTCGGTAGTGTTGTTGGTACATTCAAATTCTAGCCAATAGGACAAGAAATGACGTTTAGCAATAGGATTGATGAGGATGCATCCTGCTCCAAACCCTTCTTGAGATTTGGATCCATCAAAATAGAGGGTCCATAATTGTGAAAGGGGATCGCTATTTTTGTTTCCCTTGTTAGTTTTTGTTTCCCTGACCTCTTGTTTTGCAAGTTCTAGCACCCAGTTTTGGAAAAAGAAGGTGTTTGTTGTCGGTATCGGGAATTTTTATTGAAAGATCAATTCAGATTTTTGAGTAAGAGGAACATCAAATAAGAGCAAAGCGAAGTTTCCAAAGTAGGAGTCACAGGAATAATTTCCCAGTATGGGGAAATTTTTGGATGAGGATTCATTAGGGGCTTCTAAATCAGTGACTGTATGCTTCAGATATCTCTCCCTATCGATTTTGATCATGTCCTTGTATCCCTTTAGTGGTAGCCAAATGTGTTCCTAGTCCATACTGAAGTAACTATTTATCTTTTCAGACCAGTCTCGGCTTAGTAATAGCCCATATGCCTCTAGGATATCTACTACAATAATGTTGATCACTTGCACAAACGTGGGGTGCGTTGATATCTTGATCATCACATATTTGAGTTCTCCTATGACCTTGACCTGGGTCCTATCCAGTTGTATGACATGTTTATCAATCTTGAGAGGAACGCCATTCAATTTATTGCAAACAGACAAGGGCATGATGTTGGAGGATGCTCCAGAAACTACTAAACAATTATGGATGTTTCTATTGAATATTTCAAACGTTAGGAGGAACGGGGGGACCAAAGGTTTTTCTTTTCTATCTCTCGAACATGCATTCATAGTGTTAAATTATGAGCTTGATTTCTTATGCGGATTAATTCTTTTATTTTCTTCAATACTTTGATTCCAACTTAATACACTTCAACAATTTCAAATCATAATCAAATAGCAATAATTATGTAGATAAGTAAACATGCATATCAACAACACATATACCCTCGGGAAACCCTGTACAGGGAGAAAAACCCCAGCAAACAATATTCCTTTATTGCATTAATAACGTAATATCTCTTACAAATATCCACCATGAATGTACTTCTTTCAAAGATCTTGCCAAGATGACTCTGACCTGACAAAGAATTACAAGACCTTGCTGAAATACACCTTTGATATGCCGCCTCTTTATCACTGATGTGCTCCTCTATTACTTCACCCTCAACCGCCTCTTTATCACTGATGTGCTCCTCTATTACTTCACCCTCAACCTACATATGGAAACTATGTTTCAAAATTGTGTTGCAAAACTATATTGCAAAACTGTATTGAGGAGAGGGTTCGACCTCTTCTTATATAGGTTGAAGAGGGGAAGAGGAGAAGCTAAAAATAGTAACCTGATTGCATGCATTAGTCATAACTGAGCTTCATACTTTAGTTCGAACTTACAACTAGACTTGAGATTGGTTACAACTCAGCATTACACTTTAGTTCGAACTTTAGAACTAGACTTGAGATTGGTTACAACTCAACACTACACTTTAGTTCAAACTTAGAACTAGACTTGAGACTGACATGCTTTAGTTCGAACTTAGAACCAGACTTACAAATTTAGTTGCAACTCAACATTACACTTTAGTTCTAAGATAGAACTAGACTCAAGACTTTAGTTGCAACTTAACATTACACTTTAGTTCTAGACTCAAGACTTTAGTTGCAACTCAACATTACTAAAAATAGAACTAGACTCAAGAATTTATCTGCAACTCAATATTACACTTTAGTTCTAATAGAGAACTAGACTCAAGACTTTAGTTACAACTCTTGACAAGGCAATTCGAAATTCTCTTCATGGTGGATAATGTTTACACGTGCCAATGCACTAGATCAATACAATTACATCATTTGCAATATTAGGAATATCGTTTGTTTCTAGTTCATAGGAATTTTACATTCAACCTAACTTTTGATAGATACCTTGATTTTTTCTCATGGCTCACAAGGTTTGACTAGGCTCATAGAGGTTGTATGTTCCCCCTGACTTTTTCACTAGTCTATTTATGCTCATAGAGGTTTACGTTCCCCCTAACTTTTGCACTAGATTGTCTATGCTCACAGAGGTTGTACATTCCCTTTGACTTTTTCATTAGAATCACATATCATCTCGTTCATCCTGACTTTTGGTTTGACTCACAGAGGTTGTCCGTTCCCCCTGGCTTTTGTCAATACCTCACAAGACTAGTTGATTCTCCAAATATCCCTAGCTAGCCTCAAGGTGGCCCATATGGCCTCTCATTGGAGAATGACTCTTGATGCTACCAAATTTAACACTCCCTCTCAGTGAGGGAGTCATTCTTAGCCACACCAAGCTTGCCTCTCAGCTGCACAAACTGTCTCGAGGTCGGAGGCTTGGTCAAGATATCATCTACCTTCTCGCTCATGACTATGTACTGTAACTTTACATTTTTTCTCTAGACCAAGTCTCGGATGTAGTGGTACCTCATGTCAATATGTTTTGACCTGTTTTGACCTGTCAATTTTATGCAACTTTTACTATCACAGTGAACCACCATCGTCTTGATCTTGTCACCAAACAACCCATAAACCAATTTTCTAAGCCATACTACTTCCTTGCTAGCATCACTTGTTGCAATGTACTCAGCCTCTGTTGTACTCTATGCAATGGATCCCTTCTTTCGGCTTGACCAAGAGATCATAGTGGATTCTAAACTAAAGCAGTATCCAGAAGTACTCTTTTGATCCACTAGGATTCCTTCCCAATCAACATCTGCATACCCATGAAAAAATAAACCACCACTAGATGTATATCTTAGACCATAAGTAATGGTCCCTCTAAGATATCTCAAGATGTGCTTTTCTGCCACCCAGTGTCTCTATCTCGGTTCAGTCATGAATTGACTCATTGCAATCACTGCATAGCATATATCTAGCCTAGTGTGGATCATGTACATCAAGCATGCAATCAGCTGCCTATACATGGTGGGATCCACCAAATCTGAACCTATATCAGAATCATGCAGCTTCGTCCGGTTGGTAACCATCAGATTAGACATGGATTTGCAATCCATCATACCAAACCTCTTTAGTACATCCACTGTGTATTTTCCTTGTGCCAGAAATATCTCGCCATGTCTTTGCCACACTTCCAATCCTAGGAAGTAATGCATCAACCCTAAGTCTTTCATCTCAAATTCTGAGGTTAGCTCCCTCTTACACCAGGCTATTATCCCTTCATTTCCTATTAGAAAGATATCATCAACATACAATATTAGTATAACAGGTTGGTTAACTCTTACCTTGAAGTATGAATTTGCATCAGCATCACTTTTCTAAAATCTTAGGCTTTTAAGAAAGCCATCAATCCTGTCATACCAAAATATGAGAGTCTGCTTAAGACCACACAAGGCCTTCCTTATCTTGCATACATGAGTTCCTTTGTTATGCAATATAAAACCATTTGTTTGTTCCACAAAGACCTCTTGTTCAATCTTTCCATTCAAGAATGTTGTTTTTACATCCATCTGATGTAATTTCCAACCAAGTATGGAAGCTCAAGAAATAATAGTTTGAGTGGAGGTATACCTGGCTACAGGAGAAGAAGTTTCTTCGTAGTTGATTCCTTCTTTCTGAATGAAGCCTCTGTCTACAAATATTTCTTTGAACTTTTCCACACTTCCATTAGATGCATGTTTGATCTTATAGATCCACTTGGAAGAAACCACTGATTTGTATTTTGGCCTTGGCACAATGTCCCAAACATTGTTCTTTATAATAAACCTGTATTCCTCAAGCATGGTATCCTTCCATACTTGTAATTTATTTTCTTCTTCAAATGAAGAAGGTTCGGAATCACTAATTTTACTCATCAGTGCAACATAGCCTCCAAACCTATGAGGCCTCTTCCTTTCCCTAAAATTTCCTTTGGGAGAAACTATCATTTCTGCTTCCTGCACTATTTCTTTAAGCCACCTTGGCTTCCTTTTGGTTGGAGGTTCCTCAAGAGTTCTTTCTAACACTTCAGTGGGTTCTATGGGATCATTACTTATCCCTTCACAAGGTTCCTCCCTATGATCATCTGACTCTTCATTTTCATAAGAGGGTGAAGCTGGCTAAACTGCTTCTAAATCCTGCTAAAGCTCTCTGGATTTCTTAAATGCGACTTCCTCATGAAATGTCACATATATTCTTACCTCTATCTGCCTATGACCTGGTACATAAATCCTATAATATTTGGAGTTCTCATTGTACCTCACAAAAACCCCTTTCTTGCTTGAGGGTTCAATCTTTGTCCTCTTTTCCTTAGGGACATGAATATACACAAGACATCCAAATATCCTTAGATTCCCTACTTCAGTTTTAATCCCTAAGAAGACTTCTTCAGGAGTATTTTCTTTCAAAATAGCATGTGGACACCCATTCTAAATATACATGGTAGTGGAGGTAGCTTCTGCCCATAAATAATTTGGCAGATCTTGGTCAAACATCATTGCTTTTGTTGCCTCACAAATAGTCATGTTTTTCCTCTCAGCAACACCATTTGATTGAGGGTTATATGGCATGATCAACTGTCTCTTGATTCTTGCTGACTTGCAGAAATCCTAAAACTGAAGAGATTCAAACTCTCCTCCATTGTTTGTTCTAAGGATTCAAATGTGTTTCCCTAACTGATTTCAATAAAGGCTTTATACTCTTTGAATGTTTCACTTTTAGCTTTAAGAAAATATATCCAACATTTTCTGGAGTAATCATCAATAAAAATGACATAATACAAACAACCACTGAGTGAGGGAGATGACATGGGACCACATGCATCAGAATGAACCAGATCTAAGATGCCCTGAGCTCTGTTGTCACTACTTGGAAATGCTTTCTTTATATTTTTACCTAGCATGCATCCCTTACAAATTTCATTTTTACTAAGAGAAATAGAAGGCATGCCACATACCATGTTCTGTAGATGTAGAAGAGATTTGTAATGAATATGTCCAAGTCTTCTGTGCCACAACTCAGTGGAGCTACTCACAACATGAGCCAATGCCTAAACTGACTATCCTGACATGACGTACAGTCCTCCACTATGAGTTCCAATGGGTTTTGTTGTACTTAAGTGGCTACCTTTAGCTCATAGTACTAGTGCCTCCATGTCCTTGAAGATCACCCAATATCCCTTGTCCTCAAGGGTTTCAACTGATAGTATATTCTTCTTAAGCCCTGGAGCATATAATACTTCATCAACATGAAGTATAGCCCCAGATTCCAATCTGAAAGAGATAGAGCCTACTCCCTCTATCTTGTTACATTTTTCATCCCCAAGCTCGACCTACTCTGCAAAAGATTTTGTTTCAAAATATGAGAGGATCTCCTTGTACCTTGTCATGTGCTTTGATGCACCACTGTCTACTAACCAATTTTTCAACCCTGTGGAAACTAAATTGGATAAAGCAGAAACCAAATAATATTCTTTCCTATTTTATTTTTCATTAGAAGGACTTTTCTGATTTCTTTTGGATTCATCATCCTTAGCAGTTGAGGCATGATGTTTCCCTTTCCTAGGATATTTCTTTCTAAACCAACAATCTTTAGCAAAATGGCCCAACTTATTACAACTAAAGCATTTAATCTTAGATGTATCAATATTCTTTCCTTTGAATGTACCTTTGATGTTTGGCTTCCATTGAGAGACTTTCTTCTTTCCCTTGAATCTTGATGCTAAAGCTGAGTGCTCTTCTTTCATTGGCTCGCTCTTGGTAGCTATGCGACTCTCCTCCTAGAGGAAATCATGCCATAACCTCTCAAACATGGGTTGAATCTCTCTCCCACTTACACTGGATAAGAAGGTCTCCCATGAAGAAGGAAGATTGTCAAAAATGTCCTGTACTAAATCATTATCGTCCACTATCACCCCTATGACCAAAACATGATCTTTGATTTGAGCTATCCTAGAACAGAAAGATGCCAATGATTCACCTTTCTCCATCTTCAAATATTTAAGCTTGTGCTTAAGTGTCCTCTTCTGACTTGGAGCCTGTTTCTCATACAGATTCACCAAGGTATCCATACAATCCTTGGTTGTCATCAACAAAGTCATTGCAGGAATTATACTATCTTTGACTAAGTTAAAGATGATTCTCTTGGACTTTGCTTGACTCTTCCTAAAATCCATTCTTCCTGCATTATTTGTTGATTCCTCCACCACTGTGGTCACATACTTCTCAAGATGATGCTATTGCAAGATATTTTTTATACGTAGCTCCCACACATTAAATTTGGTAGCTCCTTCGAGCCTATCTTCGGCCTTGACTAAAATGGAGGATGCCATGGTCCTCACACTGGAAACTTAATCAATCTTGCTTGGATATGTGTGTACCTGTTGTTGCACTTCAACATGTTTAACACAACCTAAGCTATGATACCATGTTAGATTATGAGCTTGATTTATTATGCGGATTAATTATTTTATTTTCTTCAATACTTTGATTCTAGCTTAATACACTTCAACAATTTCAAATCATAATCGAATAGCAATAATTATGTAGATAAGTAAACATGCATATCAACAACACATATACCCTGGGGAAACCTTGTATAGGGAGAAAAACCCCAACAAACAATATTCCTTTATTGCATTAATAATGTAAGATCTCTTACAAATATCCACCATGAATGTACTTCTCTCAAAGAGCTTGCCAAGATGACTCTGACCTGACAAAGACTTACAAGAACTTGCTAATATACACCTTTGATATGTTGCCTCTTTATCATTGATGTGCTCCTCTATTACTTCACCCTCAACCTGCATATGAAAACTCTTTTTCAAAATTGTGTTGCAAAATTGTATTGCAAAATTGTATTGAGGAGAGGGTTCGACCTCTTCTTATATAGGCTGAAGAGGGGAAGAGGAGAAGCTCTAAATCGTAACCTGATTGAATGCATTAGTCATAACTCAACTTCATACTTTAGTTCGAACTTAGAACTAGACTTGAGATTGGTTACAACTCAACATTACACTTTAGTTCAAACTTTAGAACTAGACTTGAGATTGGTTACAACTCATCATTACACTTTAGATCGAACTTAGAAATAGACTTGAGACTGACATGCTTTAGTTCGAACTTAGATCTAGACTTAAGACTTTAGCTACAACTCAACATTACACTTTAGTTCTAAGATAGAACTAGACACAAGACTTTAGTTGCAACTCAACATTACACTTTAGTTCTATACTCAAGACTTTAGTTGCAACTCAACATTACTAAAAATAGAACTAGACTCAAGACTTTAGTTGTAACTCAACATTACACTTTACTTCTAAGATAGAACTAGACTCAAGACTTTAGTTAGAACTCTTGACAAGGCAATTCAAAATTCTCTCCATGGTGGATAATGTTTACACGTGCCAACGCACTAGATCAATACAATTACATCATTTGCAATATTAGGAATATTGTTTGTTTCTAGCTCATAGGAATTTTACATTCAACCTAACGTTTGCTAGATACCTTGACTTTTGCTCATGGCTCACAAGGTTTGACTAGGCTCATAGAGGTTGTATGCTCCCCCTGACTTTTTCACTAGTCTGTCTATGCTCACAGATGTTGTACGTTCCCCCTGACTTTTTCACTAAATTGTCTATGCTCATAGAGGTTGTACATTCCCCCTAACTTTTGCATTAGACTCACATAGCATCTCATTCGTCCTAACTTTTGGTTTGACTCACATAGGTTGTCCATTTCCCCTGGCTTTTCTCAATACCTCACAAGAATGGTTGACTCTCCTAATCTCCCAGGCTAGCCTCAGGGTGGCCCATATGGCCTCTCATTGGAGAGTGACTGTCAATGCTGCCATATTTAACACATAGTTGGTTTTCCCAAAGGACCTGTGTGAGTCAAACTTCTTTCTGGACCATTACCCGTCGTCAGGTTTTTGGCAGAGTTCAAGTTCTGTAACAGAAATTCTTTCTGCTGAGGGATCCTGCATATCTCCATAACTGAAATGTTGGCCTTTAGCTTCTTCAAATATTCGACCATGTTGTAATATAGTTTGGGTGACTCTTGGGTGTGAATTCTTATAGGCTTTTTTCCAAGAGAGAAAGAGGATTTCGAGTGGTTGGGATTTATCTTACTTTGTGAATCCCAGGTGGTGTCGGTATCTTTTGAGCTGGGAGGACCCTTACTGCACATCTATATCACCGAAACTTCTGTGGGTTTTTCCTCAGACTCAAAAATATTGCTGGAAGGCATGATCAGGTCAAGATCCCATATCAGCATGGTTGTGTCTTGTGGTGGGTCAACTTCTTCCTAGTCCACCATATTCATAACCGAACTACTTGGCTATTCATCTAGGGAGACTTCATCTAGAAATTGGTTGTCCATCCAATTCATGGCATGTAGCCATTAAGGGAAATCTCTTTTGAGGTGGTTCTCCTAATGATAAGTACAAAAACGATCAGACGTGACATTACCTAGATCGATATTTAAGTTAGTGGGGTGAGGTTCAATTGCTTTGAAAGGCGGGCTTCTTTTAAAGAAATGTTTATAGGTCTTATGGCCTTGGTTTCCCTCCCCTGCATTTCTCTTCATGTCTATGATTTTGTTCGATAATTTATTCACCATGTGTTGGAGATCTTCTATATCACCATTACCTTTGTTGGGAGTCTGTTCAACCAGTTTTCGGGGAGGTCTAGTCATAAGGAGTCCTCTCCTAGGGGGGTTGGCTTTATTTTTCACTAAGAAGACCTGGCCCTCTTTACATCCTTTCATCTAGAATTATATCATATTGGCCTCCTCAAAATTCTCCACCAGTTTTTTCTTAGAATCTCTTTTTACAAACATCGAAATAGAATATGGGAGCGCATTGGCGTAAACCTCGATTTGTAACTCTTGAGTTGGTTTCTCCGTGCGCTGGAATTTGTTTAAGATGGTTGTGAATCTCTAATTGAAATCTTTGACCCTTTGTTTCGAACTCATGGTGGTTGCAAACAACTCTTCCATCAGGGCTCCCGTAGTAGTTTCCTCTGCAAATTTATCTCAAAAATCTTTCTGGAACTTAGTCCAGCTGGTTATTGATCCTACTGGCAAGTTGAGATACCATGTGGAAGCTGAATTTTCAAACATGTAGGGGAAAAGTATGCAGACTATGTCTTCATGTTGAACATTTATAAGTCTGATCATGAGTATAAACTTCTTGATGTGATCTTCAGGTAATCCTGAAGTTTCGGAGTCGTAGTTAGGAAGCATTTTCTCCAAATGTCGGGGAAGATTATGTATTCATCCGGGTATGGCCACGGCATCTCCAGCCAACCAGGGTCAATTTTTCTGAAGCAAGATTTCTCTTTCTTCCTCATGGTTATTATCACCCTCCATATCTTCAGAATATGAGTCAAACTCTTCTTCTTCCGAAAATTTATTTGGCTCGGAGACATCGGCGGCTGGCGTTTTGGGTATCAGATTGAGAGTTTCTTGGATTTTGGTAATTGCGAAATCTATTAAGTCTTCTATGAAGTGTACAAAAATTTCATTGGGAGTGCTAACCACTGGTATCCTTTGTTGTTTTCTTTGAGGGAGGATGGGAGATAAGGACAACGCACTGATCTGTGGGGGTAGGCTCTAGTGATTCTCCTGAATCGATTCACTTCTTCGTGAGGAAGAGCGTAAGGTATTTCAGGGTGAAAGGGTTGTTCCTCGGACTGGGGTGAGTTATTCATTTCAGGAATACTTAATGTGTGTGGGTTGTCTTGTGACAAACTAGCCATGCATGTGGGTTGTTACGAATATGTAGGCTGTTTGAAATGATAGATAAAATATATATTCAACCATTCATTCTTAGGCCCTCCTTCTAGTGCCAATTCTATTGACGGGACCTAAATACCTTGCCTCAATAGCAGGAACCAAACCCAAAACTGAGGCCCAATTAGACTCTGCAGCGTTTGAAATGGAATGGTTCTCCAGATCTTGTGATCCGACCAATTTATCAATCGGATTTGTGTTTCTTTGTGAAGGCTCTTCCTTCAGTTAGGATTGATTTCTTCTGTAATTTCTCTTAAGTGGGGCTGATGTGAGAGATGCAAGCCAGCATAAACCAACTTGAAAATTAATAGGATTAAGTTTTAACTACTAGGGAAGAGGTTAATCTTGGGATAACCTACTGCTCAACATGTAGACAATTACTCTATACCACAGGCCTAGTACTAATACATTAACCGTGTGAGCATCTAATTAATGTATGAGAAACTAACTATCAGAAAGAAAGCACATATTTAACAAGATAATGGAAAGAAAAATAATTCATCTACCATAACCATTCATTACATAAAAACACAACGATTTATCTTCATCATTAAATCAAAGAGCATCCAAACATTGCACCAAATAACTTCACAACAGAGTTAATTTCTCTTACTCATTACTGCATCATTCATGAAATAGGATAGGAAGTAGTTATTCTCCAAGTCCAATCACATACATCTGATGAAAATAGTTTTTCTTTGGTCGAGAAGGACTTCTCAATCGTAGCAGTCTCGAAGTAATTCTTAATAGCCCAAAAGAAAGAGTTCTTACAACAACCATCAACCCTCTTCTAATTGGTCGATGTCTTTATTTATAATATAGAGTTTTAACCAAAATTAACGACTAATTGCAGTTTAAACAAAACAGAAATCCCCACGTGTCATTATCTTCTAACAGCTTCTTTAACAGACGTCTTGAGATACTTCTTGGAAAGGATGAATGCTCTCGTATTTAGTCCAATTGAAAAACACTTTTTCACAAGTTTGAGCCCATGGAAATCTATGTTGTTCCATCAGGGCCGTGTATATTCCCCTGATGTCTACTGCATGCGCCTGGTACTTTACTAAACTGAAGTTCAGTTGTTGTAGCATGGTTTGGTCTCTTGATCGAATGTTCGACAAATTGTCGTACTTGCCCTGGCTTCACATCGAATATTTTCACAAATCTTTGGTCCATCGTGCATCTTGTTCGACATGCAGGTTGACCACATTGCTCAAGTCAATGAAATCATCGGGGGTGTCGAACTCAGGGTGACCTGATTCATTCATCACTCTATCGATTCTTCTTCAGAGTTTCTTTCGGGTTTATCGACGAGATCACAGAGCAAGATTTGTTTGAAGATTAGGGAGTTGTTCCTGCAAGCGGATTTGAGATAGTTTAATGATCAAGTGATATGACATAAGGTACTAATAGACATAATAGATTGATGCATACTTGTGAAGCTCGTTATTCTTAACCATTCAATAATTACATGATCTCAGTTTCTCTTTTGAATTACCTGCGATGTCTTCCATCCACACCGCCATTCTTCTTTAGTGTAAATGAGTCATGTCATCGTGAAATATCGTGGTAAATTGGGTACATCAAATACGTGCGTCGGAACCATCATAGTGGCTACTCGACCTTTGGGACTGGGAAAAGATGCCAGAGTTGAGCATGCACATGTATTCTCCCAGAAGGTCGGGTATCATAGTAAGGAAGTTGTTAAATGCTTCCAGAACCTGTATCACCAAGTGTGTCAGCTATCAATTGTCAATAATGGAGGCCAAAGAGTTTAAAGAAATTGGAATGATCATACTGCACATTCTCTGGGACTCTGTTCAGTGATGCTTCAAGAATTCTGGATTACATTCGACAAGAAGTTGTGATGCGCTAAGTCTTCAAGGCATCTTGTCATGAAATGTGAGTGTTATTTTGGCACACTTAGGATTGTTGCATTGTTTGGCTTTAAATCCTAGGAATTCTGTGAGGAATTCCATGTATAAGTCGATTTTGTGCCTCTGTGACATTGATCTGGTGCGTTTATTCAAGTGAGACTTGGCACAATGGTCATTATCACCTATAGGCGTCCAAGCCACTACGTCGTTGCATTATGGAATCCTCCCCTAGAAAGGGACGGGGTTTACAAGGTAGTCGAGATTCTAGGTCTGAGCCTCAATGCACTTGGGACTCCTTCTTATTGGCTCCTAGTGTCTTTGAGTCTTCAACAGGATGTACAAGAATTTTCTTGGGAAAGGTGTCGATGCCTCTAATGAAATTTGGGGTGGAGAGAAGTACGCCTGAATGAGGTATGCTAGGGGTTGGGCCCCTAGAGTAGCAGACACCATGGAGAATAGGGAGGCCCAGGAAAGACATGAGAAAAGGGAGGGAGACCATCCTCGAGTTGAGTTGAGTGTATACCTAGTCACTGAGGAGTCTACGGTGCTTACTAACTGATTGGGACTTGTGGAGACTGACAGTAAAGGAAGCGGGGGACAAAAGGGGAGGTTAAAAGGACTGGGTTCTCCCATTAATAGTCCCATCCAATAGTTAGAGTAAGCCCAGCTCACGATAGTTGAACTCTATCAAGAAAACACAGAGTTGTGGAACCAGTTGGCTGTGAAGAACTAGGGGGTATCAACATCGTAGGGTCACAGAGGAAACATAGTTTGTCTCCAGAGATAGCTTCGAGAATATTAAGACACAATTTTCCATTTGTGCGAGGCGCAAAGGATGGCAACGAACAACAAAAAGGAAATGTCACATGGTGTGAGAAGCATTTTAGGAGAGGGTGCGTGCACAAGAGATGCATAATGGGTGACCCCCCTACTTTGAGTTTCCCACAGTTACACTTAACATTTCTTCCCTCTTGTTGTAAGAGTTTTTTATTCTCATTATGACTGGGTTGGTCAGTAAAGATGTAGATGATATCTATTCGTATATAGCCCAAGTCTAGCGGGAAATTTTCTAGTTGTATGAAAATATTGAAGCTTCTTGAATGTATCATGTCTCCTTTTGGATGTAAATTAACTCCGTTCTTTTATTTAAGTTTTTTGTAGATCATGTGATTTTATAATTGTTACTTTTGCAAATATGAAATTGTTGATATGTTTTCTCTAGAACTTCCGACGTTGATCGACGTTGACATGGCTTATTAACCCGGGGTCACTTAAAATATTTGAACATAAAATTTAGCATTTGGATGATGGGTAAAGATTTCACTTAAGGGATATACTCATGTCGAAGGCACTAAAGGAGGAATATATTGTGACTATCTATACTTGAGTGGCATCAGGGATTGATAATTTCAAATGTAAAATTTTAATGTGTACTTTATCTTGTAACTCTCTGATGCCAAAATTTCTTAGGGTGTCAGCTATTGACAATATCACTTTCCTCTTTGCGCGACAATTATCTCTTCATTTTCCTGCCAAAGTCGAATGGGTCAGTCTTCGGCGATACCTCCGCCAAAGTTCAATCGTATGAGAAAAGACTTTCAACTGCTGACACCAATGAAGATCAGTGTTCAGTGTTAATTAAAACTTCTCAAACGATTTTCATCATCTTTAATGTTTACCGATGCCAAAATCCTAAATGTGTCATGGAAAGATTTAGTTTGTCAATTTCCTAAGTATCTTATTCATGAACCTTTAACGATTAAGATGATTCCTTGCTGTATGTTCAAGAAATCTTTCGAATGAACATAAAAAACAAGTGCAAGCATCAGTTTCATACTAAAGGAAAAAGAGACATTGTAAAGGATCAAGTGGTACCCAAAAGTAAAAAATGAACATAGATTTTTAGGGTGTGTTGAGCGCTCAACAATCCCAACATACTCAACTCAAATTTTATTCTCTTTAGTCTATTCTCATAGAAAAAGATACTTGATTGGAATATGCTTTGTCTTGGAGTGCATCACTGGATTCTTTGAGATACTGATGGCGCTTGTATTATCACAATATATTCGAATGGGCTCATCATACTCAACCTGTATATCTGTCAAAGTTTGTTTCATCCATAGAACCTATGTACAACATGTTGTTTCTACATTATACTCTGCTTTGTATGTAGACAATGATATTGATGATTGTTTCTTGCTAGCCAAGATAACAAACACCCACCCAAGTAGAACACTACTCCGCTTGTATTTCTTCAGTCATTAATGAAACCTTCCCAATCTTCATCTGTGTAGGCAATAACTGATAGATCCTTTCCTTTTGGATACCATAATCCAAACTCTTATGTACCCTTGATATATCTGAATATTGTATTTACTTCTAGAACATGTGATTCCTTTGATGTTGCTTGAAATTGTGCCACTTGTCCAACTTCCTAGATTACATTTGGTCTGGATGCTATCATATAATGTAAGTTGTCAATAATTGACCTGTACTTTCTATGATATGTATACTTTGAATCATCATATACTTAACTTACAACTAGTCTGCATAGGAGTATTGAATGGTTTTCAATCTTCCATTCCGACCCTCTTTAGGATTTCTCTGATCTACCTGGTTTCTTTGACATATATGAAGACCCAAAAAGAAGGGTAATTATCCAAGTAATGACATTTCAAATTCATCTTGCATATACTTTGAAAATTTCTATCTCATCCTTTCATCATCACTTCCAAAGATAATATCATCAACATAAACTTCAATTAACAAAATACTATCTTGATTTACCTTGATGTAGAGGTTGTTGTCTGCATCTCCTTTATTGAACCCTTGCTATTGTAAATATCTATTCAGTCTGGAATACCATGTTCTCAGAGCCTATTTGAGAGCATACAAGGCCTTCTTCAACATGCAAACAAATCTTTCATTCTTAGACAAATAAAATCCTTCTAGTTTCTCAATGTAGACTTCTTCTTCTATATTCCCATTTAGGAAGGATGATTTCATGTCCATCTGATACAATTTAATATTCTTGGAGCATGCATAAGCGAGGATCAATTTAATTTCTTCCATTCTGTAAACTAGGACAAACATCTCTTCAAAATTGATACCGTCAACATGAGCATGTCCTTTACATACCAATCTAGCTTTGTTCCTAGAAACCTGTCCATCTTCATTCAATTTTTTTCTGAAGACCCACTTTGTGTCGATCACATTATTGTATATTGTTCTTGGAACTAGTTCCCAAGTGTCATTCTTATTTATCTTATCTAACTCTTCATCCATGGATTTTATCCATAATTCATCCTTGTTGGCTTCTTGTTGGCACAGGGGTGGACCCAAGGTTCAATGCTTCAGCAATGCACCAACAAAACCCTAACTACCGACCCTTTCAGCAACACCTACGAAGTAGATGAAGTATCACACGAGGTAGAGGCAGGGGGGTTGTAGGACTCAAGTGTCTACAACCTAGCTGGGATAGAGATCTGTGATCACAATATTTTAACAGAGCACTTAGCAGTTAACATTCATTAGTCTTTAACCCTTATTTACATCACAGGTAAAACCTTAATTACTGAACAACACAATATTCGACAAGATCTAGCACATCCAAGCATTTAAACCAATACCCATATGGGTATGGTATGTTGGGTATGGGCCAACATCCCATACTTGTTACATAAACCCTAAACCCAAAAATCCCACAAAAGGGGGCAATATCCCGCAATCTCTGCTTCGTCTGGCGCTTTGTCTTCGACTAGCCTGTCGAAGTCCCAAAAATGGTCAAACACGAACAAGGTTCTCCAAAACTTGGTTGAGGGCCAACAAGCCTCCAACACTCACCTATGACTCTTCTCGATTCACTTTGATCTGGGCAACTCTACTTCCAAGGCCTAGATCTTGGCTTGAGTGGTTTTGACCCGTTGTTTTTCTAGAGCCTCCTGCTCGACGAACTCCTGAATAACTTTCTCAGTCATCGGTCCTTCCAATCATTGTTCCATCATGGTGACTACTTGTTCTAGTTGTGCACCTTTTCCCCCAATCTCCTCAAAAAGTGTGCAGGCTTCATCCTACACTGGCTTAAGCCTGTGGGTCACTTCCATGACTTTACTCTAGATAGAATGGACCTGTTGTTGAATGATGTGCTATTCCTGAGACCTTTTCATCCTCTCAACTGCTAACAGTGGCTTCAATTGTGCTTGTACTATCGCTTCTTATTTCTTTGCCTCCTGGAGATGAGACTCCAATTTCCTTAGTTCTGGGTCCTCTGCAAGGTGCTCATAGGTATGCACACTTCGAATGCTTGATTTCTTTCATTCTAAGGCCGATGACTTGATTCATTCGACTGTTCTCTGAGAATTTTCTTCCCTCTGATCTTGCACTTCTTGCAGAGTGCTTGGCATGGCTTGCAGTTCCAGTTCTGCCACTCTTGCTTGAAGTTGTTGAATAGCTTCAGCGAGATTCTCCACTTGGCTCTCCACTATGTCTTCTTCTATCTGTGTGAGGCCCGACATAGAGCGAATTTCTATAGTGACTACTTCTGTAACTCCCATCTTCTCTATGAGAAGTTGTTTGTTTTCCTTTTGGATCTGCACTTTATCCTCTGCAAACTTCGCTTGGAGGTCATATTTCTCTTGCTACGCAACCTAGAGTTTCTCTAAGGCTTACTCCTTTGTTTTCTTTAATTCCTTTGTGGCATGTTCCTTTTCCTCTTGGACCCGATGAAGGCGATCCTCTATTAAGTCTGCTAATCTGCGTAGCTGGGTAGGATCATCTCCTACTTCTATGTCCCCTTGTTGACAATGGTGTAGTAGACACTGTGTGGCTCGAAAAAAGAGGTTGTTGTACCCCTTTGAGCTCTGCCTCAATCCTGGAAAACATTGTCTCATGTTTGGATTCGCTTCACTGTAAAATTTCCTCTAAGGTATCTGATACAATGATGATGATGAGGTCAATATCATCTACCATGAGCACAGTCTGAAATCGAGGTTTATTGGATTTTGACTTATTTAATGATGAAGGTTTCTTCAGGGAACCCTTTCTTTTCTTGGATGTCTCAGCCTCCGTGATGGGATCCTTAGACAGTGTCACTTCTCCATGTTCCTGTTTGTTTTCTTCCCCTTTGTCCTTTTCTTTGTCTACTTCATCACCTCCTCCTCCATCAGGTGAATCTGGTGTAGTTTCCTTTGATGTGTTGTTCAATTAATGTACCTCTTCCTTCTTTTTCTTCCTGATGCTGCTAGGTGCATCATATTCTTCTCGGGTGACTACAGGACTTCCGATGAGGTCGGGGTTGGAGAGTTCTATCTATTCGACCGATACAAGGAACTCTACAGGCCATTCCTTGGTTATTTCTTCCATGTCCTCCTCTGTGAGTTTGTAATAGGACTAGAGTTCTTCCTTGTGTTCATCCCCATGCGTAGCGATGTAAATGAAATGCCTATCTGTGCGGAACTTCACAAGTGGATTGAACCTATGCAGGGTATTCTGCATCATCTAAGGGAAAGATTCAGTGGCCCTCTTCAGCTGTAAATAATATGTGTGGAACACCGTATTGGATTGCCATTTTTTTCCATGTCACTCAAATACCAGAGCGTAGTGAGCTTCGTGGCTAGTGGTTTGAATGGCTCGATTTCATAGAAGGTCACTCCTTCTGGCATCTCCCAAGCAATGAATGAAATGAGAATCAACAACCATCTAAAATGAAGCTCGTAGCCCTGGTGTTGTGCTTCACGACATTCTTACTCCAACTGGTTGACGAGGTAGCTCACCCAGTTCATTTGCATCCCTTCAATGCATTATCCTGTGAGGTCAATGACGAACCCCGTGACCTGCGTTGGTCAATTCTTCTTGGAAATATTACCAGCAATCAACTGGAAAGATAGGCACACTGCGCCATTCTGGATGGAGGCTACCTTGTAGCCCCATTTCCCTTTCTCTACATCGTTGTAAGTTTCTTTTATGCATTGAGCCAGGGCATGATTTCCAGCCTTCCCTGGGTAAAAATCCTGAGGGTCAGGTCCTTGCATGCTTAATATGACGATCTAATGGATCAACGCCGGATATATGATGATGCATCGATCCAACCATAGGTAACCACCATGGTATCATGACAGGAGCATTTTAACGCACACATTAACCTCCTGATGTCTGTCAAAGTGTGGTATCTTCATCACATTGAGGATGGTTGATCTTGATATGTCCATGGTCTACTGCTGGGGGATTATCTTTGACTTCTTCCCCATTGTCTTTGTCAAGTAATTGTTTGGTGCGAGCATGCCATAGTTCTTATGGTCTCCTAAGTTGAATCCATTGATCTTTAGCATCATAATCTATCCTAACTGCAGTCCAACTACGTGTATCCCCTTCAGGAGGTACACAGTAATTAGTGTATAGTCGAAGTCTCTCGGGACGTTGTCACGACTAACCATGCCAGCCAAAGGTGGGATATAGTCAAGCTATATTGATGGGATGAGCTTCACGTTTTCCAAGTCATCACGATGCTTGCTTTGTTTCTCTGTCACAGTTTGAGAGAGCCTAGATCAATGTGCAGTCGATGGGGAGGCTTGCAATCCTCTCATTAATGAGGCATGTGCTCCTGCCGACATGACCTTCTCCATCATGAGGTCAATCAAAATATCTTCAATGGATTTCTCTACTACGCTAAGGTATCTCAATTGCCCGCTCCTGATCAAATGTTTCATATAGGTGGACAAACTCTCAAGGTAAGAAGAACAGGTGGTGAAGTCTCAATAAGAAATGCATGAAAGAAATTAGTTATCTATGGGCTCGGATAATCACAATTCATGAAAGTGTCCTTGGTGAAATGCTTGACAGGATAAATAGACAACATCATAAAAAACTCCTCCAATGGGCATGAATGCCTCAATCAATACAATTCCATCTATTATGGCACGGTTCCAACAGTCCAATGGAAAACGTTTCAGCAATAATTGTGTTTATAGCTATTGTGGAGCATCGTTCTAATGGTTGGGGCACCTCCAACGGTCATATTGATTCATCGTGGTGAAGTTCCAATCTGTGTTGTTCTACTATTCCTGTGAAGTTCGATTTCTGCAAGTCTGCCTTCTGCAAATTCCTCTCTGGAACCTCTTGCAATTTTTCTAGCTTTTCTTTCTTCTTACTGAGCTTTCTAGATTTCTTTCCCATGATCTACATCTCTAGATTCCTCTTTCCATTATTGTTCTTATCTTTTCTTAGCATAGTAACTTTGCACTGTTGAGGATCTTTCATGAGGTTCGAGGATAATATTATTCTTTTACTATTTCTGGAGTAGGTTCTCTACTCTCCTACATGGATAGTTTCTTTAAGCCTTATTGTGTTATTTCAACTTCAACAGCTAAGTTTTTGGCCCTCAGTTGCTTCGACTTGTCCTCTTGTTCTTTTATTAAGCGTGTTACTCTCTTAGCCATGAAATCCCTTAATTCTTGTTTTTTCTGTTCTATAGCATCCTCTTCTTCTCTCCTTCAGATATAATCTCTCTCGATCCAAGTCTTTTCTAACAAAAGTGCAAAGCGAGTATTGTTCTTAACAAACTTAATGACCTTGAATTCTTCTTCTCTCGATGTTCCATGAGAAACCATAGGTACATGAGTAAGTCTTCCACATAGGGTTATCATATTTCCTTTAAACAATCATATTCCTCCCAATGAAGTAATCATAGCAGGCTTTTCTAATATTTCCCAAGTACTTTCTGTCATAATGTTCACCTGTTTTTCTACATCCAGTACACAGTCTATGTCGAAGTCTCCTATTCTTGTTTCTATGAACTCTTTCTCTTTTAAAATCTCTGATAAATTGATGTCTCTGTGATCATTCAATGTTTATTTCATCTGAAATAATATAGCCTCTGATTTCTGGTTCTTTAGTATAGCCTTAGTTTCTTGACCTTCTTCATGGTTTTCTTGTCTCATGTTCATCTTTTCAAATTTAGCAATCATTCTAGGGCAATCTAAAACTTCATGTCCAGTAGCCTTACAAAAAAGGAAAATATGACCTCTACCAGGGCATTCCTTAGCAATATGTCATGGTCTTCTACAACTATAACAAATATTCAACCCTCTCTTTATCTTAAACAATCACCAAACGTTCCTGTATTGCGCACCAAGATCACAGTGATAAACCTGCAAAAAATTCTTTCTAGGATCCTGCATCCACTTGTTAGTCCAAAAATTATTTCTATGCATAGGAATAACATATCTTTCAATATTTCTATTAGATCTATTCATATCATATGTTCTTTCTTCTAGCTGAGCCTTAGTTTTCAGACTAGGATGAAATCTATCAAATATAACTAGATTCATTCTTTCGAAACAAAAATTTCCACTTATTGTACCTTTATCAGAGCACCAAGATTTAAGATGTTACCTCTTTTCTTCAAATATGACTTCTCTTCTTGGCACGAAGCTTCACAAGTCAAATAGAGTATTGCATACTACAACAATAGATCTATGCATAGAGCTTTCTCTTTTCCTTAGTTCCCAACAATCACATTTTCAATTCCCGGAAACAAAACCATTTGTTGGCACAGGGGCAGACCCAGGGTTCAATGTTTCAACAACGCACCAACAAAACTTTAACTACCGGCCCTTTTAGCAACACCTGCGAAGCAGATGAAGTCTCACCTGAGATAGAGGTAGGGGGGGTTGCAGGACTCAAGTGTCTACAACCTAGTTGAGACGCAGATCTGTGGTCACAATTATTTAACAGATAACTTACTAGTTAACAATCATTAGTCATTAACCCTTATTCACATTGCAGGTAAAACCTTAATTACATAAAATCATAGTATTCGACAAGATCTAGCACATCCAAGCACTTAGCATATATAAATAGATCAAATATAGCATTCATTCATATCACTAAGAATTAAACATTCATCCAGAATAAGCACTAAGTAAATAAATACACAACCACATGAACAACATATCACAAAGCACCATAACACAAGATATACATGGTTCACCCCCAACGTGGGGCTATATCCACCAACTCTTAATCTTATTTATTATCTTCTTTTAATCCTCTTACATCCATAGAGCCACAAAACCCACTCTGCATAGGACAGGAGATCTATGTTCACCTCGTGAGATCCTCCATCCCCGAGTTTGGCACATCACAAAGCCTTCTTACAATCACTTGCACTTAGCTCTACAAGTTCTCAACACACTGTATGAACAAATCATTTACAACTATTTTCACTTAGCTCACTAGCTTACAACTGACTCCTTCTTACATCGCCTAACTATCTATTTATATATTACAAAAGGGGCCTAAACATGGGTAGGACCCATGGGCCGAAATCCCATACCTGTTACATAAACCCTAAATCCAAAAAACCCACAAAAGGGGGCGATATCCCATGATCTCTACTTCGCCTGGCGCTTTGTCTTTGAACAGCCTGTCGAAGTCCAAAAAATGGTCAAACACGACCAAGGTTCTCCAAAACTTGGTCGAGGTCCAACACTTCTTCAAAACTGCTTGGCTCAATCAAATATAAGAGTGATAGGTGCAATTGCTATGGGGAACAAATTCTTCTTCTAGTCTTAACTCCTGCATATTTGTTCCCGATGATATGATTTGAAGGATGATTCTTCTATATTCGTTTGCTAGGTGTCTTTGGAGGTACTTTAAGATCTTGATTTTCTTGTTCTTTTGTTTCCAACTTCTCTTCTTCATTTTCTTATTTTGTTGCTTCTTCTTCCTTTGCTTCTTATTCATGAACCTGTTCTATTGAACCCTTTTCTTATCCCTTTATTCTTAGTCCACTTGTCTCATCAAACATCACATTGATGCTTTCCACAACTTTTTTGAGACTTAGATAGAAGCATTTGTATTCTTTCCTTGTGCTCGAGTACCCAACAAGTACAACTTTGTCCACACAAGAATCGAACTTTCCAATTCTTTCATCTTCTCTTTTGATGTAACATTTGCTTCCAAACACTTTGAAGTGCTTCAAATTCACTGGTATTCCTTTCCATATCTTGTAAGGAGTTTTATTGTTGTTTTTTATGGGCATTACTTTGTTTTGAATGTGAACTATTGTATGAAATGCATGTGCCAAAAATACGTTTGTCAACTTGGAATCCATTAACATAGTTCGAGTCATTTCCTATACAGTCTTCTTCTTTCTTTCAACGACTCCATTCTATTATGGTGTCCTAACAATGAATAATTATCTTTTTATCCCATGCAGAAGTCCATAAATTCCTTTGAAGTAAAATATCCTCCATTATCTGATCTCAAACATTTGATTTTTGAATCTATTTCATTTTCAACCATTTCCTTGTATATATTGAAGTTCTCGAATGCTTTTGACTTCTTCCTGAGAAAAAAAACTACAATCATTCTTGTATAATCATCAACCAATAGTATAAAATAATGATCACCTTTAAACCCCTTTGTTATAGTTGGTCCAACTAGATCAATATGCACAATTTCTAGTGGTTTTGTTGTGGAGTATTCCTTTGACTTGCAACTAGTCTTGGTTTTATTCCCTTATTGACAATGCTTTCATAAAGTGTTGGTTGGCTTCGTGATCTGGGGAATTTCTCTGACTGCTTCCTTTTTTATGACTTTGACAAGATTATCAAAGTTTATGTGACCCATTATTATGTGCCATAGCCAAACATCATCTTCCTTTCCTAAACAACACTTTTCATTTCCAATTGCACTTAATACATATATGTCTCTTGAAGTTATTACAGATGTCGCAACCACTCCGCATGAAACTTATTTTCTTATATCGTACTTATGTGAATCGAACACAAGTTTGTGACCTTGGTCACACATTTGACCTACACTCATAATATTGTGTTTCATATCTTCTACTAGTAGAAAATTCTATCCCTTGGTATCCTTATTTCCAATTCTAATTGTGCCTCTTCCAATGATTCTATCTAAGTCATCGTTTCCAAAGGATATCGATCCATCTCTTTCCTTTATCAAGGTTAGAAACCTGTCCTCACCACATGCCATGTTCTTTAGAATCCATTGTCAACATACCAACCACGTTTCTTGTGTTTATCTTGTAGAGAAAGTGTGCATTCTTCATTAACGAACTAATTATGCTTCCTTATCCATATTCATTGAGGTTCTTGTCTGTGACTGTTGTTATTCTACTATGATTCTCTAGGAGGAACTTTCATTCTACAATATTTGGCCATGAGTCCAAAGTTTTTTCACTTGTAGCATTCCATCTCAGTACTCAAGGATTCAAACATGTTGTAGATTTGGTTCTGTGTTTCAATAGGAATTATTGAATAATCATTTCATGGATACCTTTCATGGTTGTCTATGTTCCTCTTATTTTGTTTGCGATTCACATCCTTATGTCCAAAATTGTTACATGAATAACATAAACCAATAAATATAGTTTGATACCTTGGAGTTGTAGATATTATAAAATGAGTTAATCTTATGAACCGTTCTTATTCTTGAGGCCTTCTTGTTTCTGACTATTGCTAATTTTGAAATATGAAAGCTCTAGGTGGAGGAGTGTCTCTATAATCTTCCTTGTAAAACTTCATGTCTCCTCTGACTCTCTCTACATAGCTTCTTGGTTGTGTTTCTTGACCATTTGTTTTGGAGCTTGATCATTTTTCTGTATGGTTGTATCCAAGTCCAGACTTGTCATGATTTGTCCTTTGACTACTAATAATCTTGTTCAAAACTTTGGAGTTGTTTTTCATGTTTTTCTTTTTGAAGATATTTTCTCAATGTCACAACCTTTGCTTCCAAGTTTCCAATGAGTTTGTCTCTTTCTTCTACCTTTTCTATGATTTTTTCTTTAATTATCTTGTCTTCCTCAACTTGTAATTTTAATTTAGTAATCATCTTCTCTAGCTCTTCAGAGTCTGAATATTGAACTCCTATTTCTTAGTTCTGCCTAAACTGACTTTTTTTTCTTTCTCTCTCGTTCTATAACTTCTATGGTGCTTAAAAATAATTCTATGTAGTCAAATTTAACCTCTTCATATTCTTCTTCAAAACCTTCTTCATCAGAATCTTCTATGTCCATGAATAAAACCCTTTATGTATCACTTTCACTAGTGTCATCTTCATCTAATGAGGTGTTGTCTTCTTTGGTGAAAAATATTTTCTTGAAAAAATTATTTTTGGTTCTTTTTCCATTGTATTGTTGTTTTCTATTGGAATCATCTTCTTCATTCCTTTTCTTTTTATTACGGTAACATTTTTTAGAAAAGTGACCAATTTCATCATAATTAAAACAAATCAATGGAAACTTGCCTCTATATTTGTTAGTTCCCTTTTTCATTCTTTTGATGAAGTTGGCTACTTCTTCATTGTCTTCTGAGATGTCAGTGTTGCTGCTATCTGACTTTTCATTTTTCTTTCCATTTTTCTTTGACATATTGGATGCTTTGAATGATGCTTATTTTGTAATCGTATTATCTTTCTCTGTTCTCATATCATAAGTTGTGAGTGTCCCATGTATCTCATCCATGGTCAGTGTAGCTAGATCCTCTCTCTCTTCTAGTGATGAAATATTTGAGTCAAATCTCATTGGTAGAGATCTCAATACCTTTTTGAAAACAACTTGTTCATTTACTTCATCTCCCAAGCCTGTAATATTTTTTACTACTTCATCAACTCATATAAAGTAGGATGGTATGTTCTCATCTTCATTCATCTTCAATTGTTCAAATTTTTCTCTGAAAATTTTGAAGCTTAGCTTCTTTGACTTTCTCATCTCCTTCATATACATTATTCAACTTGACCTAGATGTCCTTTGCAGAATCACAATGCAAAACTTTGGTGAATATAGATTTAGACAAGCCATTTAGGAGTTCACTTGTAGCTCTTGAATTATTCTCTTCAAGTTTATTTCCATCTTTATCTATTGGAGGAACGATTGGTTCTTTGCATCCATCTACCACTGATTGCCAAACATAGAATCCTAGTGCCTATATGTGTTTCTTGATTCTTCTTATCTAGAAGGAATAATCTTCCCCATCAAAGTGAGGTATCCCAATATTAGAGTAATCCATGATATCCTTCCAATGATTAAGATGTCTCTTGAAGGACCTTCTCTGATACCAATTGTTGGATTACTAAGAGGGAGGGGGTGAATCAATAATAGAGATTTTTAATCATTTTTAACCAAAATATATAAGTGTTTTTTATCATTATGATAAATTTACCATTATCATTCAACAAGTGTAGAATAAATAAACCATGAACAATGAACAATCATATGCATACACATTACACCAGTATTTTTTCGTGGAAACCCAATGCGGGAGAAAACCACATAATTTTTTTTCTTATATGTCTTTAAGAATTACATTCATTAGAAGCAACAAATTCCTTTGTTCTCTAGCAGCAACTGGAAGGAGGCTCCAACCCCCTATATTTTTAGGCTACAACCCAAGGGAAACTCCAACTCCCCAATTCTTTGGATACAACCAGAAGGAGGAAACAAACCCCTATGTTCTCTGTATATAATTAGAAGGTGGTTACAACCACCTATCCTTTCCCCATCCAATCACATTGAAATAGAAGTGTCAAATAATTTATGAAACCATTGCCACATTGTCATTCTGAAATATACCACTATAAACCTATACCAATCTATGCCAACAACTTGTAACCAACCTATACCAAAAACATGTAATCAACCTATACCAATAACCTGTAATCAACCTATACCAATAACCTATACCAACATATACCAAAATATACCAACAACCTGTACCAACAATCTCCTCAATAGATAAGATCTAATGACATAGATATCATACCCAATATCACAAGAATATCACTCAAACCATTTGCATTTGTGTCTTTCTAGTCATGTGCCATACAAGTGCATACAATCATAATCATGTTTAATAAACCCTCACATGGACTAGACATCAAACACTCATTGTTATGCAACCTTAAACTATAGAAACAACTTCAACAACACACCATAACCAAAATCCCTCAACCATGTACCACAAAACCCCTCAACCATGTACTAAGAAATACAAGATATTTCTCAACACTCAAACTAACAAGATGTACCAATGATAAATACCAGACATACCAGCACTGTATTTATGTAGATCGGGATTATACAACAAGTTCCATACAACCAATATCCTCTCTAGGGAAAATCCTCAATATCCCATAACCATATCTCATCTAGATAAAAATATCCAACTACACATAAGAATATGACATACCTTTTGAACTTGTAGATAGATATGTTGTATATGCTCACTGTAGACCTCCCTAGGAACTTTCTTTCAGAATCTAAAGACCATACATCCACATCTACTCAAGATTTCATGGATTTTTCCAGCTATAGGTGACTTCCTCTTCTACAGCCCGCGTATGTACGCATGTTCCTCCAATGGAATGCATGTACACCTCAAAAAACTAGGTTTTTTTCAGAAATTTTGCAACTCCAAAACTTTCTCCTTCAACCCTTCTTTGTTGCCTCAGACTTATGTAACTTCATATGTATCAATGGGTAATTTCAATAAACCTTTCAAAAAATAATAGATATTCAATGTGCTCGATAGGTGAAAATATGAGACCCTTGATATCTTATTTATACTCTCCAATTAGCTTCCTCAAGGGGTTACCTTCTAACTAACTTTACCCAGCTTCATTCTTTTAGGGATAACCCACTTCTAACCACTTTGTCTACTTACAACCACATTATCCACAAATAGTAAACTCACCACTTCTAGTTGAGACTAATTTATTTTTAATTATTTTCTTTTTTCAACAACTTAACTCATGATTAACTCCTAGTAACAACCACTTTGACTAGTAAACTTCTTATAGGAGCTTCTAGAATAAATTGACTTCTTTGACCTTCTAGGGTATTCTAGATAACTCATGAGGGTTCTCCAACTTCACAAGGACATAACTCTCTAACCGTGAGGAATTATGTGACATTCCACATATCACCAAAAATGGCACGACATGTACTATCCATCTAGAATAGTCTTACCTGCAAATACAATGATCTTTGTGCATTTATACATCAAAAAATATTGAGTCCCTTAACCATACTGTTGGGGCTACCAGAATTTGATACCGAACTTGCTTCAAGGGTTGACATAAATGAAAACCAACCTAATTAATCAACATATTTTCGTGTTGTTTGATAATGTGTACCTCATGCATAATGCAATTACTTTGTTTTATTGAAGTTTTCGTTTGCATTGGTGTAATGTTTGAACAAACCACTTCTGTTTCTTCTTCTCTATTAATCAATCAAATGGTAGAATGAAATGTTTTTTTAGTGTATCATATATGCCAAAGAGAATTAGTACTTGATTATTATTTTTCTTTTCCATGAGTAATTTAAATCAGTAAGGGCTATTTCAAAAACTATATAGATAAAAAAAACGAATTAAAGTTAAATATAAACAAAAATAAGGTGTGTTGTTTTGAGATAGTATTGTTCTTTTTATTTTTTGGTTGCTTAACACTATAGACATATCTTAGGAATCATTTAAATGACATAAATTAAAACATGTCATAGACAATAGATGTTGAAAATTGTAACAATAAGGAGTAGTGCATTGTACATAGAAATATTGACCATGTGTTGCATAGGAATGGTCTTTTTAGATTGTATGCAATTTTGTATACTCTCGGGGATTATTTATTTGATGCATTACATGTCTTGTTGTAGTTCCACTACTCTTTCATTGAATTTTCAAATGGATTAATAGATCATTTCTTGGTTTGTTTAGACAATGGAGATATAGAGGCAATGGATTGATATCAATATGAGATAAGATCTGATTTCTTGTAGGAATTGCATGGGATTCATGAAATCAACATATATCTATTGATAATGTGTTTGTATGCATATTCAAATGTAAATGAAAATGAGAGATGGTTATGGGAAGATACATTTTGCATACGATGGAAATCAAAATGATTAAATATATCAGTTGCAGTTTGGTCATTAGAAAGGAAAAGAAAGTATTTGCATTTCAATATAAATTCAAATACATAGCCATATTGCATCTTGTTTCATGATTCAAATCTTGTTAGTGTTCATTATGAACCATTTATTTACAAAAATGTATCTAGATGAAATCTTGAACAATCTAATAGTTACTTGTCATTGATGTGAAAAATCCTTGAATACTTTTGGAAGCGTAATATGAATAAGATGCATTCTTATGGATTAAGGAAAGTAATACCTATCACATCTAACTGCGGTGATAGTTTGTTCTAAGCAATTTTCTATTTGATAGGTCTAGAATTTGATGTACAATCCTTGAGACTTTATATTGTGCAATCCTTTTGCAATGCAATTATGAATGGTGACTAGAATGCATTTCATTTCTTGCACCAATATATGGGACTTGGTGCTATACATAATACATCAATTATTGTAAATTGCAAGAGTATCTTGTAAATATGAAAATTTTGTATGAAAGAGGGAAGATAGAATCATTTTCAATGTAAATATCAAAGTCTGGTCCCTCCATGGAAACATCATTATCAACTTGTATTTCACTAACTCGAACTGTGATAGAAAAATTGATGTGTTTTTATTTGAAGCAGATTCAGTTCACGTTCACTATGAAATATTTCTAAGAGAAAAGTATAGTGACATATGCAATTACTGTTCTGACCAACAAACGATGGGTCTAGTTAATAAACATGGAATCAACTATAATACATATACAATAGTTCCATTGACAAAAAATATGGGTGATAATGCATTGGTTCTTGAACATGTATTAGAAAAACACCAACATATACGTTGCATACATGGTAGGTTTAAAATGACATTATAAAATAGTAGTGTGGCCTCTAATATTCCTTTTCATCAAGAAATGTAACATCCCCTCCATTATGAAATCAAATGTAATTGAGTAATGAAGTGGTATTTTTTTTTCTTTTTATTTTAAAACATCAATTAGAACAAGTAACATGTGATAATAACATACATTTATAATTACACATTCTAATCTCATCACATCACTACACGACAAAATCAAAATAAAATATCTTTGTTATTCATGGCTAAACTATATAACATAAAAATAACAACATGTCTATCTACCCATCCTGCGCTGCAAGGTTAGGACCTCCAAGACACATAATCAACGCTCAAGTATAGGATTCATCTGATTGATTTTCACCATTAAAGGTCTCAATACTGGCGAATATTCTGAGGAACAAGGAGATATCTAATCCCATAACAAAATTCTAACCTAACCTCATTACTAAATTATACAGTAAAGCACATAATCATAATGAAAATAAAATTTATTGAATGACTCTTATATTAATATAAAATTCGTCAACTTAAATCAATTCACTTCATAAGAACTAATTAATCCTTTGTTTTCTTTCATCACCAATTATAGCTAAAATCAAAACATGTCAGTGTAATCTTCCATGATGTAACTTAACAATATTATGTAATTATTCCAATGCATATTAATGTTCCTCATCCATATTTCCCTTTTCATCTTTCCTCTTAATCTTAGTAAGACCAAGAGATCCATTCTTCCTTATTATATCTTAGTGATTATCTAATCATGTAACATGGTATTGTTGGAATTACTAAGACAACTGAGCAGGGGGGGGTGAATCAGTTGTTACTGTGCTTAAATTTTTTTATGCCTGTTAAAATATTATTAACCTTCTCCAAGTGATCATCAAGATTATGCAAGACATGAATAGTAGAAATAAAAAACATAAATCACACATATGATATACACAGAGACAAATATTTCACGAGGAAACCCATAAAGGCAGAAAACCTCTTCTTCTTCGAATATTAGGAAGTATTTTAAGTTATTACATCATATTTCTTTGAGAACCAACTCAAAATGAGGCTACAACCTCTTATTTAAAAAGCTACAACTTGTTGAGAGCACGAGCTCTCTGGTTTCTCTAGGACCCACTAGAAGGAAGAACCAACTCCCTGAGTGTTCCAACACCAACTAGATGGAAGCACCAACTTCCAGTCACACAGACACCAACCTGTATAACAAATAGCAATGGTTCTCCCTTGCACCACCCTACCACCCTGGTTTTTCTGGCTACAACCAGATGGAAACTACAACTTCCTGTGTTCAAGCACCCACTTGAAACTCTGAGGACAACAGTCCTCCCTAGAACCACCCTACCACCCTTAGATATAAAAATTTACTTTATTTTTGTGTCTCTGATATGGTCTGTTACAACTCCATGTCTCCTCTATCTTCTTCAGCTTCTATGCTCTCTTCCACTTCTGCATATTTCTACTTCTATGCTCTCCTCTTTTTCTTCCTCCGCACAACGCTACATTGTTCAGCTTCTCTTCAACATTTTATGCTCTGTGCTACCTTTGCATTCTTTCCATGCACCTCTTCCTACTAACATCCATAACATTCAAAAAACAAAACTATACATATTCTCTGTTCTACATATCTTTCTCACGTCAAGTCCTCTTCCTGATCATCATTCGAACTCTTCATCTTCCCTGGTGGTTATGTTTTCTCTGTTCATCATCAGTGGTCATTATCAAAAGATTCTTTGGCTTCTCTAGTAGTCGTAACTCTTCATCTTCTCTTTCAGTTACAACCAGTCAATTATCGCTTCATTGGCTTCTAAGCTCCTTCCTTCACGTGAACATCGACGGTGACCATACGCCTAACCGATAAGCGTTGCGTGACTCACGACTTCGAGAATCTTAGTATAAGACAACTCGATTCTCCCAACTCTCAATATTTGAAGTGGAGCCTAGCGATGGGCTAGCTCCTCCATTAACCTTCATTGATGTGACCATGGTTTTGACCAAACACCTATTCAAAAGGCGCTTCCCGATCTTGGTCTAATGATCACTAGCTCCATATCTTGATATGACCTTGGGAAATGATCTCATGCGACCATGTGATTTTGGGCGCATCCAAAGGTGGTTTGAATAAAACTAATTTTTTCCCCTCAATTTACCTTGAGCCTCCATGTGTCCTTTCTCCAAAACCTTGGTTTCAATTGCAGACCACCTTCAACTTTTCAAAGTTTGCGCATCTTAAATCCCCACAATGTGATGGGACCGTTGATCTCATGATATTGACGATGCTTCTGAACGAATGGTTCAGATTTTTTCTTTCACGATCTACGGATTAGATCTAACCTTCCTAAATCAATGGTTGTGATTTATTTTGTGATCTAGGCTTCGGGAGTTTCAAATCTCAAACCTTGCTTTCTTGCATACGCCAATCTTCCGGAGTTAATGATCCATGGACACCTGTCCTTATCAATAGATGAATCTTCTCTACTTATATAATTTTGAATTTTCAACTATATCAATGGTCCTGCGGCCCCTTTCTCGATCAACGGTGAAGATCTCCTTTGGGTCTATGGACTTCTGAAATCTCAAGTCTCAAACCTTACTTTCCCTTGAAGTATATGAATTACTGCCACATGTCCTTGATGACGTGGTCTACCACATGTCCTTGATGATGTGGTCTACCACATGTCCTTGTTGAGGTGGTCTATTAATGTGGGTGAGACATTTAGGCAGTGTAGTGGAGTGTGGAGGCAAAGCATGGTAGTGGAGTGTGACATGTAGAGGGTAGTGGAGTGTGACGTCAGAGCCCAACGATGGTATGTATGAGTGGTTTGGTGGTTTTCTCGGAGGGGGGGTTAGGTGGTAAGTGGTAATGAGTGATGGGGGTCCAATTTGACAGGAAGGTGACACATATGAGGGTCCCACATGTGAAATACCACCAACTCGGACCCCCTCCCCCCGATTAAAGGCAGAAAGGTCGGTGGGGTCCGACATGCCCTGTCGACCATAGATCCAAGTGACTGATTGTCAGCCACTGAGATTATCATGCCCTTCTTCTAACTTATCATGTCCTTCAACTTTAGAATTATATGACGACTAAAATTTACTTCACATGATCTAACGGTTGAGGATTTATTTCGGCTCTTCGGTTCTCCGGACTTCGGGGATTTCAAATCTCAAACTGAATTCTTGAAATGGGATTTTCTTGGAGCGTAACCTTCGCACATCTTTAAACCTGAAATAAATGAAATTTTTTGGATCAAGATCTTAGATCAACGGCTCGATCTATCTCTGATGCATCTTTGTTTTGAATTAAATCCAACGGCTCTCCATCTTTGCTTATCCTATCCTTCCATTTAATTCAATCCAATGGATGACTGAAATTCGGGTGATAGAGATCTCAGATATCAACCCTTTCTTATCATTTTCTTCCACTTAAATCAATCTGACAACTGACATAAATTTTGATGATTGAATTCTCAATCATTTTGCCCCGATATCCTATCCTTCCATTAATTCAATCCAACAGCTGACGAAAATTCAGATGATTGGGATCTCAGATATTTTAGCTTAGCCTGTCCTTCCACTCAAAAATTATCCAACGGTCGTTTTCTCTCTTCCTCCTGAGTTTCCAATCTCTCTGACTTAGAAGGTTTTCTATGTGTTCAAGGATCTCAACCTTTTTTCCTCCTCATCTACACTTTTGGAAACCACTATCTCTTCTGATATTTATCGTCTTCTTCTCTCTCAAGTTTTGGTGTGTTGATGTTCTTTCCATAAATGACAAGAACACTCTTCCCGTAAAACATGCCAACAATATCCCCCTTTGGCATTGATGGAAACCATGAAAGCTTTCACTATTCTTCTTTAGACCTTCAACTATAGCATACAAATAGCACCTTTTTCTCCCCCTTTGACATCAATGTCAAAGAAAATAGAGAGTGACTTTGTGCTCCCCTTGAGAAGATATACTAGGAGTACTCTCCCCCTGATCAGATAGACTATTTAGATTGATAATGGGGTCACGCCCAACTTCTGGCGTAGATACTCAAACTGAGCCTTTGCAAGAGGTTTAGTGAAGATATCAGCAATTTGATCTTTGGATGGAATATAATGAAAATAAACAACAATGTTGGTCACATTTTCCCTCAAGAAGTGATACTTTATGGATATATGCTTGGTCTTGGAGTGAAATACAAGATTCTTTGACACACTAATTGCAATAGTATTACCACAATGAATTGGGATCGGTGCAATATATTTTAACTCCAAGTTTGCAAGTGTCTGAATCATCCACAATACTTGGGTACAACAAGTGGCAACTGCAATGTATTCAGCTTCTTTAGTCGATAAGGAAATGGAACCTTTCTTCTTGCTCAACCATGCTACAAGAGAATCTCCTAAGAAGAATGCACCTCCACTTGTGCTTTTCCTTTCATCCATGCAGTTAGCCCAATCATCATATGAATAGACTGATAATTTGAAATTTTGATTCCTAGGATACCATAGGCCATAGTTCATCGTTCCTTTCAAATATTTGAATATTCTTTTGACAGCTATCAAATGACTCTGTTTAGGTGCATATTGATACCTTCATAACATTCCAACAACATGCATTATGTTTGGACGAGATGTTGTGATGTACAACATGTTGCCTATCATAGACCTATATGAACTCTGACCAACATCATGTGAGTCATCATCCTTGCTTAGCTTGCATCCAGTGACCATAGGTGTGCTCATAGGTGTAGAATATTCCATTTGAAACATTTTCAATATTTCTCTTAGATATTTCTCCTAAGAAAGAAATATTCCTTCAGACCTCTGAGTAATTTGCAGACCAAGAAAAAATGGCAGTTCCCCTATCATAGACATTTCAAATTTAGACTGCATGGAAGAAGCAAACCATTGTACCAATGAAGCATTATTACTTCCGAAGATGATGTCATATACATAGACCAACACAATGAGAAAATCATTATCATATGTTTTGATATATAGACTGTTGTCAAATGTTCCTCTCTTGAACCCTTTGTCTTGAAGATACTTATCTAGTCTATAGTACCAGACATGAGGAGCTTTTTTCAACCCATATAAGGCTTTCTTCAACTTGCAGAAAAAGTCAGTGTTATATGATAGTTGGAAACCTTCTGGTTGTTCCATATAGACTTCTTATTTTATATATCCATTTAGAAAATATGACTTGACATCCATTTGATAGAGTTTAAACTTCTTATCACAAGCATAGGCAAGAAACATTCTAATATATTCTAATCTTGCTATGTGTGCAAATGTTTCATCAAAATCCAATACTTCTATTTGAGAATACCCTTTACAGACCAATGTAGCTTCATTTCTTACAATATTTCCTTGTTCATTCATTTTATTCTTAAACACCCATTTGGATCCAATTACATCCTTATCTCCAGGTCTAGTTACAAGCTCCCAAGTATTATTCTTTTCAATCTGATCCAGTTCCTCATTCATTGATTTTAACCAATTTACATCTTTATTTTCTTTATTAAAGTTCTTTGGTTCCACCATGGATATGAGGGCTATATGTGATTGCTCAGTGTCTTTGATTATCCTTCTCCTAGTTTGTACACCTTTGTCTTTCTCACCAATTATCTGACTTGCAGGGTGATTCTTTTGAGTAATTTTGGAGGAAGGATTTGATGTTGTATGTTGATTTGAGTCTGCCTGAGTATTTGTATCTTCATCTGACTCAGAGTATTATTTTTCTGATTCTTGGACCTGGTCATTTTCAAATTCAACTATATCCTTTGTTGTTGATACAATATTGCTCACCTCCCTTACTGGGACTCCTTTATCAACTTTTATGTCAATGCAATCAACCAATTTATGCAGCCTCTTATTATAGCATATGTATCCTTTACTATTTGTAGCATACCCTAAGAAGATGCCTTCATCATCCCTATCATCATACTTTCCAAGGTTTTCATTATTATTCTTTATGTAGTGCTTACTCCCAAAGACTTTGAAGTGTTTGATTGAAGCAGGTCTTCCATACCACAGTTCATAAGGTGTCTTGTCACTGTGTGGTCTGAGGTGACATTTGTTAAGAATATGGATTGTTGTGTGTATTGCTTCTACCCAGTAGGTTTGACCAATGTTCTTCTCATTCATCATTGACATGGACATTTGCTAAACTATTCTATTTTTCCTCTCAACTACTCCATTTTGTTGTGGATTTCCTGGAATTGTGTATTCTCTCTTGATCCCATGTTTATCACAAAATTCCTTGAAATCACTTGACATAAATTCTCCTCCTCTGTGTGATCTTACAACCTTTAATTTGTTGCCTGTTTGATTCTCAATTAAAGCCTTAAATATTTTAAATTTCTCAAATGCTTCGGATTTTTCTTTGATAAAGGAAACCCAAGTGAGTCTGGAGTAATCATCAATGATCAACATGAAGTAGTTTTCCTTCCCTGTGCCTTCCTATATTGATAGTCCACATAAATCCATATGAATTAATTGGATTGGTTTCTCTATTGAAGTAGAGCTCTTGGTTTTAAATTGTGTCCTGGTTAGCTTTCCTACTTGGCAGGGTTTACACACATAATCTTGTGGCTTTGATATTCTTGGAAGATCTTTTACTACCTCAAGATTTTTGAGCTTGATTAAGTGGTCAAATTTTAGATGTCCCAGTCTCCTATGACATAACCATATTTCATCATGTTTGCTTAGATGACACTCTTATCTATCTTGTCTCCTTATGCCTTTAGCCACCACTTGTCCTGAGTTTTCAAACTTTATCTTACAATATTTGGAAGTGAACACCACTTCACATCCTCTGTCACACATTTGACTTAAACTGAGAAAATTATGTTTCAACCCATCTACAAGCAGAAAATCGTGGGATTTTCCCTTTCCATTACTTTAACTCACCATCCCTTTACCCTTGATTTTACCTGGTTCATCATTTCCAAAGGTCACATTTCCTGTTTTTATTTTACGTATAGAAAAAAAATTATCCTTGTCTCTAGTCATGTTCTTAGAACATCCACTGTCTATATACCAAGGGACTTTTTGTTTTTGAGCTGAAAGTACTAGACCACATTTTTCACTATCTTTCTTTTTCCATGTGCTGGCATTTCTAGCTAAGGGTTTTATCCTTGGATCTGCTTTGTAATTCTCTAGATGGCAGTTTGTGTTGATTAAGGTTGGTTGTCATTGATGTCAACCCTTGAAGAAAGCCCCATAGCACAAAGGTTTGGGTAATGGACCCAATATTGTTTGATGTAAATATGACTCATTATTGTTTTTTCATGGTTGATAAGAAGTAAATATGGATGAACTCCAAAGTGGTCCCCTTATGGTGAAAGCCCTCATGGGAAGATGCTTTGTGGAGTAAGAGAACCCATGCTTAATTGTGGAATAATGAGATAAAGGAAAGTGAATTTGTCAGAGAAAATATCCTAGATGGATAGTGCTTGTCATGTCATTTCCGGTGGTATGTGGAACATCACATAATTCCTCACGGTTAGAGAGTTATGGCCATGAGAAGTTGGAGACCCCAGGTTTGGGTAATGGACCCAATTTTATTTGATGGATAAAGGTATGACTTATGATATATTTTCAGATAATAATATTCTATATGGATAGTACATGTCATGTCATTTATGGTGGTATGTATAACGTCACATAACTCCTCACGGTTTGAGAGTTATGGCCTTACGAAGATGGAGGACCCTCATATGTCATCTAGAAGCCCCAAAAGGTCAAAGTAATCAAAGTGGTTTAAGAGATTTTAAAAGGTAAATAATAAAGTGAAGTGATGAGTGTATTATAATTCAAAGTGAATAAAAAATAAATAATTTCAATAATAAATTAAATGGATAAATTAGAAGTGGACCCAACCCTAAAATAAGGAAAGTGGGCCAAGTGACCTAGAAGATGTTTTTAAGGAAGCTACTTGGAGAGTATAAATAAGAGGTAAGGCTCTCTCATTTTAATAGCACTTGAGCATATTGAATATCTATAGGTTTCTGAGGTAACTAAACGATATCTAAGCCTAAATTCTGAGGAATGTGAAGAAAACAAGGCCGAAATGCAAGGAAGGATAAATTATTTTGATGGTGCTTTCTAAGGTATGTTATTTACAGGTCATCTCACCATTTTCACTATAACTTGTTTTATATAATGATTCAGATCCTAAAATTGCTATGAAAGTGAGAAAACATATCTAAGTATCTTTGGTAAAAAATCTAGCTTATCGATCATTGTATTTTGGGAGTTACACTCCGTGGAAAATAGGGTTTGTGGCCAGTCCTGAAACTAGTCAAAATCAGATGTTTCGGGTAAAAACGTCATAACTTATTCATAACAGATCAAAATTATGTGATACAAAATGTGTTGGTTAGGGTATAGTATTTAATATTATTTTTAACGGTTTCATATCAATTAATCAAATATTTTTTGTGGGGCACGCTCTACAAGGTCGCTCTCTAGAATAAGCCAGAATTCAACAACGTATGCCATTTTTTCTATAACTCCTTTTCTGAGAGGTTCCAAGTAGTGAAACTTGGAGGAATTTCATAAAACACACTAAAAAATATTGTGTATCAGTTTTGGATCTTTATACATTACAAGTTCAAAGTTATGATTACTTCAAGTTAGGGTTGTTGACTAATCCAAAACTAGGCATGTGAGACTAAAGAAAAGTTTGATGAAAATGCTAGTCTCTTATTTTTAAAGTTAAGGAAGGTTTTAAAGAATGTGATCATATACACCAGGTCTATTACAGAGCTACAAATCAGATTTGGATGATGAAATTGATGATGGCTTTTGGTTGAGGTACATGTTGAGTACATGGTTGAGACAAGTAGTTGATGAGTTGCCACATACATGGGGTGTATAGTTGATGATGTTGGTACATATTGATGAGTCATAGTTGATGAGTTGTTGACACATGATTGGTGCATACTTGGTACATGGTTGGATGCACTTTTTTATCGTATAGGTTAATTGCAGGTTGGTGCATGGTTGATGCACTTGTTTATGGTACAGGTTGATTACAGGTTGAGGTACAGGTTGATGCATGGTTCAGATTTATTGGTACACTTTTACAATGGTATATCTCATAGTGATAGTGTGACAGTGGTTCCATCATTCTACTTCTACTTCAGGGTGGCAGGACGGGGCAAGGACAGGTGGTTGTAGCCACCTTCCGGTTGTAGCTAGAGAAAATTGGGGGTTGTAGTCTCCTTCTCATTGTAGCCAAAGAATTGGGGAGTTGGATCTTCCCTCGGGTTGTAGCCTGAGAAACTAGGGGGTTAGAGCCTCCTTCCAGTTGTAGTTGGAAAACAAAGGAATTTGGTGCTTCCAATGAATGTAATTCTTCAAGACATATAAGAAAAAGAATTTCATGGTTTTATCCCGATTTGGTTTCCACGTAAAACACTGGTGTACTGTGTATGTGTTTGATTATTTATTTATTACTGCTCATTATTGGATAATAATTCTACATTGATATAACATTTGAAGAAAAAGGATTATAATTACACTATTAATGATTCACCCCCCTTCTCAGTAATTCAACAATTGGAATCAGAGCAGGTTCCTTCAAAAATCAATTTAACCACTGAAAGGTAGATCATGGAGAGTACCAACTCATATAAAAATGGAATACCACAGTTTAATGGACAAAAGTGTGCTTTTTGGAGCATAAGGATGAAGACATATATACAGACACAAGGATTTCAAGTTTGGAAATCAATTGTAGATGGATACACAACACTAACAGTTCCACCAACAAATGACAAAGTAGTGAAACTCGGTGAGAATAATTCCAAAGCCATAAATGCACTTTTGAATGGTCTCAGTGATACGGTATTCACCAAAGTTTCACATTTTAAATATACTAAAGAGATTTGGGACAAGCTTCAAAATATTTATGAAGGAGATTCAAAAGTCAAAGCAGCAAAGCTTCAAACTTACAGAGGTCAGTTCAAACAACTAAAAATGAAGGAAGATGAAGATATCGTAGCCTACCTCTTACGAGTCGATGAAATAGTGAATGCAATCATAGGATTGGGAGAAGAAATCTAAGAATTTGTAATTGTTCAAAAGGTACTAAGATCTCTTCCTATGAGATTCAACCCTAAGATATTAGCACTAGAAGAAAGATTGGATCTAAAATCAATACGCATGGATGAATTGCATGGAATGTTCATAGCATATGAAATGAGAACTGAACAGGAAAATCCAAATGTAAAATAAGCAACCTTCAAAGCATCCAAAAGATCAAAGTAAAAGAAAAAGGAACAAGAATAATATAGCAGCAGCAGCGACGTCTCGGAAGATGATGAAGAAGTGGCCAATTTCGTCAAAAGACTGAACAAGGGAACCAACGGCAGGTACAGAGGTAAGCTTCCTTTAATTTGTTTTAATTGTGATGGTATTGGTCATTTTGGTAACAAATGTCCTCATAAGAAAAAGATAAATGATGAAGGTTTCTCAAAAGGCAGACAAACATATAAAGGTAAAAGAACTACAAAGGAAGTTTTCAAGAAAAAATTTTGCACCAAAGAAGACATCTCATCATCAAATGAGGATGAAGTCAGTGACAGTGAAACAAGGAGAGTTCTATTCATGGCAGTAGAAGACTCTGATAAAGAAGAATCCAAAGAATAATATGAAGAAGCATATGAAGAAGAAATTGAAGAGGCGAAAGTTGACTTCCAAGAAGAATTAATGAGTGCCATAGAAGTTATCAGAAGAGAAAAGAAAAAAAACAAGAAACTACAAGCATAACTATATAAGAAAAAAGACACTAAAGAACTAGAAAAAATGATCACAAAATTGAAGGTTCAAATAGAAGAAGATAAAAGAATTGGAGAAGCACTCAAAGAATATCTAGAAGGAAAGGACAGGATCATTGGAAACCTAGAAGCAGAGATTGTCACACTAAGGATATTCAAAAGAAAAATATGCAGAATAGCTCAAAAGTTTATCAGACAGAAAAGGGATCAAGCTCAAAAACAACAGATCAAGAAACAAATCCAAAAATTTATGTAGAAACAATCAAAGGGGATAAAAATATATACAAGGAAGATTATAGGGACACTCCTCCACCAAGAAGATTCAGATTTCAGAACCAACAACAGATAGACAGGCCTCAAGAAGAAGAAGGATTCATAAGAGCACCTCCTTTCATAAGATCTTCAACTACCAGGTATCAAACTATATTTTTTGGTTTATGTTATGCATGTAATAATTTTGGACACAAAGTTTTAAATTGCAGAGCTAACAACAGGAACAATAACTACTTTGAGAGCCATACACAAAGGGGTTATTCAAGAATACCTAGTGAAACACAGAGAAGAAGTTACAAAAGGTTTGAATCTTTGAGCACTAAAGTGGAATGTTAAAAATGTAACAATTTTGGACACATGGCCAAAAATTCCAGAATGACAGTCCCTCCTAAAACCTCAACAAAGTCACAAACAAGAACCTCAGAAAATGACATGGATAAGAAAGCAAGATCAGTATAGCAATGAAGAATGCACAGTCGCTCTACAAGCTAAATAGAAGAAATGTGGTTGGTATGTTGACAGTGGATGTTCAAAACACATGATAGGTGATAGAGACAAGTTTCTTACATTACG
>ML802168.1:66911-80469 GCA_009831015.1 Picea engelmannii | reverse complement strand
TTGGAGCCTCCTTCCAGTTGCAGCTAGAAAACAAAGGAAGTTGGTGCTTCCAATGAATGTAATTCTTCAAGACATATAAGAAAAAGAATTTCATGGTTTTCTCTTGATTTGGGTTTCCATGTAAAACACTGGTGTACTATGTATGTGTTTGATTGTTTATTTCTTACTACTCATTATTGGATAATAATTCTACATTGATATAACATTTGAAGAAAAAGGATTATAATTACACTATTACTGTTACACATTATTTTCATCATTCCTATGATAGTTAATGATGTAAACCTATCCATTGCCTTCAGAGGGGTCAGTCGCCTGAGTTCCTAAAGAGAGAAGGGAGAAGAACTTTTCCTGAGAAAAGAAGTTGCATTTTCCCTTGTAAAAACCCTATAAAAAGGGAAGTTCGCAGGTTGCTATATAGGTAGGGTGCGAGAATGCCTGATTCTTGCATGTTGCACCATAGCTAGGGTGTGAGTTGTTCATAGGTTTCTCTATAGGTGTGGTGCGAGAATGTCTACACGTGGGAAAAACAAGCTTTTTCTTGAATCTTCTAGAAGGAGAAACTTCTATGGTGAGGTGGCATCTGAATGGTTTGGATCTTACTCGCTTTCATGATTTAGTGGGATCATCCTAACCTCCTCACCTCATCCTCTTCAAATTATAAAAGGAGAGGAGCTCTCATGGAAAAAGTTATCTTTGGTTGGCCTGGAATTATCATCTTGGTTGGAGTGGCTTTGAGATTTCAGCTTGGTTGGAGTGGCTTTGAGATCTGCTTTGTCAAGATAGATTGTGAGTAGCTATCAGATCCATGGAATCAAAATCCTTGGAGCAAGAAGTGTGTGGGGAATGAAGGATAGCTGGAAGGGACCTTATGACATCAAGGCCATGGTTGTAATCTCTCTTTCACATTCAATATGATACAGTAATATGATTCTTTCCTATAAAGCTTGTTGTGTTTTATTGTATGATTCCTTGATCACATACATAGGTTTATATTGAGTTTATGCTATTAATATCACTTTGGTTAGTCATGTTCTTGTGCAAGTTCATCATTGTATGAGCATTGGAACCTAGCTAGGATGGTGATGGTGAGAGGAAGCGACACTTAAATGGTATGTCACTCATCCCTCTTTAGTTAGTAAATTCAATATTTAAAACTTAAGGAAAGTGTCATGTTCTGGTGTGTTTTGTTCTAGATCTAGGTGGATCTAGGGAGATCAATTAGTGTCCGCACCTACCGATTTGTCTGATAACAAAATTGGCGACTCAGCTAGGGAACAGATTGTTTCCTAGTTAGTCTTGTTTCCCTTGCTTGATTGCTTGTTTTCTAGTCTTTGAGTCTGTGGGAGATCCATCCAGACTCTCTGGATCTAAAAGTTCACTCAAATTTAGTCCTTCTTCAAATTTTTGCTTGTTTACAGGCATTCTCGCACTGTACCCTTTAGTGGCCTGCAAGAAACACCTGAGTTTTCACCCTGGTGTTAAGTCCAGTGCAAACCCCTCACAGTCAACCTTTGTTCAGCCTGCGAGAATCTTTGATTCTTGCACTGTAATACACTACCAGCCTGCGAACTTGTTTGTAAATTTTTTTGGATTGGGTCTTGTCATTTTTTGATGCCTAGTTTTTCTTTGATCAGCTGGATTGATCTTTTGGAGCCTATATTGATCTGCTTACAGTCTGGTTGAAATCCTTTTAGCCACTTTTTCTTTGTTTGGTTTTGAAGGATTAGTCTCTTGCTTTGAGTGTCTTTCAATTACAAAGTGTGTGTTTTCTTTAGAAGTGTTTAAGGAAAGATGAGATTTCTTCTGAATAGTTCACTTTAAAAGAAAACTTTTAGTCTGGGTTGCTTTGTTTTAAGAAAGTTCATTATTGATTTTAGTGAAATTTTTGAAACAAAAAGATTTAATTTCTAGATTTATATTAGATTGGGGGCATCCTTGCATTTGAAGTAGCGAAATTGCATGATTCTTGGCATTGTTTAATATTAAATTATGAAAAACTTTCCCCCTCATGGCCGGGGGGGCATGACTCATGCATTGGTGTACAATACCTTTTTCTCATTTCTTGAAGATATTTATATTGATGAGTTTAATATATTTTGGGACGTTGTGCATATGGGAATGATAAATGTTTTCTCCTTCTCGTAGCATAGCTTTCATCGAAATGAAAAGATTTCATCTTCATATCTTTCCATAATTTTTGAGTCAGTCAAAACACCATATTGTCCACGCCATCTTCCTTTTGACTAACAACAACCATAAAATAAAGCACTTATAAAAATTGATTAGACATTTTTATTTTTTCTGGTAGAAAACCTACATTAGATTAGTTGTAGGGATTTGGAATAGGTGTGAAAGATAACTTTCCAAAGTTGCAAACAAACATAGAATCTTGAGTTAGGGAGTGGTTAAATCCACTTAGTACATTTTGTCCTGGGAAGCCCTTCTAACACAAGGGTCAATCACGAGGTCGCATTGAGACTAGCAGAGTTACTCGCCCTGCTTTGTTGGTCTTGGTGTAGAGATTGCGTGTATTATGGGGGTCGCTTGAGAGGTATACCCACAATGATGAGTGGAAGCCTTTCAAGTTGATTTTAGGCTAGATACACTGCCCTTGCGCGTGGATCAGACTGTCAACTATTTCCCCAAGCATCACTGTAGTGATTGGTAACCTTAGTTTCCTATATCTCTAGGTTCTTTACACGAGGTGAATGTGGAGGGGAAAGTCTTCATGGTACCTGGAATTGACGTTGGCCAAACTCACTCGGGCTCCTTGGAGGGTATACCCACAATTATGTGTGGGAGCTTGCACCAGTATGTAAGTCCGTTACGCAGGTCGTCAACGTAAGTTTTCCACCTGCTCTATCTCATCCCCTTCTTACATTGTTCCCGCGACGTTGGATTTCATCACCAATTAGTGCGTTCATTGTTGGAAGGTTTTGTTTGCTTGCTTGCTTACTAGAGTTTTAGTGTGTGCTGTTTGTTTTCCCTAGAGGACTCTAGGTTGGATTTATTTAATGGCATCAGTTCCTGGAATGACCAATGAAGGAACCCTTGCTCCAGGGGAACCTTTTGTTTTTCCTTCTTATGGAAACAATGGTCCTCCTCACATTTCTACTTTGAGCCTTCCAGGTCTCACTATTGGATTACCGGTATGGTTGTTTTCCACTCAGTTAATCCCGAGTGTAGTAAGTGCTTTGGTCGTAAGCACTTCCCCCCAAGAGAATCAACCTCATGTTGATCCTTCACCTTCTTCACCAGTAAGGTATTCTTTGCCTTCTTCACTTGCAATGTCGCCTTCCATTTCATCTTCTTCGTCGGGTGAAAGTTCTGAAGCTAGTAACCCGGTGAATAAGAAGAAGAAGAAAAGAAAGATTAAGAAGAAGAAAGATAAGCGAGGGTCAAAACCTCCAACCACTATCAAACATGTTGGAAAACAACCAGTTATTGTTAGTCGTGCTGGGAGTGTTGATGATGTCAAGATCACCCAAACAACCCGTAAGCCCAAGTACCCTTGCAAGCTTTGTAAGGGTATCCATCTTCTTAAGGATTTCCCTGGTCTATCCAAGGTTACAGAAGCATGGTCTACACATCCTTTCCAATCCATGTCATCATACTTTGAAAAACATGTTGATGACCCCCCATCAACCAGTCATGATATGGTTGGGAAGAAGAAAAGTAGAGTCAAGTTCTCGTGTATGTTATGCAAAGGGAGTCATCTAACTCATCTTTGCCCTCATATGGACAAAGCCTCAAAATTAATGGAAGACATGATTGTTTCACAGCCTCAACTTCTAGCCGCTTATCGCAAGCTTTCTCTCAACCCACCTGTAGTTGATAGAATGATCACTTTGGTCCCTTCAACGGTCAATCTGGTTGATCATGTCGTCAATCTAGTCACATCCTTAGTTGAACCAATTGACAAAGTGGTTGATCTGATACCATCCTCGGTCAATCTCGTTCTCCCCTCAGAGAGAGAAACTAAAGAGGTCGATCATTTTACACCTGTCAACCCCATTCTCCCCTTAGAGAATGAAACCCAAGTGGTCGATCTGATCTCATCATCGGTCGATCCTACTCTCCCGCTAGAAAGTAAACCCGATACTGCCCATGTTTTTCTCATTGATACAGACTCTGTCGTGTGAGGGGGTATTCCTCCTTCTCTCGTAGGACCCCCTCCAAGTAATGAGACCATCCGTTTTGATTGGGGTGTGCTAACTAGACCTTGTCTTCCCTCTCACATTCCTCTCTAGATTACAGTGCAAGTTTGTGGTCGGGACGTTCTTCAGACATTGATAGATTAAGGTTTGTCTGTTAGTATTTTGTCCTCTATTGCTTGGCATTCTTTGGGTTGTCCTCCGCTTGCGCCAGTTACGCAAAATCTGTTAGCTTTTAATAGAAGAACCAGTCAACCTTTAGGGACCCTTCCTTAGTTTCCTATAACTTTGGGAGGAAAAACTGTCTTTATTGATGTCATGGTAGTCTAAGACCCCTTGGATTTTTCTTTACTCCTTGGGCGAGATTATGTCTATGAAATGAAAGCTATTGTGTCTACTCTTTTTCATGTGATATCTTTCCCTCGCGATGGACGAGTTGTGACTGTTGATAAAATTTCATTCATTAACCCTGATTGGATTGATTCCCTGAATGGTTCTTATATGCAGTCGATATTGCCCTCGCCACAGGTCAATTATGTGGCATTGTCTCCCATGGCTTCGACATCTGATGACTTAGATCTAGTAGTTGACATGGTGATCTCTTCGATAGGGTTGTTAGAGCCTGATCTCTTTACTCCTGTCATGACCCTCGACATGGTGTCCTTCCAGAGTGTATTTCTTCCTTCCAGTGAAGACCTCTTGGAAGCCATGACCGAGTTTTGTCCCTTGACATGGTGTCCTTCTTAAGCATTGTCCTCTTGGAATCCATGATCAAGAAGAGAGACCTCGAGGATAGTTTTTGTGTCTCTGTGACAACCTTGTTAAAAAAATGAAACAAAGGTCTTTGAGCATGGTTTTCTGATTTCAAGCTCGTTAAAAAATGAAACCACTTACGAGGATAGTTTTTTCGTCTCTGTGGCAACCTTGTTAAAAAATGAAACATAGGTTACGAGCATAGTTCTTGTTTCTGTGTCAAGCTCATTAAAAAATGAAATAGTTTTACCCCTCTCTATTTGAGTCAAGTCCTTCATCTAGTATTTGAAGCTTCATTTCATTCTCCTTTGCAGTTGGATGAAATGAATCTTGGGGGGAATTTCCCTCAGCCTCTAGACTTCATGCTGAAGTAGATTCGTTAGTTTCTTAAGCTGGGGGCTAAGTACCAACCATCCATGTGTTATGCGTTGGGAAGTCCAAGCATAGTTTTCTATGGTTCAAGCTTGTGTAAAAATGAAACCACTTACCTCAATCATAATTTCCTCTCGTTCAAGCTTGTGTAAAAATGAAACCAGGTCCAAGCATAGTTTTGTTGAGTTTTTAAGCTTGTGTAAAAAATTAAAATCTATTCCAAGCATAGTTTTTTTTTGTTTTAAAGCTTGTGTAAAAATGAAAACAATCCTGAGCTTAGTCTTTGTTCTTTCTCATGCTCGTAAATACATGAGAATAAGTTATCGAGCTTAGTCTTTTTTCTTTCTCATGCTCGTAAATACATGAGAATAAGTTACTGATCTTAGTCTTTGTTCTTTCTCATGCTCGTAAATCAATGAGAATGTAACAGAGTATACTTTTATCACTTTTTCAGACTCGTAAAGGTTATACGAAAAAGGAACCCCCTGGAGTTCCCTTTAAGCTCTTTTCAGACTCTCTAAACATGAAAATATTGCCGAGCGACCTTGTTCTTTTCACGCTCGTTAAAGTGTTTGAAGAAAATGTCTGTTGAGCGATAGTTTATCTCTTTTTCATTCTCATCAGACTACTTTACGAAAAAGGAACTGAGAGAGTTCTCTTTTAAGTGTTTTTCCAGACTCTATAATTATGAAAAACCTTCGAGTTTTCTATCTTTAGACTTGTTAAACAAACATCGACAGGCCCATACGGGACCGAACCACTCCTTCCTAGGGTTCATTAAACATACTCCAAGGGACTCGTCCAAAGGATGAGCTTACATTTACAAGCATATGTTATCCTCCTCAAGCTTGCGTAAAAATAAAGAGGTACTCGCCAGAAATGGTGGGGGAAAAATTGGGAAAGAAATGTATCTAAAACTGTATTATGTGGTAGAGTCACTTTTGAACATGACACCCTTTCACTTGCCTTGTGTCTAGGTTTGGAAATCCACTTGTCTCTTGATCATACTCCTTTATAAGATTACAAATTGGTATGTGATCCCTATTGTTGAGTTAGTGTTTCCAAGACAATTGTCGTGTCGTCAATATGTTCAAAATGAAGTTCAACCTGAAAAGCCTTCTATTGCGTCGTCCATTTCTGCAGTCCTTAAGCCTTCTATTGCGTCATTCATCCCTGAGTCAGTCCTGAATCACTTGCTACTCTAATCTACATCAAATCTTGTTACTTGTTTCGTGTCATTGATGTGGGATACATTAAGACCCTCCTGTGACGAGTCTTTTCATGTTGACTTCAACTCATTATCTAGGAATTAGGCTTAGAAACTAATTGGTACCTTGGAACTTGCATGCCTCAATGGTAGGTTTCCTCGCTTTCGACAGTGGGTTTTCATTATTCACCCCTAATCAGGAGATTTCGGTGAGTGTTCGACTTCAGCTCATTCACATTCATTGGATTGTACTAGTGTACCTTGGGAGTCATTGACATTAATGGTGATTTCCCTCGCACTTGTTAACGGTATACACTAATGACCGGTAATCAAGTGGTTTCTAACATGTTCGACTTCAACACATGTATTCACATGGTTAGATTTGTACTATAGAGTGGTGGAGGTGAAGACCCTGGATCTTTTCTGATAGATTCAGGTTGTGTTGGAGTATATTCAATGTACTTTCGCATAGATCCAAATTGTATGTCTAGTGGCTATGTTCAAATTTGAGTCTTTAACACATAGATCCATAGTGTATTTTTGGTGGCTATGTTCATATTTGAGTCATATTGGCATGGATCCACAATGTATGTTTAGTGCCCATGACCTGTCTTACTTGACATGGATCTTCGCATGTCGACATTTATGCTTTGAGTCATTTGTATTCTGAGTATGGGAATGACTACCTCAGTGATGATATATTATTGTATTGTATTTCCTTGTTTGTTGCAGGTTTCCAACCGACTGTTTCTTGTTCCCTACACACACTGGACAAAGTATTTTAGCTATCACTCTGTTCTAACTTCATACTTTGGGGGGCTCTCTGTTACACATTATTTTCTTCATCCCTATGACTATTAATGATGTAAACCTATATGTTGCCTTCATAGGGGTCAATGGCCCGAGTTCCTGAAGAGAGAAGGGAGAAGAACTTTTCCTGAGAAAAGAAGTTGCATTTTCCCTTGTAAAAATCCTGTAAAAAAGGAAGTTTGCAGGTTTCTATATAGGCAGGGTGCGAGAATGCTTGATTCTTGCAGGTTGCACCATAGCTAGGGTGTGAGATGTTCATAGGTTTCTCTATAGGCAGGGTGTGAGAATGCCTACACGTGGGAAAAACAAGCATTTTCTTGAATCTTCTAGAAGTAGAAACTTCTATGGTGAGGTGGCATATGAATGGTTTGGATCTTACTTTCTTTCATGATTTAGTGGAATCATCCTAACCTCCTCACCTTATCCTCTTCAACTTATAAAAGGAGAGGAGCTCTCATGGAAAAAGTTAGCTTTGGTTGGCTTGGAATTATCAGCTTGGTTGGAGTGGCTTTGAGATTTGCTTTGTCAAGATAGATTGTGAGTAGCTATCAGATCCGTGGTCTTAGAATCCTTGGAGAAAGAAGTGTGTGGGGAATGAAGGACAGTTGGAAGGGACCTTACGACATCAAGGCCATGGTTGTAATCTCTCTTTCACATTCAATATGATATAGTAATATGATTCTTTCCTATAAAGCTTGTTGTGTTTTATTGTATGATTCCTTGATCACATACATAGGTTTATATTGAGTTTATGCTATTACTATCACTTTGGTTAGTTGTGTTCTTTTGCAGGTTCATCATTGTATGAGCATTGGAACAGAGCTAGGATGGCGATGGCGAGAGGAAGAGACATTTAAATGGTATGTCGCTCATCCCTCTTTAGTTAGTAAAAAAGCCCTGTAAAAAAGGAAGTTCACATGTTGCTATATAGGCAAGGTGTGAGAATTCTTGATTCTCACAGGTTGCACCATAGCTAGGGTATGAGATGTTCACAAGTTTCTCTATAGGCAGGGTGCGAGAATGCCTACACGTGGGAAAAACAAGCCTTTTCTCGAATCTTCTAGAAGGAGAAACATTTATGGTGAGGTGGCATCTGAATGGTTTGTGTTCGTGCTCGAATCGTCACCGGGTGAGCAAAAATGGGAGTGCTGGCATGCCCTGTTGGGCTTGGCAAGGCAGAACAGGATGCTGTGGAGCAAAAGTGTTAACAGAAACAGAAACAAACTATAATTTAACTACGAACTGAAAGCAAATAACATTACAAAAATAGACAAGGAACATTAAAAATCAGACACAAGTGTCATCAAAGGTTTTAGGCAGGTGCTTTATTGAAACTAGAGCGCACGCAGAAGAGAGGGACCAGGGGTTCCTTCTCCCTCCAGCGGAAGGCTCTTCGGGGCCCTCAACACAATGCTTTCCTTACAAAATGAACAGAACTGAACTGAGTGGTGAAAGAACTCTGGGTTACACTGCTAATGAGTTGTTTGTCACAGAGTAAACTCTGAATCATCTGGACAGCGTAACAATGCTTCGAATTCCCTGTTGAAACAGTGAGCCCTCATAGCCTTTTATAGCAGTTTCAAGGGCGGTCTTGTAACCTTCTCTAGGTGTGAATAGGGGCGCATTAGGGTTCATTTAGGTCATTTAATCCACCGTTTTTGTAGAGCCGACTCTGATTTGAGGGTCAAATCACCTTGGGGGCCGGTCTGTAGGTGGTTGAGAGGCCGACCTATGCAATTAATGCGCCGTATTAGCAAATGCACGACTTTTTGTGTGTATAGTCGCGCGTCGGGCGCACATGCGCGAATAACACGTTTTTGTTCCATGCATGTGCGCGTGCATCAAGCTGATGTAAAGCGCCTTCAATTTTTGGTTACTTTGTATAGTTTTTTGCCCTTCTGGAGTGCTGTGAAATTAATTCAGTGCCATGAGTAACTTCATTGTTGTTTTGATGATGTGGATTTCTTGTCACCATGTGTAGACAAAATTTCAGTGATAACAGATGCCCCCTGATGGATGAGGTTAGGAGCATACGTATAGTCGAAATCTATCAATGTTTCTTTTGTTATAAGGGAAAGCAAGAGTGGGACCTTTCAGAGCAATCCGTTGGAGGAAAAAGGAACCGGTAGCTCGATCTTCTGAGAAACGTGCGGAGAAAAAATATAAAATTGTGTACAAACAAGGTGGGCATGCCCCATGCTCGTGTGATGTAACTCTGAAAAAAGATGACGGAAGTGTTGGTGTAGACAACTACAGCGCCCTCAGGGGCGGTAATGATAAAGGCAGAAGACAATTCTGCAAAGGAACATACTCTGAATAATAGGCAATGATCGTTGTAATAAGTAGCAATGATGATGTGGGCATTGATGGCCCTACCACGTTCAGATGTCTTCGGCAAAGGACCAAAATGACTGCAACAGTCGCAAAGTAAGACCCACCATAACATGAGAAAGTGTTGGCGTCAAATGTTATGGGGGCCAACGACAGCAGGGAGCAATGGTGTTTCCCCCTGTGTCGTCCGAGATCTCTCATTAAAATTGAGAATGAGAATCAAGATACGGTCGCCCTTCTGGAAAAGTGTGTTGATGTCGACAAAAGGGGGACGTGACTCCCAGAAAAAAAAAGGTGTTCCATGGAATCTACTGAAGTGAGGAAGTGGCAGAGGTACATGGACGAAGTCAAGAAGTGGGATGACTCAAGACTTCCCTTGGCTGGAGGATATATGAGGAAAACAGTGGCCGCAACCGTGTAACAAGGTCGAGTGTCAGGGGGACGACAGGACTGGTGCTAAGTCGTGCCAGAGGTGGGACAAGGGGAAAAAATTCAGAGGGTAGAGGTAACTGACCTATGGGGTACTCTGAAAATATGGACGATTCCGGCAAGGGTAAATGAGAAGTAATGCTCCAACCAAGGGTGACATGGGTTGCGTGTGGCCAAAAGAGAGTAGGTCGTCAATGGTGACGACAAAGAATGTAATGACTGGAACTAAAGGTATTTTTACAATAAATAATAAATAATAAATAATTTTGGGGAGAAATCTACAAATACAGAAACGGGTGCCCCGGTGTGAAATGCGTGCCCCAAGGAGGGCAGAATTGTCATGAAAAACTGATGAAGGGTGGGGGCCCCATTGGCGATTTTCTGTATGAGGTAGGTGAAATGAAGATAGGTTCGCAGATGGGCAAACTGATGGTGGATGAAATGGTGGGTTCATGATCCTGCGGAGGTGCAGGTAAAAAAGAACATAACCATAAAGCGATGATTTGGGAGTCCATATGGGAAGCTAGAAAAATGAGGAGAATAAGTATGTGGTTGATTCGCAACATGATGTAAGACTACCGGGACTCCCATCCCTAAAGGGTAATGAAGAACAAGATGAGTGTCAAAAGTGAAAAAAGGTGCTATGAATGGGACAACTCATGTGGGTGAGAATGCTACCGGGTTGCAGTACCGTAGATGCAAATGGAGGTTTGGGTACTGCAGAGCCAGGAATGAGGATCCTAAAGGCTAATATCAGAGGGTGTGACTGGAAATGTAAGTGAAATTCAATGGGATAAACTACATGCCAGTGCTGAATATATACCTGAAGGGATGATGTCGATGACCGATGAGCAAGTACCTGCACACATAACAACCAAATACCCAAAGTGAACAATATCTGAAGAGTATCAAAGTTATGAGCATGTATTAGATAAATGTGACAATGCGCGTGTATACCTAGCCATGATGTTAAAAAAAGGCGCCCCAGGGGCTCAGGGTGAACAATGGCCCAGGGACAGTCATGATGTAGGCGGCGGGATGTTGATCCCATGGCTGAAGACAGTTCGAAAAATAGACGCCGTGGGCTCCCGGAATGGTGAGTGGAAGTTTGGCAAAAACCCTATATATAGCTGTGGGGCCCACATTGCAACCTCATTTGTACCTGCTACTACAGTGAGTTCCAGAGAATATCTAGAGGATATTGAGCGATTTCGAGAGCACGAGGCATCTGTTTCCCGGCGTTTCAGGTTAGTGGTCTGAACATCCTGCATAGCTATAGGTTTCAAATTTTTGGGCAAGGTAGGTACAGGGGGCCGTACGGAAGTTTTAGGAGGTTTTTGATAGTGTGTGGGCCCCAATGCGCGGGTGACTCAGTGGAAGGAGCGCATGAGTGCGTGCCTGTACACTGGAAAAACGCGCATGAGGGCGTGCCTATGGGGTAGACAGGCGCGCATGAGTGCGCGCCTGTAGGTTGAACAGGCGCGCTCTAGAGCGCGCCTGTGGGTATGACAGGCGCGCTCTAGCACGCGCCTGTAAAGTGAACAGGCGAGCATGTGTGCACACCTGTAAGGTGAACAGGCGCGCATGTGTGCGCGCCTGTATGGTGAACAGGTGTGCATGTGTGCGCGCCTATGGGGGTAAAAACCGCGCCTTGGAGGCAAGGTTTCAAGGTGAAAAAATTATCTTATTTGATGTATTGGATTATTTTCTAAGCTAATATAGGATTCTGGGTTGTGTGCAGGCGGTGATCAGTGAGCATGGATGTGCGATGGCGTGAGCGGGACTGGGAGCCGCTACGGGAGGAGGTGGCCGAGGCGAGGCCAGTAGTGCGGGTGTCTTTAGCAGCCAGTGGGTTGCTAAAGTTTTTTGAGTTCCCTCTGATACGGGCCCATGAGTATTTGCTCCAGTTTCTGATTGAGATGTGGAGCCCTGAGCAGCACTGCTTCCTCGTGCGAGGAGAGCAAATCGCCTTCACTGCGGTGGAGGACATCTACTTTTTGACTGGGCTCCCCTTTCGAGGAACACCGTTGCCGGCAGTGCCTGTGCTGCCGAGGGACACTGATTTGGTGGAGGTCGCCGAGCGATACTGCTCAGGCGAGCACTATATGACTGGGTCATCAGTGCGTATCAGTGCGATAGATGTTCTGCTGCATCGTTGCGTAGCAGCAATGATAGTGCGGGTGTACGGGACCCGAGCGCCCCACCGGATTAGTGGTGGCGAGCTGATACTGATGGAGAGGGTGGTGGTGGGCCGTGAGCGGTTCGCCTGGGGTCTGACTCTACATGCGCAGATGATTGCGCAGCTGGACCATTGTCGGTCTACAGGTAGGGGGGAGTTTGCTTTTGGCTCCATCCTGGTGGCCTTTTTCTTGGAGAGGGTGCCGATGTTGCGGCCGAGGGTGGTGTTGGAGGTACCAGCGGTACGAGAGCCGCGCATGAGGCGGTGGTCCCAGATTTTGGTTCACCACGGCGGTGGCGAAGGGGGACATTACTTTACTGAGGAGGCAGCACAGATATGGCGGCAGACGCTGCAGTTTATACTCCAGTTCCCTTATGCGGGGGTGGACTTCCGGGGGGACCCGGATATGGTACTGCCTCCTGGGGAGGCTTTTGACCACAGAGGTATGTTGTGTATTTGTATGTTTGTGATTGATTTTGTGATTTTGATATACCAGTGCATATGTTTGATGTATAGACACTGATACCATCTGTTGTTGCTTGTTTGGTGCATGTGCAGATTTGGCACCTCGCGGGCGTGAGGTGGAGGTGTTCAGAGCGCCCATGCAGCGAGAGCAGGAGAGACCGCCGTGTGCAGGGAGGCAGCCAAGGGATGAGTCTGCTGAGGGACCATCAGGGCCCGAGAGACCAGCGCAGAGGCACCATTTTGATGACTCTGGTGCGGGGCCATCTCATGCTCCTCCGGCGGCAACCGAAGATGATGATGATATAGTCTGTCGGTTTGAGACAGTTTTTCGAGACGTGCCCGAGGGCATGTGGACCCGTATCCAGGATGAGGAGTTCCTGGAGCAGTGCATCGGGTTACCGCCACCATGGCGGTCGATCATGCGGCGAGCAGTTGTGCTCCCTCCGATGACGAGTGGATGCCTGCCACCGGGGCAGGGTGGTCCTGCGGATGTTCCACCACCACCGCCTGGGGAAGGTGGGGGTGGGCCACCATAGCCTCCTGAGGGAGGGGTAGCTGGGGGTGACTTAGAGGCCCCCTGATTGTATGGGGCATTTTTGTACCTTTTTGATAGGCTGGTGAGCTGATTTTGTGTACCGAGATGCGGCACGAGCCGGTGGGCCGATATATTTTTTGTATGTAAACATTCGGATGGCCGGAGAGGCCAATATATATATATATATATATGAGTATACATATTTTTTGGATCCAAATGTGTTGTACATGTGTTTTTGTTTTTGATGATGATGATGTCTATGTTTCCTATATGCTGTGACAGGATGTATGAGATGCTTATGTCTGTGTATTTTGATGTGA
>ML802168.1:38770-50250 GCA_009831015.1 Picea engelmannii | reverse complement strand
GATGGAAGGTAGTCACATGATCACCTGGATCTTCGTTAGGCTTGGCCTCGAACTTTGGAATGTCTGAAGGCAACTTCGTTGGCATAGGAGGCCAACGTGGATCATGACAAATAGGATCATTTAACAACCGTGTCAAATCTGGCAAGTGTATCGTCGCTAGGAATGGTAGTTTGGGCTGCTGCTGATAGCCTGGGAAAAAGGGTCCTGGAGTTTGACTGGCACCAGGTTGCCAGGAAAAGTTTGGCTGCTGGCCCGGATTCTGGTAGAAACCATGACCCTGACCAGCGTAAGGATTTTTCATCTGTGGAGACATCATTGGTTTATTCCCCATAAAGGACATAGGATGTTGGACATTCATAATGTTTGACGGACTTTGGGAAGGATTGCCCCATGCCGGTCCCACTGGGAGAGGCATGGAAGTTTGTCTGGGGTTTCATTGACTGTGGAAAGAATTACCCAAGAATGGCATTCCCGAGGAGGGAACGGATCCTTGTCTTGAGTTCCAAGGTCCTGGTATATGTGCCCTCGGTGCAGGAATAGTACCCTACACTGGAGTAGACTATCCAAATATGGGAGTGCCCCCAGATGGGAAAGTAGTGGATGCGAAAGTGTTGTTAACAAATGTCCCGTTCCAAACAAACAGTGACGAACCTACCGGCATAGTGTGCGCAGGTGTTCCTTGACTCCTGGCTCCAAATGAACTCGTGTGTGTAGGTTTCCCGACGGACTGCTGATGCAAACCACCAAGCAAAGGAGACGAAGGAGAGATATGACCTCCAGCATAAGGAAAAGCATTGAAAGGGATAGGAATGCCCCCAAGTTGAACTTGCAGAGGAGCGTTAGAGCTCCCTGCCCCCAGACGCAAATTCTGTAAAGTGGAGTGAGTGAGTGCATGACTTGTGCCCGAACTACACATACTGTATGAAAATGGAGAGCCTGTCGCACTAGGTGTGAAGGGGTTTGTGGCCACCACAATAGATGGGGTCGGTCCACTGTGCGACGTAGTAGCGGCCGAGACCATGGTGGCCTGGACCGATGACGGCAAGTTAGGAGATGCTTCTCCTATGGTAGCAATGGTGGTGGGAATGGAAGAATTCCCAGACGAAGTAACAGTATTTGGTTCCATAACTATGTGAGGCACTGACAGGCGTTCGTAAAATTGGATAGGTACAATGACCAATGGCCAAGTATCAGTGGTTGGGGTTTCAACCGAACCAAGATTGGTGGTTGATTCCTCTGAAAGTTGTTCAGGCTCAATGGTTGGTAACCCAGTTGCTTCGAAAGACCCTTGTTGGTCTAGCTTCCGCCTCAATGGTGGCGGGGGTGGCTCCAGCATAATCGACGGTAGGCCTAGAAGCCTTCGTGACCGGCGAAGCTCTGAATCCTCCACTGTGTGAGAAGATCCATGACGCGCTAAGGTATTCTACATGTTCAAATAGTAACACACACTACAAAGAAACCCTTAAGAGATAAATCAAGAAAACACTAACTAGTTGGAAGAACAGTTACAACAACCAACACTAGAGCAACTTACCCGTGCAAGTGCAACTCGAAAACAGAAGCACCCTCTAGGTATACTCTACAAAGTGTGGCCTGATGTCTGTCCTAGGTACCACGGTATACCCCCGTAGTCACTTGTGTATGTCCCTAGAAAATATTGGCAATTAGTTTTCCAGCACACGAACAGTCACCAGGCGGGTACAGTTGATAGTCGGGTAGACCACAATGAGAAGGATATCAAGCCCGAAACCTATCAAGGGTATCGAGAGAAAATGGTCCAGAAGACAGCTAAGGACATCGAATGGATTTGAGACCTACGAAGCTCTGTGGCAAATGAAAACGATGGAATTCCTCAACAAATCCTCGATATGTGTTCTCCACTACACTTGGTCCGGCTTTGGAGGGGTTATCTCCGCTACCTTTCCTTACGCGACCTCATTTTTATCCCCTGTGTTAGAGGGGGGTCCCGAATAACTTCCACGTAACTGGACTTGTACACTCCCTATCACAGACTCCAATGTTTGGTTTTGAGTGGCCTTGGAGAATTTACTCTCCAACCTAACCCAAGGCCCTAGTCCTGAGCTAGTATATGAACCCTACAAACAAAAAGTCTAATAGATTTTAAATTAGCGTTGCTTTTATGGGATTTTTTACATCACAAGGTATGAAGGTGAAACTGATGATGTGTAAAGACTCAATGCAAAATGAATAAGAAATGCTTGGAAACAAAACTTTTACAAAAATGCAAAAATCAACAACTTTTCACCAAGAAAGACTTCTTTTTCTTTTCAATTTTTCTAAGATTTCATGCAGCAAACATAAAGGAATTTCTCTCAATCTACGAGCTACTGATGCTCTAAATGCACTGCAAAAACTTATGAACAAAAAGACTTCTTCCTAGCTATTGATGCAACAACACAATCTTTAAACAAAGAAGCAAATGAAAAGATTATTCTCTTCTTTTTTTTTTATTTACGTGCAAATCAAGCAACAAAGGGAAAATACCGACAAGCCTAAAACCAAGGAAAATCAAATTCTGGCTTAAACCACAGATCATGAATCAAAGCAAAGACACACAACGGAAATCCAAAAAGCAAAGACTCTTGTGCTTGTCTAAAAACCATAAAACAATTTTTTTTTTCTTTATCTTTTCTATCAACTATCAATCAAGAAAAAGCAGGCTAAGGGTGAGGGATCCTAACCTACTGACTGTTCAGCTCTAGAATTAAACACCTGAGAGCACTAATTATCACCAAAAGAGGGGATGATTGTCCCACCTTGATTGAAAAGCAACCTATCAAGCATGCTCTTGTCACTGAAACAACATGCGTTCAAACGCGTGCTGAACTACAACAAAGCGCATGTACCCATGGGCTGAACTTGCACAGGCCGCGAGTATGTACAAAATCTAAGACAAAAACTAGAAATAGGCAGCCCAGACCCAGAAGAGGCCTCTGGTACTGACAACCAGGGTCCCTTGAAGGCTTGGATGCTTCTTCCAATAGAAAATAAAAATAATTGCAAAGAATAACAAAACCCAATAAAGCAAACTGAGACTAGACTATGAACCAGTAAGACTCCAACAGGATCCAGAAAGCCCCTTGAGAATGTATAATTCTGACAGGGAAGAGGAGGACTGCCTCTCAAGATTTCTTATTCCTACATGCTACTAAAACCTTTGTAGCTAGCATTCAAACGCGGGCTGTAAGAGGTTAGGGCATGGGTTACACGCGTGCAGGCCTTCTGCAGGCCGCGTGTACCTCTGTGTGTTTCGATAATTACCTTCAAGCAATAGTCAAGGAAAAACTGGTATAAATAATGAGGTTCTCTGCTAGCTCTGACCTAACAGAAAATAAACATGCAAGGAAATAGAAAATATAATCCTTTAAACTACCCAAAAACCTCAACTAAATCCGTAAAACCCTAAAGAGTTCGGTCCCCAGTGGAGGCGCCAATTCTGTTGTTGGGAAATAGTACCCTACGGACTAGCAAGCTAGGGTTAGACTTGCATGCAGATCATGACCTTAAAGAAATCACTTTTAACCTACCACCCCAAAACTTAAAACCCCTTTTTCACATATAAGCATGGAAAGGACCTACTAACCTTTTTACTGATGTTTGGTGTAGATCCTCCGTTGCACTTTGTTCGCTTGCTTGCGCTGCTCCTTCCAAAGTCAACCTGCAATCAAGACAAAAACCTATGCATGCATGCTATTTTTCTACTTGAGGGTTAGAAATTAAGCATAAATTGCACAAATCATAAATAACTCATGCATTGGGACGGGAAAAGTATTCTTTTATTATTTTCAAAATGAATCAACTTAAAATCAATGTTGAGACCGACCATTGTTCCTTGATCCTGATCCTAGGCTCCTCCTCTTCTTTTTCCTCCAACTTCTTTGCATTAATTCTCCTTAGGCTTGAGGAAAGGCTAAAGGGTTGGGACAAATGGATTCGGCAATTGGGCAGAGTTTCTTTGCTATTATTTTCCTCCTCCAAATGGTACCCCTACCCCTTCTTTTATAGGCTAGAAGGAGCTAGGGTTTTGGACGAACTCTCGGCCATGCATGGCCGGGAGTTTCATTTAACTGACCCATAGCTTTTTGTCCCATCGGCAACTTTCCTATTTTTGTGATTCTGAAGGTAAACGCGGGCTGTAGTGGGCCTGCTAGCATTTACTTTTTGATACACGTGGGCTGTAGTGGGCCTGCTAGCGTGTACTTTTAAAACTGGAGTTTTTAGAAGAGTTGTTCAGTAGTTTTTGGCAAAGAAGGGATATGAGTTGGCCTGATGCCAGGTAAGCATGTGTGGTGCAATTTAGAGTTATAACAGTCCGCACCTACCGATTTGTCCGATAACAATTACTGACTCACCCCCCTCTCAGTAATTCAACAGTTTGCATCTTTGTGGCCGAAGTTATGACAGTTATGGCATTCGCACTCAATGTTCAATAGGTCAAAGTGATTGGTGCAACTTTGCCTACTCATTGGTTGTTTAGTTCTATGTTGCAAAGATTGTTTGTTTCTTGATCTCCTCAGTTGCATGTCTCTAAACTTAATTTGACAATTTGAAATACTATGACAAAAATTAGAGCAATAAAAATAGTAATCATGGAAGAAATTTTGGTACCTAAAGGATGGCCTTATTCTTGGCATTTGTTGCTCCATCTTTTGTTATCTTTGTTTTTTATCAGGAATCATCTTTACTTTATTTTATTTTGGTGGCAGAGTACTCACATGGTCTAATTTGTTGACTTGGAACTTGATCATATTTACTGTCTCTTTTCTTTTTGGTTGTTCGCTTCTTGAAACACTTACATAGCCTAAACCAATCTTCAACAAAGGAGATCTTTGTTTGCTCAGAATGCCATTTAGTTTTGCTGAGGCTTTAATTATTGGAATATTTTCGAGATACAATGCTTTAAACTTCTCCATCTCTTTTCTGGTTTTTATTACCTCTTCTTCCAAGGCTTCACATCTTTCCTTCTTTTCTGATAATTGTTGTTTCATAATGTCCTCTATTTTCTTTTCCTCTTCTAATTCCACTTTTAGCAGGGCAAAGTCTTCATCAGGTTTTTTACTATCTTTCTCGAACTATATCAACAATTGTTTTTTCTTTTTCTACTTAAATATGAGTCTAGCAATTTCTTCTAGAGCACTAATCAGTTCTCCTTCCAATTCAACCACGGGTTATTCATCATCAGCATCACTTCATGTGATTTTATTATCATAATCCTCTTTGTCCATAATCATAAATTCATTAATCTTATCTTCACAAGTAGAATCACTATCTGTGTCTCCTGAAGAGTCATCATTGTTTACACATAAACTTTTTTTTTTACCAAATCTCTTGGATTTGTACTTCTCTTCACCTTCAGTGTTCTGGTCCTTCTTCTTATGTGGACACGTAGATGCAAAGTGACCTATGTTTCCACATTTAAAAAATTTGAAGTGAAACTTGCCTTGGTACTTGCTTCATCCTCTCTTTAGTCTTCTCACAAATTTTGCTTCAATCTCATTAGTCGTAGAATCCTCATCCTTATATTCTTTAAATGATTCTTCTCTAGAGGTGGGTTTATCTTTACCTATCCTCATTTCATAAGCAGACAGAGTTCCTAGGAGTTGGTCAATAGACAGATTTTTAAGATCATTCAGTTCTTCTATTGCAGAAACTTTTGGATTAAATCTATCGGGTAGATATCTTAAAATCTTCTAAACTAAAAATGAGTCTTCAATCTTCTCACCAAGACCCTTCATGGAATTCACAAGCTCCTCAACTCTTAAAAAATATTTACTAACTGTTTCATCCTCATTCATATTTAGTTGTTCAAATTTCAGTCTATGTGTCTGGAGTTTGGCACCTTTTACTTTATCATCTCCTTCATAACTACTAATAAGTTTATCTGACATTTCTTTGGCAGATTCAAGTTGCATGACCTTTAAAAATTCAGCTTCAACAAGCCCACTCATTATAGCATTAATTGCCTTAGCATTGAAGATGAATTCTAGCTTGTCATCCTTAGAAGCTAGTACAACTAGCTTTACATAACTAGTCTCTACAACATCCCAAACATCAACACCTAGGGCCATGATATATGTTCTCATTCTAACCTTCCAGAAGGCAAAATGTTTTCCATCCAACAAAGGGAGGCTTATTGGTTGAAGTTCCTTTGTGGATTTTCATGTTTAATCTTACTCATCTACCTTTAAATAAAAGGAACCCTCTCTGATACCAATTGTTGGAATTACTAAGACAACTGAGAGGGGGGTGGGGTGAATCAGTTGTTACTATGCTTAAACAATTTTATTCCTATTAAAATATTATTAACCTTCTCCAAGTAATCATCAAGATTATGCAAGACATGAACAACATAAATAACAAACATCAAACACACATATGATATACAAAAAGACAAATATTTCATGAGGAAACCCATAAAGAGAGAAAACCTCTTCTTCTTTGAATGATAGGCAAACTTTTAAGTTTTGTACATCATCTTTCTTTGAGCACCAACTCAAAATGAGGCTACCACCTCTTCTTTAACAAGCTACAACTTGCTGAGAGCACCAACTCTTTGGTTTCTCTAGCACCCACCAGAAGAAAGCACCAACTCCCTGAGTGTTTCAGCACCAACTGGATGGAAGCACCAACTTCCAGTCACACATGCACCAACCTGTATAATAGATAATAATGGTTCTCCCTTGCACCACCCTACCACCCTGTTTTTTCTGGTTGCAACCAGATGCAAGCTACAACTTCCTGTGTTCAAGCACCCACTTGATACTCTGAGGAAAATAGTCCTCCCTAGCACCACCCTACCAAATTTAGATATAAAACTTTACTTACTCATTGTGTCTCAGTTATGGTCTATTACAAATCCATGTCTCCTATGCCTTCTTCAACTTCTATTCTCTATTCCACTTCTGCATCTTTCTGCTTCTATGCTCTGCTTTTTTTCTTCCTCTACAAAATGCTACTCTGTTAAGCTTCTCTTCATCATTTTATGCTCTGTCTTGCCTCTGTATTATTTCCATGCGCCTCTTCCTTCTAACATCCATAACATTCGAAAAAAAAAACTATACATACTCGTTGTTCTTCATATCTTTCTCACGTCGAGTCCTCTACCTCATCATCATTCAAACTCTTCATCTTCCCTGTAGATTATGCTATCTCTATTCATCATCATTGGTCGTTATCCAAAGATTATTTGGCTTCTCTTGCAGTCAAAACTCTTCATATTCTCTGGAAGTTACAGCCAGTCAATTATGGCTTCTTTGGATTCCAAGCCCCTTCCTTCACGTGACCATACACCCAACCGATAGGTGCTACATGACTCGTGAATTTAGGAATATTAGTATAATACAAATTGATTCTCCCAACTCCCGATATACGAAGTGGAGCCTAGTGACGTTCTAGATCCTCCCTTAACCTTCGTTGATGTTACCATGGTTGTGACCAAACGCCTATTCAAAAGGTGCTTCCCGATCTTGGTCTAGTGAGCACTAGCTCTGTTTCTCAATATGACCTTGGGAGATAATCTCATGTGACCATGTGATTGCGAGTGCATCTAAAGGTGGTTTAAATCAAACCACTTTTTTCCCCACAATTTACCTCGAGCCTCCATGTGTCCCTTCTCCAAAACCATGGTTTCGATTGTGAACCGCCTTCAAATTTTTAAAGTTTTCACATCTTCAATCCCCGCAATGTGATGGGACCATGAATCTCACAATCTTGACGGTGCTTCTGAACAGATGGTTCAGATTTGTTCTTTCATGATCTGCAAATTAGATCTAACTTTCCTAAATCACAGTCCTAGTCAGATTTTTGGGGATCGAGAGTTGGACATGTCAAAGATTATTGACATTAGGAATCCCGATATCGCGATATGTGAAATCACGATGTAATCTGAACCGTCAGATCAAGTGTTGATTGGAGGGCTACTGATGCACGACACAATGAGACTACCAGAAACCATTGATGGCATTTGCTAGAGAATTCGAAGAGACCCCTGTGTGATCGCCAGAGGAGAAGAAGAGTCTCCAAGCTTCGTCCAAGTGAAGGAAGACTATTCTTAGAAGGGATTGACAGATGGATGAGCATGGAAGCCTGCAACTAAAATAGAGAAGGTGATCTTGACTGTCATAGAAAAGACGAAGAGTCTCAACTACCAAAGAGGTTGAGGAATCTCAGTATAACATCCAGTGATGCTGAACGCGTGGGAAAACGGCCAGAGAAGCTAAAGAGTTACGATGATGATCATGCAGAGCACTCGAGAGGTGGAGGAGATTGGCACGGTATGAGCATGCATAGGAATGGAAAATATTGCATGCACAAGAGACATAGAAGCTATAAATACATGGTACAGAGAAGAGATGGGGTTGTTGTTGCTATTGGAGTTTGTTGTGGTTGTTGTTGGTGAAGGTGATTCATGTGTGAAGAAGGAGGAGAGTGCAGTAGCTAAATAGCATAGAAGAGGAACTATGCAGTGAATGGACATGGCGCACAGAGCATAAAAAGTGGAAGAACAGACAGCGTAAGTGATGTGTGCATAAAGACAATGAGGCAGACAGAGCAACGAAATGCAATAGAACAGTGATGAGTCTGGTAAGCCATTGTTGAACATCATATCACTGTAATAAGTTTTAGTAGTAAAGATTTATATTTCAGGGTGGTTGGGAGGAGCTAGGGAGGACTGGTGTCCTCAAAGGTTCAAGTGGGTTCTTGAACACAGGGAGTTGGTGTTTCCTTCTAGTTGGTGCTAGAGAAACCAGGGAGTTAGTGCTTCCTTCTAGTTGGTGCTAGAGAAACCAGGGAGTTGGTGCTTCCTTATAGTTGGTGCTAGAGAAACCAGGGAGTTGGTGCTTCCTTCTAGTTGGTGCTAAAGAAACTAGGGAGTTGTGGCTTCCTTCTAGTGGGTGCTAGAGAAAACAGAGAGTTGGTCCTCTTAGAAAGTTGCAAAACTGAGGTTGTAGCCTCATTATGAGTTGGTGCTCATATGTATGATACTGTAAAGAATGTAACTATTACTTATCATATAAAGAAAAAGAGGTTTTTACCTTGCATGGGTTTCCTCGAGAAATATCTGTCTCTGTGTTTCTCATATATGTGAATGATGTTGAAAGTGCCATTGTTTATTTCCCTGCATTATTGTGATCATCATTCAGTACCTCTACAAAGAGTTTAAAAGAACCATAATTGTTTAAGCACGATAACAACTGATTCACCCCCCCCCTCTCAGTTGTCCAACAATTGGTATCAGAGCCGGCCCCTTTTATCTAAGGGTAGATCCTAGAGCTTAAACATGTCAAGCCATGAAGGAAATTCAACCAATAAGGCCCCTCTGTTCAATGGAACAAACTTTGCCTTCTGGAAAGTTAGAATGAGAACCTACATAATGGATTTAGGTGCAGATGTCTGGGATGTGGTAGATACTAGTTATGTAAAACTAGTTGTGCTAGCTAATAAGGATGACAAACTAGAATTTAGCTTCAACGCTAAGGCTATGAATGCTATCTTGAGTGGGCTTGCAGAAGCAGAATTCGTAAAAGTTATGCACCTAAAAACTTCCAAAGAAATGTGGGACAAACTCATTAACAGTTATGAGGGTAATGAGAAGGTAAAGGATGCAAAGCTTCAAACCTACAGAATACAGTTTGAACAACTGAAGATGAAGGAACATGAAACTATTGGAAAATACTTTCTTATAATAGAAGAAATGGTAAATGCAATGAAGGCACTTGGTGAAACAATTGGGGAACCTTCTTTAGTTCAGAAAATCTTGAGATCTCTCCTAGATAGGTTCAACCCGAAGGTATCTTCTATAGAAGAACTTAATGATATAAAAACCTTGTAGTTTGATCAACTTCTAGGAACACTGACTACATATGAAATGAGAATAATTAAAGATAAACCCACTTCCAGAGAAGCATCATTTAAAGAAGACAAGAATGAGGATTATGAGCCCGATGAAATTGAAGCAAAATTTGTGAAAAGACTGAAGAAGGGATTAGGAAAATACAAAGGTAATCTGCCTTTCAAATGATTTAACTGTGGAAGGATAGGTCATTTTGCAAATAAATGTCCACACAAGAAACATGATCAGAACTATGAAGGTGAAGAGAAGCACAAATCCAAGAGATTTGATAAAAAGAAAGGTTTATGTGTAAACAATGATGACTCCTCATAAGACACCGATAGTGCCTCTTCCTATGAAGATAAGGTAAATGAATTCATGCTTATGGCCAAATAGAATTATGATAATAAAAGCACAGGCAATGATGAGAATGATGAAGAAGTTGTGGTTGACATGGAAGGAGAACTGATCAGTGCATTGGAAGAGATTGACAAACTAAGAATCAAGAATAGAAAGAAAAGACAATTGTTGATACAGTTAGAGAAAGACAGTCAAGAACCTGGTGAAGACCTTTTCCTACTAAAAGTAGAATTGGAAGAGGCAAAGAAAATCGAAAAGATTCTGAAACAGCAGCTATCAGAAAAGAAGACAAGATGTGAATCATTAGAACAAGAAGTAGTGAAAACAAGGAAACAAATGGAGAAATTTAAAGCCTTGTATAATCAGAGTCTGTCAAGTATCAAAGCATCAGAAGGATTAGCCACCATTCTGAATCAGCAAAGGAATCCAAAGCTAAAAACTGGTTTGGGTTATGAAGAGGGATCAAGCAGTGGGAAGCCAGGAAATGAAGAACCCATCAAGTTTGTCAAAAGTACAACCAATGACAATAACAAGTGTGAAAAAACAAAGGAAGACAATCAGCTGCCTAGGACGAGTAAAGAAAAAGGTGCTAGGATTGAATCTGTAGAATGAAGAAACAATGCTCTCTCTGCTGGAAGACGTCATTAGCACGAAAGAAATCGATTTTCTCAAAGAAGGCAACCATTTTCTAGGTACAAAGAATTTTTCTATGGCTATTGCTTCTACTGTTCTAATTTTGGTCACAAAACTGTAAATTGTTCCTTAAGACTTAGACATCAGCAATTAAGATTTCAAAGGAATAAATATTTCCCACAACAAGGAATGATACAGTCAAGTAATAATCCTTCACGGACTACAAATTGCCAAATTAAGTCTGGACACATACATCTAAGGAGGCCAAGAAATAATCAACAGTCAATAAGTAGGCAACACTGCAACAATAAGTTTAACTTATTGAATAATGATGTTGAATGCTACACCTGACATAACTTTGGACATAAATCTATTGAGTGTTGGTTAAGGAACTATGAACTAGATTCGAAATCCCCTGCTGAAAATGTCAAGTTTTGGAAGAAGAAAGAAAGTAACAAGTGTGGATTAGTATTGTCTCCTTAACGAAAAATGAACCCTTGGTATATAGATAGTGGATTCTCCAAACACATGACAGGAGACAAAGGAAAGTTTCTATCTCTAAGTGAAAGAAAATCAGGAAGTGTAACCTTTGGAAATGATGCTCCAGGGAAAATAAAAGGCAAAGGGATGGTGA
>ML802168.1:0-18889 GCA_009831015.1 Picea engelmannii | reverse complement strand
TGTCTATATTATCTAAAACAAGAACTTCAGAAGAAGAAAAGTGGTTTTTACAATTATATGAAGATGACTTGTATGTTGAATCTTTGGTGGACCCAAACCAACCTTATTTTTTAGATCAACACTTATAGGGAATCCTTCCAGTAGTTGAGCCTGAGTACTATAATGTCTATTGATGCACATTCTATCCTTGTAAAAGCATGATCATTGTCGTGTCTATCATATGAAATGACCAACCAAGAATTTTGGTGCCTTTATCTCACAATCAATATGTGTGCGCTTGGTGGCATGCTCGTCAATATGCACCTTCTTCATAGTGTCCTCTTAAACCCCACTTGAGTATTGAAAACTATTTGATGGATCCTTTCTATTTTGAACCTACATAGATGGACTCGTCACATATTTCATGCTCAAAGAATCAATGTCCACATTAACAGATGCCCATTTCTCAATTTCCATGGCTTCAAGTGAAATTACAGGTATTGGAAAGCACTACGAGTCTTTTCTATGAAGTTGTGTTAACTATTGGTGTAGGTTCTATCTAATCTTATTGCATCCAAAATAAAATTGTGCTCCCATCGCACTTAACCATCCCAATAGTTGTGCTTCCTTAGTACACATGTTTGAGGGGTTTCTAGTGTGTACAACACACCTGTACAAGCACTAAGTGCACTCCCAGTGCAGATAATCCCCAAATAAGAGAACTACAACTGAAATCCATACTTTCTCGAACCACAGCCTCCCTTGAGTCTGTGACAGAGCGTTCCTCCCTCATTAGTTTTATAGCCACAACGTTAAAAATACCAGATTCTACAGAGTTTGTTCTTGAATCGTAAGCTAAAAGAAATGCTTGAATACAATTTCAAATCTGGCTCAATCTTTCACTCCTATTGAAAACAAATCTCAGAAGAGGGGTAATTGTTGGAGATGATGCACGGGCATCAAGCATGCAAACCAGTTCTTACTTTCCATATACTAAGAAGTTGGGACAAAGTCAGTAATTGCTGGAGATGATGCACAGGCATCATGCATGCAAACTAGGTGGAAGAAGATGCACAGATATTCACAAACCTTCTCCAAATCATGTTCACGTTCATATATTGAAACATATGGCATGTTTTCACCGAATCTAGAACCGGTCTCAGAAGGACAAGTATATCCTACACGTACGAGGTGTGTGAAGTCATTCCTTGTGAAATGGAGGATGTTATCCTAGCATCTTCACCATCTCCAAACACACAAACTACACAACCTACCTACATGTCCTTCCTACTCTAACACACAACCTACCTACATGTGCACCCTACTCGTGGCAGGGACTTGTTGCTCTGCAACTACCCTTGTTTAAGTCTTCACATTCAACTCCCATAAATGAAATAGGTAGTTCTTATAAGAAACAAGGATCTTTTCCCACCTTAATTAAAAATTCTATTATTCGTATACATATTAATATATGACGTGGAGTGGAGATAGATGAAGTTCTAAATTCAATTCACATTAGTCATAAAGAAAATTTTCTAAGCAAACAAATTCTCTGCATCACAACAAGCATTTGACATTGTTCTTCGTGATTAAGATTGAACTATTACAATTTAGGCATTAACGCTTTGTGAGATCCTTGACATGAATTCTGAAGGGAAATGGATTTTAGATGTCCACAGTTATTGAATATAACATTATAATATATGGAAAATTTCACTAGTTCAAGTATTCACACGAATTCCATGAATATGAACTCTGGGCTATCTAAAATTTCCTCGTTCAACAAAAGATTTAACTAGAAGACTGCAAGTACAACTCTTTTCTTAGATTTATGATATGTTTGGAAGCTTAAATTGGAACAAAACCTACCAAGATACAAAACATGCATCTCCAGTAAAGTTTAAGTTTAAGTCAATCTCTATGTAACTCTTGAGAGATAGTTTAAGGATCTGGACCAGAATCATAATTTTTGAAGGGGCTCAATAAATGAAGAATGAGCATGCACAGTAAAAACAATTAGTGACCTTCACGTCAAGGATATACACAAATATGGAATGGAAATAAAATAGTATTTTGACAAATGCAAGGGAGTAATAGACAGGAGGTAAGCGAGGCAATTTAAATACACATATAGGAGTTCTACTAAAGTGATTCTCGATGCAATTCCACTGCAATGAATTTGTGTATTAGGCTGCTCAGAAAATTCACCTGGCTCGCGTTATATAAGGAGCATAATCCAAAATGAAAATTAATCCCATCAATAATTATATATAATTATATTACTAATCTAACATCCCAATCAAGGTGGGTTCAATCCATTTCATCAATCGTGATAGTAATTTCTACATAACTTACAAATATTGTATTGACTATATTGATTATTCATTACATACTCACTACACATTTACATGTTCCATTTAAAACAATAAAATTACAAGAAATACTAATTACCGTAACCAAAGATTTTATTTTATAAGTTTATCTTCATCTTGGAACTTTTTCGATGTCCTCCTTGCTTCCACCTGCTAATCCCAGGACTTCACTGATACCTCCCAACCAATGCTAGGGGTACTCTTATTCCCCATTATCCCACAGAGTTGCAAAGTGGAAACACACACGAAACAAAAAAGTAGCTCAAAGCTTGCCTCGCAAGGAAGATCTTCCACTCTTTTTACAAACTTGGTATCCTAACTCTCACAAGTAAAACACAGTCAAAACAATTTTGGCAGCATAACCTTACTCAGAATAAGTGAGCCCCTTTTTCCTTCTAAACCATTTGTTTTATAGAAATTTCCTCATTGACACATGTCCAAATGCACAATGAATTAACTTTTTAATTAATTTTAATTAGTAATATTCACCCACACACTTGTCACACTCTCCACAAGTTGCAGAAGTAAATACCATTTTTATTTTATTTAAAGAGTCATTTTTTCTCACATTCCCCAATGTGTTCCTATTTTCTCTCTTAGTTGTCCCTTTATTCCCCATATTCTCATTTAATGAGTGTCTCCTAACTAGATCTTAGTTAGAGTTGGAATAAGAGTCTTCTTCTAGTTAGACTAGTGGTAGCTTGACTCTAGATACTATTTTGTATGTACACATATTCTCTCATATTAATTTCTTTCTATTTTAAAAATCCCTTTTATTAATTTCATGCACACATATGCATTTTATCCAATCTTTAGATTTTTCTCACTTTTTCCTTAAATCAATTTTTCTCACTTTTTCCTTAAATTGGTTTTTCTCAATTCTTTTAATGTATTTAATATTTTAATTTTGGTCCCCTAACTAAACTTAGACTTAGGATTAGTCTTAGAATTAGTCTTAGACTTTTATTGGGATAAATAATTAATAAATTCACTGTTTAATTAATTATTTTAAACCCGACAAAGTATAATAAATTCAACATTTTCTATGCCATCTAGATTTATTTACTCCGTTTTTTTAACTACATGATGTGCCCTTTAAGATGCACCTCCATGCTCCAAGGGTGTGTTGACGGGAGAAAATGAACACTCGCCAACTGGAAGAGTGGATCCGATCGGGGGTTGTCTAAATAACCCAAGCCATTTGGGATAACCCACCCTGACGGGTTTAGCGGCTCCATTGGCCAATCTAAGTCCTAGAAAAAACAAATGAAAAACTACACTAATAAACTAATCTAAATAAAAACAATAACTAAAACACACTAATAAACAAATCTAAACTACATATATACAATCTATTACCTAAATCATACAACTATAATTCTATAAAAGTAAATGTTTAATTATCAACAAAATCAACTTCAATTACAAATATACAATATTTACAAATTACAGATTTAAATTAAAACCTGCAAAAATCATTTGTAATCTGTCCTAAGACAGCGAAACCATTGTTTTTTGATTTTATGATTTTATGAGAATGAAATAAAAAAAAAAACTATCTAAGCTAAGCAACTAAAATAATAACTCTAACTACAAATCTAAACTATACATAGATTTATCTAAACTACTTATATTATACTAAAATAATAACTATCAAATAATAAATAACAAACTGACCTGAAGTAACGCTTCAGGTTTGTCCTGTATCCAATAGTCGATTTTAGTTGTTCGGAGGGAGGAAACCCACACTGGATTATCCACGAGCTTCTCGTAAACAAGAAGCAGTTGTGCTCTTCAAATATAAATGACGGGACAAACAAGACATAAAATATAACAGCAATATCATGATTTACAAACCATCACAATTAGATAAATCTATGTGCAACAATTTGTGCAAAAGAATTCAATTAATGAAAAAGATAAACCTGTATTCATTAAATTGAAATAAAGTGATTGTTGTATTTTTAAATAAGAGAGATCAGATATGGACAACATATAAACCAAATCACATCAACATGCAATGAATTATGATAGCTAAAGTAGTCGATAATTAATTGCAAACCGATATGCAAAAAACTTGAAACAAAAGTTTGATATATTGAAAGCGAAAGCTGTTACAAGACATCAACTTTCATCTCAGTCTGAATCATAAATCCATAGTCTGGTTCTCTCCATAGTGATGATGATTCCTTTTTACAAAAAATAACAAGTATTTAAAGACTTCCCACAGGGTAAAACATCCCTGTGGGAATTATCAAAGCAATTTTACAAAAAATCTGGGATAATATCCCAAGTCTCTATTTCTAACTCAAGCTAACAACTTAAAATAAAAAAAACATCACACAAATATCTCCTAAACTACCACAACATGCCCAATTGATCATTGCAATTCGTATGTACCTAAAAGAGGACAAAAATAGGCAAGATCAGAGGATATTTTATTAATAAAATTGACAAAAATCTAATTTTTAAGACTGGCTACAGAATCTGGCGATTCTGTAGCTGGTCTAAATTGAACACAGAATCATTTCAAAACCAATTCAAAACTATTAAACAAATATCTAATTGCTATTTGAAAATCAAATGAATTATCCAAATCAAAATTCTATGCTAATTTGAGAGCAAACGAAATTGTGGTCAATCGAGTGATGACAGAGATACATGCACTATGTTCAATTTGTTATCACCAATTCGGGGTAAACATAATCACATTAGATCATTCGACATTAATGAAACCATTTTCATGAACCAAATCCAATTGACAAAAACTGTAACCGGTTAAACAAATCATTTATGCAATTGTTTATGTCGCCTCATCCATTAACAAAATCATTGTCGAATCACAATGAAATCAACAAAATTGTTTTTCAAATTAATAGAATTGTATCAACATATACCAACGATCATGCTAATTGTGGCACACAACAATCATTTACAAATCAAATCAGACAGGAACGAATCGAAACAGTTTGGGGTTGACAAAATCGTTATGCAAAATCATATTAATCAACACAGCCACACGATTTTTTAGCAAATAGATCTTTTGCATAGGTCGAATGTAACCAAAATCCAAACGATAATATTGATTCAATAAAAAACAGAGTCGTTCCCGGTAAGTCAAAGTCAACAGGGTTGTTTTGAGTTTATCAGAAGCAAACAAAACTAATCGAAATCAAATCCCAGTGACTATCCTAAATTAGACGAACATAATTGATTCAAAAAACAAGCCCAAACAGAATAAAAAACCAATCAATTGCTTATACTAAACTAGGCATGACAAAATCACATAACCAAATCATATGTACATTTAATTTTAGTAAAATGAATCTACTGTACAAGATCCACAACATAACTGTTTGATGATCAAACTTATGACAAAATCATTTCGAATGTATTACCATGAACAGAGATAATCGAAATCAAAAACCAATTCGTTATATTAATTCAAGCAACTCATAAAATGAAATTAATATTGAAATTCATATCTAAACAATAATAAAAGGCTTCGATTATGATAACTTGGAATTGACGAAGGCTATTGCCACTTCGACATTCCTGAAAACAATCGAACCGATGGTTTTTTGTTTCTTCTCATTAGCCTGAAGCATGTCTCTTTCTTTTGACAGCACTGTAAATTTCTTCTCTAACGATTTGATCCTTGATTGTAACAGGGGAAATTCGGCGTAATAACGCTCTAACCATACATTACACTGGACGCATGATGTTTTCTTAGGGTTTGATATCACAGGAAAGGGTTTGTTTAAATCACCAGGGGTTTCATTATGCATCTTGATTCCCAGGTAGTTAGGGTTGTTTTTGAGGCAAGGGGGTAAATTAAATACATAGTCATAAGGTTACTTGGAGCATAGGCCATGGGAATAGGGGTACTCTTCAGCTAGGAAACGCTCAATATCAGATTTCGAGTCCTTTCTCAGAACTATGGTCTTTTGGTCAACGTTTGGTTTAGGTTTATTCCGGGTAAGTCTCGATATCAATCAAGCATTTTTCTTCCCTTTTCTGTTGACATCATTATCACCTCTGTCTTTCTTCCTCGTGGGTCTTTAGACGGCCTTAAAATCATCCTTAGCATAGGGGTTAGCCATGGCATCGAGTAGGTCCAAGTCGGGGCAATCCGAGGGTTTAACAGAGGGTAAAAGAATATGAAATGGCACGGGTGGCCCGACCATAGTTTCACTGACCACAGCCTTATAGATTTGAGTAGACTCTGAATTAGCAAAGCCATTTTGAGATAGAAAGGCTTGCCAATTATCACCATGAAGGCTCAAATGGTGGATGGTGATGAGTCTAATTAATCCGTGATGAAACAAGCTGCTATCATCCTTCTCTCATTTGAACCTCTTAGACATCTTATAAAGACTACGCAAGAAGTAATGTGGCATGTTCAAAGGATAGCCCATAAAATTCATCAATAACTGGAGGTGATACAAAAACACTAAGCCATGCCGACCTTCACAGGTCACAAACTGTTTGACGATTATCAAAAGATCGTGCGACCTGGGCTTGAGGGTAGAAATAGGCATACCTTTATCACAAGACACAACCTTTCATGATACGAATAGCAAAGGCCATGGCACCTCGTCGACTTTGGAGTTTTTGAACCACCTTTGGCCTGTAGCCAACAATCCTGTAGCAGAGCTTATGAATTCTTCATTGATCTTGATTTGTATGTCACTGAGTTTATCCCTACACCCATCAAAAGTAAGGGCGAATTGTTGGGCAACCAAAATGTTGAAACCCTCGAACCTATGTATAAACACCAGCCACCCACTATTTTCTAAATCTTTACGGGCATTATCCAACAACAACAGAGCTTGGTTACCATTTGGCTCTATGCACACCACCATTGCCATAGACAGGAGCACACGGTGAGCAGGGTGAGTGGGTAAGGGTTCGAACAGAGTATACACAGGATCGCCGAAAATTGGCAAAGGTGAACCGAGATAGGGGGGAAATATTAATGAAAGAATGTGCGAAGGTGGTGGAGCTAGTTCAGCCCATGAAAAACAGTCATATCCCATGGTACAACCATCGGCGCATACAACGATTCAAACCATTATTCAATAGGTTAAAAACTATGCCATTTAAACAAATAAGATCTATGATACGTGGACCAAACATTTGCACGAGCAATAGTTTTTTCATAGCTTTGAAACCAAACAATGAATCGAAATCAATGTCAAGGGTTCGATGATATGAACTATGTGTTGTATGAAATGATTTATACCAAGGGTCTAACCACAACACCAATGTGTTTTCATGAAACCAATGTGTCAAGGGAATCGATCAAAGAACATATAAATCAAATCACCAATGCATCACAAACTCAATCAAACGAATATCATCACAGTCTTGTAAAACAAAGTCATATTAACAAATAAAGAATGCCAAATTAATAAGGATCTTGGAGTCTTGTCAATTGTATAATGATAAAGAAATTGGAAACGCAATGAGCATATAAACAAGAGCGATCATAACAATCCAGTGACGTTTTTTAATATGACTTTGAAATCAAAGTTTTCATGCTTGCAGTCGTGAAAACAAGAACAAGGGAAAGTGAGCAAACGCATATAAAACAATAGTGTTGTTTTATTCAAAGGTTGTGATGAAAATCAAAGTTTGCGAAACTCTGGTGTAGGCAGCTTATAAGGACAGTATAAAAATGTGAATTGGATGCCAACAGGGTGCCACTCTCCTTTGACTGGTTTTGGAATTTTTTCCGACCCTTGGAGTCAACACTCCACTTGGTCGACCTTGTGAGAGACCAAGAGATTCTAAGGAATAAGGACTTCACCTTATTGCGTGCCCCTTAGAAATCTTCATGAGTGACTGTCTTAATCCTCCCTCACGACATCATGGACCTCTCAAACTAGGTAATCATTAACCTATAATTCGAGCCACAATGATAGTGATAGTAGGTTGTGACAAGGACACTGCCACACCTCTCCCTCAATGTCTAGTTTCTGTGCATGGCCCCTTTACTCCTTATGTGAGTCGGATTAACAAGCATCATCATCCTGCATCCATTGAAGAAAACATTGTCAATGAACCATATACATAATCATACTATAATCAATCATATGTCACATGTGCATAGAATTAAATACTTAAACAAAAATACAATCCACTCCTTGACTCAATCTGGAGTCCAAGAAAGTCCATTGATGCCATCAAAATCCATAACCTGTCATGTGTCCTTCACATTCAGGAAAACTCGTCAATAACATCTGCCAATATATATACATCAAATAAAAATAATTCATAACACATCATCATCATCATGTATAATCCATAATCGAAATGAAATCACAGTGTACCATAATCGGATCACTTGCGCGCAATTGTCCTAAAAGAATAAGTCAATATAATTGTGCTCAATAAAGAGGGATATTACACACACCCCGTCTTGTTTTAAACTTCATCCTGAAGTTTTTATAGTATATAAATGCAAGTTGTTAGCACTAGAAGTCACCTTCAGATTGCATAGAAGGTAAGCCCAATACCCATCAGTTTATATAGTAAATGTAAATGAGTTTTAGGTGGTCAAATGGAGAAGTCTCAATGATAATAATGCTCTAACTCAAAAATCTGCACTAGCATGCATAAGCAATAGAGGTCTGGAATCAACTTCAATCAGTAAGTTGGAGTAGGGTGAATAGAGGGAATACTTTGGTGAGGAAACTGTAGAGGTCTGTCGTGGACATCAGGTCTTCTAGCAACCTAAGGAGGAAAAACTTAAACACAAGATCCTCTTGGATTCAAATTTCAAGGAAAATGAAAGAAATCATAACATCATTATAATCAAACATTCATCATAATATAGTTACAACAATTCATGTGAATCAGTCATTCATGAACTCTCTCAATATCAGAGGAAAATAAGATGGGGTAAGAAAGCTGACTTAGATTAATCAAGAAGTCTCAAATCAAGTACATAACTAGAGAACCAGTGTTCTTCAACAAAATATTATAATAGCAGGGAGCCTAGCTCAACCATTCAACCTTAAATAAATACTAAAATTGCCTATATATACTCAAAAATGTTGCAACCACCCGCAGTGTGATCGGATATCTACTTTTAAAGCCTTCAGTTGGTGCCTGCTCTGTCAGACTATGCAGGCCTTCTCATTTCATATGCAAGCTTGCCTCAGTTATGTGTTTTGCAGGAAAATTCGTCCAGAAGGAAACTTTGTATTGTCAATCTACACTCACGACCATCTTTATCCTATTTTCCATTTATGGGTTGAGATGCAGTTTAAACCACCTCCCCCATTTCCATTAACTATCTTCATCGGGATCGGGACAAGGCCCGATTCCCATGAATGTTCCAAGCAGTTCTCATGACTTCTTCGAGTCAATCCCAATGCCTTGAGGCCATGCAGATCTTCTTATGTGACTAATACTGACACCTTTGGCCTTTGGTACAGCTCCTCTCCATCTTGCATGTGACCTCATACCATGACCTCGGGCTCATATCCAAAGGCGCTTCAGGATTTCATCTTTCAGGAGTCTAAACTCCACTTGATTCCAAATATCTCGATGCCAAAAATTTTGAAATGGCCTTATTCAGATCGAAGGTCGGACTCGATTTAAATTTGACAACCATGATTGCTTCTCAAAAACCCCAGTCACTAGTCGTTCAGTAGGCACTTACCCTTCTTTATGGCCCCTCTTTCCATATGACCACGGGCTATGATCATGGGCCCAATTCCTAGGTGCTTCATGATTTCTCACTTCACAAACGTGTGTCATACTCTATGCTATAATGTATGATTCATGAAATTGTGACTTCTCAGATCTGGTGCCACGCATCCCTCTGAATCAAATGGTTCCTATTGATTTCGGGTTTTGGGAGTTCGTACCTTTGACAAACAACTTTAACAATATTTCAAACTCTTGATTCCCATGATTATTTTCCACCGTTGATATCTCCTAATGAGATCTACGAACTAGATTAAATCTTTGCTCGGCCCTTTGACTTTGAGATTTTTCTCTGGCGCAAAACTTCACACATATTTTAACCTTCTGAAAGAATTCATGTCGTCGATCGATTCGCCTAATGGATCTTCTTCATTGAAATATTAAAACTATCTTCTTCTTGTGCTTCAAACTCGAAATGGACTGTTAGGAAAGTTGTGCTTTGTGTTCATGATTACGACCTGCATGATCAAGGATGCAGATGACTATTTGTGGGCTGGGAAAACAAGGGGACCGGGGAAAAATTACAGACTTAGTTTGAAACCACATACCCATAGGACTCTGACAATTTTATGTAATAACATTTGGCTCCACAGGGGATGGCATGCTCCCTGCAAGCTGCCAAGAACAATTAGTTCTAGTGCCTTAAATGTTGGGTTATGGAGTCATTTATTAAAACCAAAAATGAAAGAAAAATGATATTTACAATGACATGGTAAGCCACTCATGACTTAAGTAAAAAAATTCTTCAAAAATGCCCATTTATAGGGCAACAAAAAACTTCAACATCCTCCAAATCCTGTAACTTGTAAGTGTTATTTGAAAATAAATCAGAAACTTTGAAGGGGACAATCCATAAGGCCTCAAATTTACCATGCTTTCCTTTATCTTGTTTAGGTGCATCCCACTTGAGTACTAGATCTCCTAGCTGGAAATCCTCTTTCCTTACTTTTCTGTCAAAATCATGCTTGATCTTCTGTTGATGGTCATGTGCCTTGTCCAGTAGTTTATCCCTAGTCTGTTGCACTTCTGTCAGCTGTTGTATTCTTCTGATCATATCATCAGGTTCCCCTTGGTAGTCTTGGAATAATTTTACAACGGGAAAGGAAATCTGAGAAGGAAAGATGGCCTCAAATCCATACACAATCTGGAAAGGAGAGACACCAAGGGATCTCTTTGTTGTTACTCTATCAGCCCATAAAGAAAATTTAAGATTTGAATCCCATGCCTTATTGTTGTCCTATAACAGTATTTTGATGATCTTAATAAGGCTCTTTTTAGAGGAATCTTCCAGTCCATTCCCTTGGGGATAGTAAGGATTAGATTGAATCGATGTGATTCCAAACTTTTCACAAAACTTAATCAATAGTTCATTCTTGAAAGTTGCATCATTATCAGTGACAATTTTGTTTGGACAACCAAATCTTGCCATAATATCCTCGAGAAAACTAATGATTACTTTGTGGGAAGAATTACCTGTGGGGATGGCCTTTGTCCACTTAGTAAAGTATTTTATGGTAGTCAAGATCCACCTATGCTGACCACTTGAAGCAGGATGAATTTCCCCAATAAAATCTAGGCCCCACTGCTAAAAGGGCCCTGAAGCTACCACAGGCTTTAGTGGCAAAAACTTGATTTGCTGCTTTCCATAGAATTTCTGACACTTAATACAAGCCCTGATCTTTGCACAGACATCAGTAAGGAGGCTAGGCCAAAAATACCCCACATAAACTATCATGAAAATCAAATATAATCTTTTGAGCTTCCTGTGGGTCTAGGCATCTCAACAACACTCCTAAAGGGTCTTTCTAATATAAGACCTGATCAATTAGACAATATTTAATTGATTTGAGCTTCAAATCTCTTACCTTTCTCTTTTCCATGCCATCATGAGGTTGTAACTTCTATAGGAAAAATATAATGTCTTTGTACCAAGTGCATCCTGCCAATGGGGGTGTGACTTTAGGATCTTCATCATACAACTCAGTTTGTTGATTCTCTGAACAACTATTGATGAAATTGACCCCAGTCTTTATAATTAGATTCATCTAGAAACCTAGCTAAACCTTGACCTTTAACAATTTTGGTAGGCTTTACTTCAATATCAAATTCAAGGATTTTGGAAATCCACTTGCTCCTTCTTCCGTCTATGTCAGGATGAATGAGGATATCCTTCACAGAGGATGAAGGGACATATGCAATGACTTTCGAATGTAGCACATAAAATCTAAAAGATTTGAGAGCTTTAACCAAAGCATAGTCTTGTTTTTCCATGATGTCATACTTCTTTTCAGAATCTCTCAGTGCCCTACTGAAAAAGGAAATGGGTTGCTCTAACCCTTCGACATTTTTCTGCAATAAAAAAGCTGCTACTGTGTCAAATGAAGCAAAAGGGAAAATCAGAAACTCCTTGGAGTAGTCAGGACTGATGAGGATGGGTTATTCAATAAAGGCCTTCTTTACTTGGTCAAAAGAGTTATGAGATTCAGAAGTCCATTTGATTTCATTTCCTTACCTCAACATGGTTGTGATAAACTTTACCAACTCAGCAAAATTTGAAACAAACCTTCTCAGAAAATTAATTTTCCCCAAGAAATACTGAACTTCTTTCTTGGATATAGGGAGTGACAAAGTTTGGATAGATTCTACCCTACTTGGATCAATCCTTACCCCCTCAGCTGACACAATGTGCCCCAACAGTTTCCCCTCTTTCATGGAAAATAATGACTTCTTTGGATTTAAAGAGAGACCAAACTTTTTGCATTTCAAAAAGACCCTTTTCAAATGGTCATGATGTTCTTCATCAGATTGTGAGAACACTGTTATGTCATCCAAATAGATGACCACAAAATTTTCCTATTCCCCAATAAATGTTATGTCTGTGGCTCCTTGAAAGGTTTCCCCTGCATTCATCAGACCAAACGGCATCTTAGCGTACATGAATGTTCCCCAAGGGGTAGTGAAGGTTGTCTTCTCTCTGTCTTTAGGTAAGACAGAGATATGATTGTAGCCATAAAATCCATCAATCATGGACATCTTAGATGCACCTATTACCCTCTGTAATATGTGCTCCATCTTTGGCAAGGGGTAATTTTCTTTCTTAGAGCTTATGTTCAGGTTCCTGAAATCGACACAAAGTCTGATTTCTCCATTCTTCTTTCTCACTAGGACCAAGTTGGCCACCCATTCAAAATACCTCAGAGGAATTATAATCTAGGCATCTAAAATATTTTTCACCTCTTTCTCCATAATAGGTAGCAACATAGGATTTATTTGTCTCAATTTCTGCCTAAATGGTTTTCCCCCTCCCTTCAATGGTATCTTATGCTCAATGAAAATTATGTCATATGTTCTGAGATCTTCATATGTCTAGGAAAATACATCAACAAATTATTTTAACAACTCTGCATATTCATCCCTTTGTTCCCTTGACAAGTTGCCTGACAACTTGACAAATTTTGGGTCCTTCTTTGTGTCGATATTGCACTCACTTATATCAACATCATCAATTGAGTCTTTAAAATTTACTGCCACATCATTCCCATCAAAAAATATTTCCAAATGAAATAGTCCCTTTGGAATGTGGTTGGTAGGCAGCTGAAAAATATGGTGACTAGAAATTTTATTTAAAAATACATCAACACGAGGTTTAATTTTAGAATCATGATCCTGATCAATATGTAATACAGAGAACTTATCAACATACTCAATATCATCCTCAAACACCTTCCAATGCTTGACATTGTTCGATATAGAGGGTCTATATTTCACCTCTACACCATACTTGAGTTTAGGTGGCAGTGGGACTCTGAAATGGCTTGTTGAAACAACCAAAGAATCAACCATGGTATTTTCCTTTCTTGGAATAAAAGAAATGTTGAAATCTAAGAATAAATTATCAATTAGGTCCCACACCTCATTTCTATAAGTTTTAGGCCTAGGGTTCTTAGCTTGATAAATATTTTTTATCTGATGAACAATTAGCTATGCATCCCCAAATACTGATAGCTCTTCTAACTCGGTGTCCTTTGCAACCCTTAAACCCAAAACAAGAGCTTCATACTCTGATACATTGTTGGTAGCTTCAAATTCTAACTTGTAGGAAAAATGTATAGTTTCTTGATAAGGTGAAACAAATATCAATCCAGCACCAGCACCCTCCTTAGAAGAGGATCCATCAAAGAACATCTTCCAAACAAAGGTAGTTGGAGGAGGGATTTCACACAAAGTAATGGACTGCTTTCTGATTTCAAGAGGAGATTCAGGAGCGTCAGTGAGATGCAATATGTTGGATCCCAAATCAGTGTCAAGAGCGAAAATAGGATGATTGATGGGGTCTGCTTCATCACTAATGATGTAGGCCAACTAAGCTTCCCTGTAAAGTATTCTATGTCCCCCCCCCAAGATAGGAATGGTGGCATATGTGAGTTCCATATGCAAAGTTCCCCCAAGTCCTTTTATCCGAGATCTTGACAATAGCATGCCAAACTTGGGGGAAACATTAGCCACTACAATGTCCATGACCACACTTTTCATGGGAAACTAAAATAAGGTCACAACCAGATATTTAATGACCCTGATACACTTCACTTTTATAGAATCAAAAGAATATAAGTCATGGTAAGCCTTTGTGATTTCCAATCCAAATTCATCCATGATTGTTTTGGGCATGAGATTGTGAGATGCCTTTGATTCCAACAAACAATTATGCAACACCTTAGAATGTATGTTCAGTGATGTATAGAAGGGATGGGATGAATCATATCCATCTTCTATCAAAGGACCTAAGATGACTGATGTCTTTTCATCTTGCAGATTTACTGAATCAGTGGCATTTGAGGAGGCTTTAGGCAACAACACTTCAAAAAGATATATTTTAAATTCTTCAATTTTTATTAGTTCCAAACATGGTATAGGGATCTTGAATTTTTGGATCTCATTTTCAAAACTAAAGGAAGATTGAGATTTCAAAATCTTCCTGACTTCTGGGGTAGAAATCTCAACCAGAACTGAGGGAATTTGAGCATCTTTCTTCTTGTTGCCAATGGTCATGGCCTTGGAAGAATTTTCTTTTTGTGTGGGCTGATATGAAACATTAGTCTTTTCCTCCTTCTTTTTATATCTCATATTATATCTACTAGGATTTTTTTTGGCCTTCTCTCCCCCACCTAATTTGTTTAATTGGTTATCCATTAAGGACTTCCCATATGCAGATTGGGTCAAGTGAGGGGATGGAGGGGTGTCTCCCAAGCAATGGATCTCAGGATCATTTTCTTCATCTTATTCATCTTCTTCATCTACAAGGTTGTTTTGTAAATGGGTTTGCATCTTTTTTTCATCCCTTTCTCCGTCTCTAGGATATATTGGAAGAATATGAGAAACATTATTGGGTCTCCTAAAGTTACCTTTGTTATCATCATTTTATGTATTTCTATAGGTCTGTCTTGCTTCAAGTTTTACCTTCTCCATCTCAATGGAAAGATATTTTACTAATTTGGTAAGCTCATCAACTTGAGGGTGGGCAGTAGAGGAACCAGAGGTTGAAGTTTCAGACCTCACCTTTTTTCTGTCTCTATCAACCTTACTCCTAAGCTTATCAACTACCATGATATTGGATTTTACTTTGATGGATCCATCTTGCATATGAGCCAAGGAGGTAGCTCTTCTTTCTCACAACATGAAGCATAAATCAGATTCAAAAGCACTAGAATAAGTCATCTTTGCAGAGGTTTCTATACGCTTAATCTCAGTGGGAATTTTTTTATAAATTTTATTAAACCTCTTTGAGAAGTCAAAAACAGATTCCCCCTCTTCTTTCTTTAGTGATCCAAAATCTGTAATATAGTACAGAAAATATTTTTTATTTCCCCAATTTTTTAAGAAGGCTTCATCTGGGGCTTCAATCCCATCAATAGATCCAAGAGGCAAGGCCCTAAACCACTTCCTATCCTCACCATCAAGGTTATGAACAAAAATCCTCATCCATACATCTGCATTCTCAATTGCATGATTATCTGTAAAACTATAAAAATCTTCAAGGTGTCCCTCTGCAGTTATGTCTCCTTCACCTGTGAACTTGGGAAACTGCTTAAGGTAGCCATTAGCTGGGAGAGCATTCAAAGGTTGAGGAAGAACGAGAGGGGATAACCTCGTAGATACTATAGCTTCCATTCTAGTTTTGGGGGGGTTAGCACCTACCATTGGGATGTGAACTAGAGGAGAACCCAGAGAGGGTGGACTTCGAATAGGTGAAACTAGGACTGTGCTTCTAGGAGATAAAGATAAGGGGCTTGAGGGAACAAAGGTTTCTCCTTCTGTAGCTGCAGCAAATCTAATAGGAGGAGGAGTAGTAAAGTATGGAGTAGGAAAGTCTTATAAGGTTCTGGGTCTAAACCACTTCAAAACTTCGGGGGAGAAAGGGGTTTCAAAGATCTCTCCTTCCAAACCAAGAATAGGAGGGGAGAAATCGGCTAGAAAACTCCCAAAATTTAAATTTATTGAAACTCCAGCAGTTTGTATAATAGGAGAATCATAAACAATCACTGGAGTTTGTAAAGAGGGATTATGAAAATTATCAAAAAAACTTGGTACAACAATGGAGGTACCTTTTTGAGCGGCCTTTGCCTTTATGATAATTTCCTCTAGGTCAACTTCAGGTGTTGCTAGAGGCAACAATGGAGTGGAACTCATTTGTTTTCATTTAGGAGCCATAACTGAAACAATGGAGTCGCCAGGTGCAAGTTGCAATCTTCAATGGTACTGATATCTGATGCACCTTCAAAATCAGAGCTTCTTTGTCATTCTCTCCCAGGGAAAAGTCTTTAATTTGTTCCCCAAAAATAGTGCCAGAAATGTTAGAACTAGAAGTCACCTTCAGATTCCATAGAAGGTAAGACCAGTACCCATCAATTTATATAGTAAATGTAAATGAGTTTTAGGTGGTCAAATGGATAAGACTCAATGATAATAACTTTATAACTCAGAAATATGCACTAGCATGCATAAGCAATTGAGGTCTAGAATCAACTTCAGTTAGTAAGTTGGAGTAGGGTGAATAGAGGGAAGACTTTGGTGAGGAGAGTGTAGAGGTTTTTCATGGACATCAGGTCTTCCAACAGCCTAAGGAGGGAAAAATTAAACAAAAGATGCTCTTGGATTCAAATTTCAAGGAAAATGAAAGAAATCATAACAACACTATAATCAAACATTCGTCATAATACAGTTACAACAATTCATGTGAATCAGTCATTCATGAACTCTCTCAGTATCATAGGAAAATAAGATGGGGTAAGTAAGATGACTTAGATTAATCAAGAAGTCTCAAATCAAGTACATAACCATAGAACCAGTGTTCTTCATCAAAATATTACAATAGCAGGGAGCCTAGCTCAACCATTCGACCTTAACAAAATACTAAAAATGCCTATATATGCTCAGAAATGTTGCAACCACCAGGAGCATGATTGGACCTCTGCATTTAAATCCTTCAGTTAGTATCTTCTCTTTTAGACTATGAAAGACTTCTCATGTCAGGCGCAAGCTTTCCTCAGTTATCTGTTTTGCAGGAAACTTCGGATTGTCAATCTACACTCACGACCGTCTTCAACCTTTTTTCCATTTATGGGTTGGGATGAGGTTTCAACCACCTCCCCCATTTCCATTAACTATCTTCATCGGGATCGGGACAAGGCCTGACGCCCATGAATTTTCTAGGTGGTGCCCATGACTTCTTCGAGTCAATCCTGATGCCTTGATGCCATGCATATATTCTTTTGTGACCAATACGAGTGCTTTCGAGCTTTGGTGCAACTCCTCTCCATATTGCATGCAACCTAGGACAATGACCTGGGGCTCATATCCAAAGGTGATTCAGGATTTCATCTTTCGAGAGTCTCCACTCCACTTGATTCCAAATATCTCGATGTCCAAAATTGTGAAATGGCCTTATTCATATCAACGGTCGGACTCGCTTTGAATTTGATAGCCACAATTTGTTCCCAAAAACCCCATTCGCCAGCCACTCAGTAGGAACTTACCCTTCTCTATGGCCCTGCTTTCCATATGACCACAGACTATGATCATGGGCCCAATTCCTAGGTGCTTCATGATTTCACACTTCGCAAACTTGCATCGTGCTCCATCCTAAAACCTTTGATTCACGAAATTGTGACTTCTCATATCTGGTGCCATGCATCCCTTTGAATCAGAGAACTCCTCCTAATTTCGGGTTTCATGAGTTTGGACCTTTGACAAACAACTTTAACGATATTTTTAACTATCAATTCCCACGATTATTTTCCACTGTTGATCTCTCCTAATGAGATCTACGAACTAGATTAAATCTTTTGTCGACCCTTTGACTTCTAGCTTTTTCTCTGGCGCAAAAATTTGCGCAAATTTTAACCTTCCGAAAGAATTCACGTCGTCGATCGATTTTCCTAATGGATCTTCATCATTGAAATATTAAAAATGACTTCTTCTTGTGCATCAAACAAAAAATGGACTCTTAGCAAGGCTGCACTTTGTGTTCATGGTTGTGGCCTGCATGATCGAGGATTCAAACGACTCGCTGTTAGCTAGGAAAACAGGGGGACCGAGGCAAAATTATAGACTTAGGTTGAAACCACAAACCCATAGGACTCTGACAATTTTATGTGATAACACAAGTAAATAAACATATCTGACATATATCTATATATCTAATTTATCAAACAAGTAAGGAAATTGTTGACACATCTCATATGTTTCCTCCCAGGTAGTCAAATGTGGAATATAGTTGTCTCACTAGACCTTGACCTATTCGACTATTTGATGATGTAGTT
>ML802167.1:278739-292607 GCA_009831015.1 Picea engelmannii | reverse complement strand
ATGGGGGTCCAATAAATTGTTTTCTAAAAACCACCTATGGACACGTGTCAGCTCCACAAGCCAGAGGACCCCCCCAAAAAAACTGCTTACCACCTCAGGCAGGTCCGGAATACCGCCTTCCCAGAAAAAAACCACTTTCCCCAAAAAAAATTAAAAAACGCCCATTTTTTCCTGTTCAGCATGTCATCTTCCAAAACCGATTCTGCATAAAACTAATTTTGAGAAACCGAGAGATTTTTTTCTCCATAACAGGATGAAGAACAAAAACCTCTCTCAGGTTTTTCACAGGTACCATGAGAAGGGAGAATCGAATTCATCTTCGAGCCCTATTTTGCCAAAATTCTGATTTTTCTGTTACAATCCTGATTTTGCAGGAGATGTTTCGGTGAGCTGGAGGCGAATTTGGTGAAACCAAAATATTATTTTGTCCAAAACATACTCATATACAATAACTTCCTTCATTTTTTTCCCAGGTGTCAGAATTGAAGAGAAACAGATGTCTGTTCAGACCCCTTTTTTGCAGAAATTCAGTCTGTCTTTCATGGCGGACAGTTCAAGATTTTTGGGGATTTGTTGCTAATTTTTAGCCGAGGTGGTTGGACTCGACCTCCTGATCCTGGAGAGAGTTGGTTTATATATTGTAATAAGGAAAATGTGGAGAGGGGGATCAGTCAGGGACCATTTTTAATCTTATATCAGAGCTCACAGAACTTTCTGCATTTTCATCAATTCAATAATACGGTCACAGCAATTACATGATTCTTGTGTCAAACATGTTGGTGAAGTGCTCCTCCTGTAAATTGTTTCCTCTGTTTCCATATGTTTTCTTTCCTTATTATCTGGCAGAAGTTTATGAGTAGAATTTATTAAAAGATACACTATGTTTCTAGCTGTGGATAATATTAATGTTTTCTTCTGATATTCAGTGGCAGAATTCTTCATTGCTCTATTACTAAATTGATCATTTCTTTTTCCTCCTCTTTCATGTCATTTAATTTTACCAGATCCAGTAATTTGCCTACCTTTCCCTGTAAGGTTGTCTGTATAACTTGTTTTTTATTGAACTTCAAGCAGTGACTCCATAGCCCATGGTCTCTCTTCTCTACCCCTACCCAATTCTTAAAAAAAAATCATATTCTGCATAACTAGCCTAATATTATTTTTCAAACAAATCTATATCAAACAGAGAGATCCCTCTCTAAATCTTGGAGGGCTAGATCCAAGACTCAAAGTGGTTTTGATGTTACCTCTGTGACTGCCCCCACAACCTTGGGAAAAATTACAAAGTGCTAACAGGTCCATTACCCAACCTTTGTGCTACAGGTCTTTCTTCAAGGGTTGACATCAATGACAACCAACCTTAATCAACAAAACCTCGTTGTGATTTTAATCGTCAACACCACCCATTTATCACATCAAATGAAACCAAAACTACATCATCATCTGTATAGGATTGCGTAGGAAACATCATAACAGCAGCAACATATAAATGTAATATGTATATCCTTGCGCTTCTTGTCTACAAGGGGGTCTCACCTACTAGTATTATATTACTATCATAATTAAATAATAGCTCTTTAGAAATCCTTTGCGGGTGGAATTCATCGTTGTGATTTTAATCGTTAACAAATTGGTGACTCCACGGGGAAATCTATTTCCAACATATTAAGAACTCAAAAAGTATGATTTTGCAGACCAATAAACATCAGATCAAGAAGATATATATCAAGACGATTATGCAACAGGGGGAAGTGAGTGGATTTAAGGGAAAAATGATTGGGAATCTAGGAATAACTCATGGAAAGTGTTAAGTATGAGGGGATTTATCCCTATAAGCATAATCATTCAATTAATCATAGTGAAGCGTTCTTGACTTCAAGGAGAAAAAATTTCTGATATGCTCTTTTGAATCTTGAAGCGGACGAAAGAAAAGGAAAGCAGAAGAGGGATAAAACCAACTATCTTCTAAAACAACAGTTGAAGCAGATAACAATTTCAATGATGCTTTCAAGGGGAACATCATGAAAGTTGTGTAATTCGATTGTTATTGATTAACAATACTTTGCAAAATAGCGTCGTTGTGGAAAAATTGATCCAACATTTTATTTTGACAAGAAATGAAGTCAAAAGAAACCAAATAGCAAGAAATGAAACAACAAAATTGAAATAAGCAGAAATGAAATAACATAAATGTAAAAACATAAATTTAAAATGAAAGCAATTAAAACAGCTATAATACAGAAAACATTCCATATATCGTTAAACTTTTCAAGTTGGCTCCACGTAATGTTTTAAGTGGGAACCGTTAGTGCTATAGGAAAACAATCGCTCTTTTGATTCCTTTAGGATGTAAGAATTTGTGCCCAAGACTAAAGCAATCTTAAAAGGACCCAGCCATAATTTTTGCAACTTTGAATGCCTTCCTCTATGAGCATGAGTTGAATCTCACAACAATACCTTATCATTAACTTTAAATTTGATAGCCTTGACACTTTTTTTGAAATATATTTTAACAATCTGATGTCTTCTCTTTATATTATCCAAGGGAAATGTCCATTGCTCCTCTAAAGACAAAATTGAATTCATTCTTTGAGAAACATCAGAAGAATTTAATTCTTCAACCTGTAGCATTAACCTTAAAGAGGAGAGTTCCAGCTCGGTAGGCAGAATGGATTCTTGACCATAAACAAGTTGGAAAGGAGTGCAACCAGTGCTCACCTTGGTGGTAGTGCGATCTGCCCAAAGGGTGTAAGTGAGGAGAGTGTGCCATTGACAACACTTATCTTCAATGAGCCTCTTGATAATTCTAACCAAATTATTTTTGGTATACTCTGCCTTCCCATTACCTTGGGGATAATAAGCTGATGAGGTAAAATGTTTAACCCCCAAATTAGCTAAAAATTTGGTCAACTTAGCAAAAATAAAAGAGGTACCATTGTCTGTAATAATTTCCAAAGGAAGACCAAATCTAGAAAAAATATTAGTTTCAAGGAAATAAATCACCTGCTCATCTTACGAATGCTAAAGCGGGACAACTTCAGTCCATTTTGTAAAATAGTTTGTGGATGTCAATATAAATACTTTCCCTGCTAAAGATGGAGGATTAATAGGACCAATAAAGTCCAAACCCCATTTTGAAAAAGGAAAGTCAGGGAGACAGGTTGTAAAGGCATGGCTGAAAGGTGTTCTTTCCTTGCAAACTTCTGGCACTTGTCACAAGATCTTGAAAAGACATAAGAATCATGAAATATTAAAAGCCAATAGTGCCCTTTCTTGATAATCTTAAAAGCATTGGTTTTAGTAGAAAAGTGACCTCCTACATGAATAACATAATTTGAAGAAACATGACTCTCTTGCAACATTTTTTGTGCTTCCTCATTGTTCACATAGAGAAGTAACATACCATTGACAGATATCCTAAACAAGAAGTCTCCTATAATGACATATCTAGCATATTCAAGACAAATCCTTCTTCTCTGATGGGTATCTAAGTTATTTGGACATCTTTTTATTTGAAATTAATAAACCATATCTTTATACCAGGGATGTTCATACACATGAAGGATTTGATTGTCAATGTAAAGCAATGTTGATAGAGAGCTATCTTGCTCATCAATTTCTCCACTAGTTTCATCATGCTGAGTTAAGTGAAGGGATAAATTGCGTCCCTTGATGGTGTTAGAAGTCATGATAGTTAAATAATGCTCCTGGATCTTGGAAAGCCAATGTGAAATATTCTCTGAAACATAAGTTTGTGAGAGAAAAAACTTGACAGCAGGTAAAGGGACTTTTACCAATGTATGCTTACCTAAGATGAAGTGGTGAAACTTTTCAACAACTTTAACAAGAGTGAAAGCATGATTTTCAATAAAATAATATTTAAACTCATCATCTGAAAATATTTGACTCATGTAAGCCATTGGTTTTTCATTACCTTGGTCATCACATTGCATGAGGATAGTAGAAACTGCTTCCTCTGTGGCATTAGTATATATCAAAAATTCTTTCTCAAAATCTGGCTTCGCCAAAACCGGTGCAGAATTGATTTCCTTCTTGATCCCTACAAAAGAATTTTTGACATCATCTGTCTAAGAATAGGATTGATCTTGCTTAAGAAGATTATGAATTGGCTTGGCCATTATAGAAAAATCAGGAACAATCCTATGGACAAAGTTAATAACCCCCATAAAGGATTGAACCTCCTTCTTGGAAGTAGGAGCAGGAAGATTTAGGATAGAAGCAATCCTTTTAGGATCTATGCTTATTCCTTAATCGAAGACAATGTTTCCAAGGAGATTTCCCTTGGTAACACCAAAAATAGACTTAGACGGATTTAGAGAAATGCCCAATTTCCTGCATCGCATGAGAACCTTTTTAAGATGACCAAAATGATATAATCGATTTTTAGAATACACGGTTAAGTCATCAAGATAAATCTGAATAATTTTGTCGATCAAATCATCAAAAGCTATTTGCATAGATCTTTGGAAAGTGGCACCTACATTGGATAAGCCAAAAGGCATATGTTCATAAGCAAAAGTGCCCCAATGAGTAATAAAAGTGGTTTTATACTTATATGTCCTTTTTACCTTGATTTGATTGTAACCGAAAAAACTGTCAAGTAAGTACATCATTTGTGACCCTGCAACTTGTTGCAAAATCATTTCCATATTAGGGAGAGGAAATTGATCTTTTATACTAGCCTTATTCAATGCGCAAAAATCCACGCATAATCTGATATGACTAGTTGTTTTCCGAACAGGACCCAAATTGGAAACCTGCTCAAAATACTTAAACAGGACAATTGTCCCGGCCTTCAAGAGTTTTTCCAACTCCTTTCAAATAGTTGCTTCCAGTGTAGGGTTAATGGGTCTTTTTTTTTCCTAACTGTTTTTATGCCCTCCTTGATAGGAATGGCATGTTGTATAAGAGCATGATCAAAACCATGAAGATCCTCATAAGGCCAAGAAAAAACATCCTGAAATTCACTAAGCAACTCAATGAACTTCAATTTTTCTTCATCGAAATATTAGGCACCTATTTTAACATTCTTCGGACACTCGGGTGTTCCATTGTTCAAGGAAATGGTTTCTCCCACTTTCCTTTTCGATTCCTCCTCTTTATGTTTTTCTTTATTTCCTACATCGCTCGATGAAAATGAACTTTCTAGAGGAGTCAATCCCTTCAGAATTTTGTTATCTTCCATTGATATAATTTCCTTAGGCTTATAAGGTTCATTTTGGATGAAAGAACAGATTCTCTCATAACTAGGGAAGACCTACCATGACTCTACATTGTCAGGTGCATGCGGACGATACAGAGATTGAAAGGTACAATCAGGTCTTTGTGGCAGAAGTTGCCAAGTAAGAGAGGCTGCAAAAACAGCTAACCTGTCAGCCATTGAGTTCAATTCCCTTTTAACATGAGTGATGTTTAAATATATCAAGTTCGAGATAAGTGCCCAAACAATTTGGGTGTAACGTTTCATTAACGTGTTGCTAGGAGAGTATATCTTATGTACAAGGTTTACAACAAGTTTGGAATCCCCAAAAACTGTAAGGTGACCACAACCTAGATTATAGGCATTTTCAATGCTTAGTAGTAACGCTTCAAATTCAATGACATTGTTTGTGCAACCAAACTCTAACCTATAGGAAAATTTATGAATTTTACCCACAGGAGAGTATAAGATAATACTAGCTCGGTTTCCTTCATTGGAGCATGAACCATCAAAGTGCATATGCCACATCCCATCATCTAAGTCAATTTGTTCCAAGGTAGTGTTGTCCTCATCTACAAATATGGAATACACTCCTAGGACCTCCTCTATATAATTCACGTTAGGTTGTGGGACGCTTTCTATGTAAGGTGAAATTCTCCCCTCCCTTAGGACTATGATGTTTTTACCATTCTGAAGAACAAATAAGTGTGTCCCATCGAGTGAGAGGTATCCACCCATCAAATCTTTCCAATATCTTCCTAAGATGATCGAGTAATTACTCGTTGGAATATCAATTACCTTAATATTAAGGGTTTTCCTTATTTCGGGATGCGCACACAAAACCAAGGTCACGTTCCTGATTTCACCTATGGTCGTTTGTTGTAAACTATTATAAGAGAGAATGCTTCTGGAATTTTCATTTGTAAAAGACAATCCTATCTCTTCCATAGTAATCTTTGACATTACACTTGGGCCTGAACCGTCGTCAATGAGACAACAATGGGCTATTTGGTCCATAATATTTACAGAAATAAAAAATGGGGGTTTTTTTATAGGGTGTCTAAATTTATGTACGCATACTTTATTTATAGTTGAATCCTCTTCATATACCTCTTCAGAGAGGTTGGCTACAATGGAATTTTTTCCTTCCATAAATTTTTTTAGATGTTTTTGTTGCTCAGGGATGGAAACCATGTCCAGGAGAGTAGCATCAGCTTTAATATTGGCCAATTGATTGAGAATTTTGTATTTGGAAGAGGGAATAGGGAAGGTAGTTCCTTGACTTCCAGGAGATTTAGAAACCTAAACAGTAGCAGTTGGTGAAGATACGTTAGGGATAGAAGAAGTGCAAGGAGGATCATATTTACCTTTCGGAGCATAGGATTTATTCCTAGTATTTATGATCATAATATCCTCTAGCTCTGCAAATTATAAGACAACAATAGTAGTTTCATGTATTTCACCAAATATTTTATATCTGGCACTCTTCTTTACCTCACAAGTACTTTCCTCATGGTGTTCCTCGCAAAAGTTACACCAGCTACGAGGCATGATTACTTTAGGCTAAAAATTATTTTCATTAGGATTTCTAAAGGGTGGTGAAGAAGAAGATGAAGCCCCAAGGGTAAGTGAAGGGACATTTCCTTTCCGCTCATACACTATCATTCGATTATTCATGTCTTGTACAAGTTGTAAGAGGGAGGACATGTCTGTATGTTTAATTGAATCTCCCTTAGGAAGACCTATTCTTTCAAGTTGTTATTCATACTCTAAACAAGTATGCAGAGAGAAACCAAGGTTATCAATGGCACTTTCTTCAAGCCTATGACAGTAGTGGGAAGGTAAAGAATTATAGTAATGCATGAAAGCAGCTTGGTTCTGAGGGCGAATGAGTTCAGGGATTTGGTTATATAATTTAGTGAAATGCAAGTTGAAAGACTTAATAGTTTCACCATCCTTATAAGAAATGTTATTGTATTCTCGTAACTGCTCAGCTGGGATTTTGGACTGCCCATAGGTAGACTTGAACCAATAGACTAAATCCTCCCAAGTAGAAATAATCTTAGGAGGAAGGTCAAAGAAATCGGTCCCAGCCTTCCTTTCAAGGGAATTAACAAATAAGCGCATACAAGTGTCATTGTCATTGGATCCTATGTTGTGACATGCATTAGAAAATGCCACCAAGTGTTCATTCGTAGTGACCATGTTATTCCCTGAAAACCTAGGGATATGCTCTTTGAATTTAATAAGTGGACGATTAGAAGGTGCTAGGTTAAGAGGGGAGGAAACATGCCATGGAGTAGTTGTAGCATCTTCCTCAAACTGAAAAAGCCCACACTTTTTTATGACTTTGGCAGGGTTTTTAATAGATTGGACAGGGACTTGGTGACTATATAAGCTACCAATCACTGATGAAGATGAAGTTTGAGATGAATAAGCACCTCTAGTGCCACCAGAGCCACCACTATATCTCATCTTGTGAACGATAGGTAAGGGAGAGAAAGACGAACTGGATGAATCAGATAAAATTATCCTTAGATTACTGTGTTGGGTTGATAAAACAACGTTCCTTCTTCCTATTTCAACAATAGGATTAGTCTTAGGTGATAAACCTCTTCTTCTCCTAGATATGCAAGGGTCTAAGGAAATGAAAAGAAGAACAAAATTGTAGGAAAAAGAAAGTTATGGTTGATTCCTAGGATTTCTTTGCCTGTATTCCCAACGTTCTTGGACACTTATGTCTTGTTCAATCACTGTCCATGAGCCTTCAAGCTCAACCTAGGTATTAGCGGTCTCTAAGATGGTATTAAACAAGTTTAAAGCAATGTTGGTCTAATCTTTAAGATCGGGTTCAATATTGGGTTGCCTTGCAACAGGTACAGTCATGAAAAAAGAAATAGTCAAAGAATCAATGTCAGAAATATAAATATATTCAATGAAAATCAAGCTTATAATAAACCAAAGAGATATTGAAGATCTCCCCAGTATGGTCACCAAATAAATGTTGAGGAAAGGATATGAATTTATCTTACTCAAGAAGTTTTCAATCTTGCTTGGGTAAGGAAAGATAGTCGAGAATATTACCCTATGTTTATAGCCTCAAAAAGTGTTTCCCAATCCACAAGTATTAGTTACAAGGGCTTAGGATGATTTTTTTAAATAAAATATTGCTGCAAAATATAACATTTTTATATAATTTTCTGAATATAACAGATTGAAAAACTAAATATGGAGATCAAAAGAAAAAATACCAAGTCACATATTAACACAGATGAGATAGAATAGAAATTGCTTTATTTCGTTCCAAGAAATCAAAAGAATCATTCTCTTTACAAAAATCCTTGTGGGGGGCATGGACCAAGGTCAAACTTAAATATCCCCGATGAAAACCATATAAAAGGACTCTGACAAGAAGTAAAAACTGAACTTTAAAATCTAGATCAACTTGCCACAGACTGCTACCCACTTGACTCTGCACAATATCCTTTATATGTCATGAAATTTAATTCATAAATAGACAAGTCTACACAGACTATTAAAGATAGATCAACACCTCTGAAACAAGCATCATAATGATACGGTTCAGCCTTGAACCTTTCTGACTACAATAGGACCCTATTTTCATAAAAGAGAATTAGGTTTTTAATGAATTGAAGAATGAATGAAAATTGAACTATCTCAATAAAACTCAAGAGAAAACCTTAGTATGCGTTCTCCTTCTATTCACCTCTTGTTCTTCCTTCTCATTTGGATTTTATACATTCCAAATTAGTTGAAGTAGTTCAACTACCTCATTTAGTTAAGTTAACTAAAAATCAACTAACTTTTAGTTTAGGGGAAGAATTAATAATAATAAGGGTATTTTATTAAATAATAACTAATAGCTGGGACCCCTTGTGACTCCCTTTAATTTATTAACAAAAATAAGCATAACTAGACAATCAATCACATCCTTCCTTGTGGCTCCCATAATCATTTCCATAATTTGAAATTTAAATATCATAGATATTTCAAATTATATCAAAACATGTAAATATCCACAATATCCAAAAATAGTTTGATGTCCAAAACTTTCAGCAGTACACTGTCCTCAATAAATCAATAATAAAACATAATCAAAACCTGTATTTTTTACTTTGAGAGGAATTTTTTCCTTTGTTTATGCTATCCCCTTTTGACTTCCCTGAATTGGCCTTAGGTTGGGTGGAACCTTGAGGCTTGATCTCACTTATGACATGGGAACAATCATCTCTCAAGTGCATATGGGATGATACTGAATTGGGTGAATCACTTGAAGGAGAGGAGCGGGTAGCAATAGCTTTTCCTTTGTCACGCATATGGTGGCCTTCAGTTTTGAGTCTGTTTCTTGCGTGGGAGGACTATACAGGTGAGTGTGCAGGGGAAATATGAACATTTGGGTTAACAAGTGGAGGAGGAGGAGGTAAAGACAAATTTGTCCAGCCACAATGGTGGGAGACTATTGGGTGAACAATCTCCTACCATCTGTCCTTTTTGGGAACTTCAGGTTGCAAATAAACATGAGGAGGCATAGGGATATGAGGAACATGTTGGGGCTGGAAGGGAGGCCTCTCTAGTCTAGGTTGGACTACCCCTTTTCCAATACAATTGAAAAATCCATCTTGAAAGAGTTGGTTTAACTCTTGAGGATTGGCATCAAAATGTATAGAGAATCTGGGCCTTCTAGGCCCTCTATTCCAATTTGATCTTCCCCTATTGTTTCGACCATGACTTCCTCTGCTGAAGAATCTCATCCTATATGCAGCAATTATTAGCAACTAGCTCTTAAACAGACCATACATGACATTCTCTTAATATGAAACAAAGTTTGGCTCAACAATCACATCAGACCCATGCAATCCAACCCATAAAATTTATCTAATAATTGTCAAATGAGCAGGGGGTGAAAAAGGGTTCAAGGATATCTGAGGGAATTGTATTGAGCAAAAAAGTGATATCATGATCGGGAGTTAAAACATGATTATTGCTCGACAATTAATTAAATGACTAACTGTGCAATAATATCAAAACATATCACCTTCCATCCATCTCTGTGTCATTTAATTATCACTATCATACAGAGTTTTAATTTAATTTTAGTGAACATGGCATGCAAAATGAATTTGGGATTGTGAGGGGATTTATAATGAGTGAAAAAGTGAGAAAATGAGAGGTAACTAGATCGATATTGTTCATAAAATAAATTAAATCAATCAACTATCATAACTTTATTTCAAATTTAATCCAAAGAGCATCCATTTCCAAGACCAAAACATTCATTTTTCCTCAATTTCATACAAACTGCTTGTTGTCTCAATAACAATTTAATTTCCCAGAAATCTTCAATTTATAATAGTTTGTTTATTATAACTTATGCAAACATGTCTAATTCAATAGTACTGGATGCTCTAATGTTGATCTCTTTCCTTTTTAAATCAAACAAAACATGCACAACAATATTTGTTATCAATGCCCAACATTTATCCTTGGTAATCAACCATAATACACCCAGGATAAACAATCAACAGTCACTGTCATCTAATAAAAATCGGGCCTGATTTATTTACCTATGGTTCCTTTTAAATCATGGATAGACTTAAGAGAATGCACAATGAACCAACCATATACACATGTCTTCAATCATATTATTGACACAATCTTGAATCAACAAAAGCAATCAACACAAAAAATATAACCACGAGCGTGATCTCTGTGTGAATTAATAGGTATACACATTCATTTAAAAAAATCATAGTCTACACGATAATTTCAATAAGATGCATGCAGATAACAGAACTAATTTGACACATGGGAATCTATCTTAGACTTTGACAAAACCATAATTGTGATTGTGTTGACAGGCAAAATTGACCACTCGTCAACTGGAGGAGTGAATCCGGTCCGAGGTTGTCTAATTAACCTAATCCGTTTGGATTAATTCACTCCGACGGGTTTAGTGGCTCCGTTGGACGATCTAAGTCCTAAAGAAAATGAAAAAATAACTAAAGGAAAAACAATGATCTAATAAATAACAATTACTAAAAAAAAAACTATATGTACATATAAGTAAATATATATGTACAAATTAAAGATTATATGTATGATAATTCTATATACAATCTATACAAAACACGAGTTTTAATCTAAACTCGTAAAAATCAAATGTGGATTAATTACTTTTAGTGATAATAATAAAGCAAGTAAAAACATTATCTATTTTTTTGGTTTTGTTTTCTTAAATGTATACATTCATGACATCACACATCAAACTTCCTAATTAAATAGAAAATAATAGATAACATAAAATGTTTTATATAGAGAAAACTTCTATATTCAAGAAACTAGCAAAATCAAATAACAGTCTAACCTGTTTCTATATCCAATGTCTGTTCACTATTGAATATCCAACCACCTTTATCTGATGAAGTAAACCTGCTACAGATCTTGGGACTGCCCCTAATAAATGAGGAATGATAATGCTGGAGATTGAATTATAAAAACAAAACATTGAATAGATACAGTTACAGTAATCGTATGATTTACAAATTGCTACGATGAGATAAATCTTCCTGTAAGAACTTGCATGCAAACATTCAACATAAATTAGAGATGAATCTACTAATTTAAATTGGATAAATGATCATTGTGTGTTTTGTTCTGAAACACGAGATATGGACAACATATATAAATCGAATGATATCAACTCGCAATAAAATATGCCGACAAAAGCAATCATAATCTATTATCAAATTGAAATAAACATAACTTGAATGAAAACATCATACAGAAAAGCTAAAGTTGTAACGTGCATCATATTCCATTCAAGTCTGTGATAAAAACACCCATACTCTTGCCCCAGACTGAGATGATCAATTGTTTATAAAATGATAAGTTTATATAGGTCTCAGGAAACATAACAGTTTTTTTTCCTGAGATCAAATTTGTTTCAAAAAATATGGGGGATGCAACCACCCAGATTCACCAAATATCAAAAAACTAACAACAACCTATTTCTAACTATTCAAAATATAAAATTGATATGGTTGGGAGACCTCAAAAGTGTCTCATATCATCTTTGGAATCACAGGCTCCTTAATTATCTTGAAAACAAATGAAAATGAGAAGATCTAAGATATGTTTCAATTATCAAATCAAACAATTTGATTTTTTCTTAACTGGCTACAGAATCTTGTGATTTTGTAGCTAGTTATAATAGCAAATGCAATCATATTTTATTAAATAAACAAAACAGACTTAATCTTAATAAGAAAAATATTTTATTCAATCAAATCGAATATTCTAACTTAAGAGTGACACAATCATGCTAAAAATTAAAAAGTATCATACCTCAAATCACGAAATCAAAACGTATCAAGAAATTTTGGAATTAACGATAGTTGTTGTTGCCTCTACATTTTTGAAAATAACACAACCTGTAGTTTTCAATCGTTTATCCTTCCCTTGGATAATGGATTCAAGTCTGTTGTTTTCATTTGTCAATACATCAACTTGGTCTGTTAAAGACTTGAGTCGTGACTGTAGCAATGGAACATCGGTATAGTACCTGTCGATCCACGATCAGCACACATCACACTGTGACTGTAAGGAATTGGCATTAGCACGATCAACATTATGGGTCGGAGAATCTTCCATGTGAATGGTAGACTTATCACAAAGTTGGATGCCAAGAAATTATGGGTTGTCCTTTAGACAAGGAGGCAGATTGTTGACATAGTCATAAGGTTGGTTAGGGTATAGCCCGAATGACACGGGGTCTTCTTCAGCCAGGAATTTATCAATTTCTGAGTTTGAATCTTCACTCACTTCAATCATGTTGATTTTGTCTGCATGGGGTTTCATTTTATTTCGAGCACATCGTGAAATTAAGCCACCAACTCTTTTATTCTTGAAATTGACATCAACTCTGCCTTTTAGCTTCTTTCCTGTAGGTTTTTTAATAGTTTTAGTGCAATTCTTTGGATGTGTAACCGGTCGATTGTTCTATAGGATGACATTAGGGTAGTCTGAGGGTTCATTATAAGGGGGAAAATTGTTGGTTGTGGAGCCTGATTATCTTCCTGATTCATAGGTCCTTGTTTTCAGCCGTGTTTATACCCCATGAAGTATTTACACCCCAGAAGTATGTACACTCTTCCACGCGGGGGAGTGCAGAGGGGGGGTACCCCCTCTGCAGGGTCCAGGGGGTCCATCCCCCCGGCTGGGGAGTTTGGGGGCAAGCGGGCCCCCAGCGGGGGTTCGGGGGTTCGGGGGCAAAGCCCCTGAAGCAAAAATTGCCTTGTAAAAGTATATTGTAATTTCATTGTAAATCTGGACCGTTCATTATAAGGTCGCAGAACTAACGGTAGAGATTATGTTAGGGTTTTTTTCCCTAGAAGGCAACCCTCTTTTATGAGGGAAATGTATTGCGGCTATTGTTGATGGTGAATATTGTATTCTGAGAGAGGAGACTGTGAGAGAAAGAAGAGGAAGTTATAGCGGGTTTTGCTGTAGGTTGTATCCCTTCAATTGCTGGATAATAATAAAGGAAGGACCTGGCAATTTCTCTGGTGGACGTAGCCCACACTGGGTGAACCACGTAAATCTGGTTCTCTCTTGTATTGTGTGTCTT
>ML802167.1:251489-267295 GCA_009831015.1 Picea engelmannii | reverse complement strand
TGAGATGAGGAATTGCCTTCATCTGAGGATTCTTCTCCAGAAGAAGAAGGAGATGAAGGGGGTGGTGACGGTGGAATACCAGATCCTCCTGTTGTAGGAGTGAGGATATGATCTGGATCCATAGGGTTTAAGGTAAGGTCAGTGCCTTCAAGTTTCTCTCTAATATCAAAGAATTCTAATGGTTGGTTCAAAGTTCAACTTGGTTGTATAATACGGGCTAAGGCATTGTGCGTTCTTATGAGGGATTGACGAACAATCTCGTGTATGTCGCCACCTGGGGGATTTGGAGTTACTGGTTCAATTGTGATCCGTAGATCGTCGTTTGATATGGTTGTTGTTTGAGCGACAATGTTGTTGTCTGAAAGACTTCTAGTCACTGTAGGTGAGCAGGTAGGTGGGGGAGGAGTCTTACGACCTCCTCGTGCCATTAATAGTTTTCAGGCCCTCCTTCTAGCGTCATTTTTTGACGGGCGAAATTGACCGCTCGTCAACTGGAGGAGTGAATCTGGTCTGAGGTTGTCTAATTAACCCAAGTCATTTGGATTAATTCACTCTGACGGGTTTAGTGGCTCCGTTGGCCGATCTAAGTCCTAAAGAAAATGAAAAAATAACTAAAGGAAAAACAATGATCTAATAAATAACAATTACTAAAAACAAAACTATATGTACATATAAGTAAATATATATGTACAAATTAAAAATTATATGTATGATAATTCTATATACAATCTATACAAAACATGAGTTTTAATCTAAACTCGTAAAAATCAAATGTGGATTGATTACTTGTAGCGATAATAATAAAGCAAGTAAAAACATTATCTATTTTTTTGGTTTTGTTTTCTTAAATGTATACATTCATGACATCACACATTAAACTTCTTAATTAAACAGAAAATAATAGATAACAGAAAATGTTTTATATAGAGAAAACTTCTATATTCAGGAAACTAGCGAAATCAAATAACAGGCTAACCTGTTACTGTATCCAATGTATGTTCGTTGTTGAATATCCAACCACCTTTATCTGATGAAGTAAACCTGCTACAGATCTTGGGACTACCCCTAATAAATGAGGAACGATAATGTTGGAGATTGAATTATAACAACAGAACATTGAATAGATACAGTTACAGTAATCGTATGATTTGCAAATTTCTACGACAAGATAAATCTTCCTATAAGAACTTGCATGCAGACATTCAACATAAATTAGAGATGAATCTACTAATTTAAATTGGATAGATGATCATTGTGTGTTTTGTTCTGAAACACGAGATATGGACAACATATATAAATTGAATGATATCAACTCGCAATAAACTATGCTGACAAAAGCAATCATAATCTATTATCAAATTGAAATAAACATAACTTGAATGAAAACATCATACAGAAAAGCTAAAGTTGTAACGTGCATCATATTCCATTCAATTCTGTGATAAAAATGCCCATACTCTTGCCCTAGGCTAAGATGATCAATTGTTTATAAAATGATAAGTTTATATAGGTCTTAGGAAACATAACAGTTTATGTTCCTGAGATCAAATTTGTTTCAAAAAATATGGGGGATGCAACCACCCTGATTCACCAAATATCAAAAAACTAACAACAGCCTATTTCTAACTATTCAAAATATAAAATTGATATGGTTGGGAGACCTCAAAAGTGTCTCATATCATATTTGGAATCACAAGCTCCTTAATTATCCTGAAAACAAATGAAAATGAGAATATCTCAGATATGTTTCAATTATCAAATCAAACAATTCGAATTTTTCTTAACTGGCTACAGAATCTTGCGATTCTGTAGCTAGTTATAATAGCAAATGCAATCATATTTTATTAAATAAACAAAACAGACTTTATCTTAATAAGAAAAATATTTTATTCAATCAAATCGAATATCCTAACTTAAGAGTGACACAATCATGCTAAAAATTAAAAAATATCATACCTCAAATCATGAAATCAAAACGTATCAAGAAATTTTGGAATTAACGATAGTTGTTGTTGCCTCTACATTTTTGAAAATAACACGACCTGTAGTTTTCAATCGTTTATCCTTCCCTTGGATAATGGATTAAAGTATGTTGTTTTCATTTGTCAACATATCAACTTGGTATGTTAAAGACTTGAGTCATGACTGTAGCAGTGGAACATCGGTATAGTACCTGTCGATCCACGATCGGCACACATCACACTATGACTGTAAGGAATTGGCATTAGCACGATCAACATTATGGGTCAAAGAATCTTCCATGTGAATGGTAGACTTATCACAGAGATGGATGCCAGGAAATTCTGGGTTGTCCTTTAGACAAGGAGGCAGATTGTTGACATAGTCATAGGGTTGGTCAGGGTATAGCCCGAATGACACGATGTCTTCTTCAGCCATGAATTTATCAATTTCTGAGTCTGAATCTTCACTCACTTCAATCGTGTTGATTGTGTCTGCACGGGGTTTCATTTTATTTCAAGCACATCATGAAATTAAGCGACCAGCTCTTCTATTCTTGAAATTGACATCAACACTACCTTTTAGCTTCTTTCCTGTAGGTTTTTTAACAGTTTTAGCACAATTATTTGGATGTGTAACCGGTCGATTGTCCTGTAGGATGACATTAGGGTAGTCTGAGGGTTATTTATTAGGGGAAAAATCACAGGCCTGGAGCGGTGGAGAAGAGGTCGTAGGGTTCACAAGGGTTTCAACAATGACCGGCTTATCTACCTGTCCCAACTCATGGTTACCAAAACCATTTCATGTAATGAAAGCATCCCAACAATCATTTTGTGACTGTAACTGGTGCACGAGGATGATTTTAATTAGACAATGATGAAATAAACTAGAATCTGACCTCTGTTTCCTAAACCGTTTACCCATTTTATACAGACTTCTGAGCAAGTAGTAAGGCATATTCAACGGAAAGCCAATAAAACTCATAAGCAGTGTTAGATGATATAGGAAAACAAGTCCAAATCGTCCCTCACATGTGATGAATTGCTTCACTGCAGCGTGTAAATCATGCCACCTAGGTTTCAAGAATGAAATCGGCATACCTCGATCACAGCTGGCTATTTTTCGTGAGGTAAATATTAATGTCCAAGGGACCTCCTCCACTTTCACATTCTTGAACCATTTCTGACCAACTATTGGCAATCCCGTGTCTTGGCTTAAGAACTCTTCTGTTACTTCTAACTGTACATCACCGATCTTTTCCCTATAGCCATCAAATGTTAAGGAAAACTCTTGGGCGACCTTAAGGTTAAAACCCTGAAATTTTTCGATGAACAGATGCCAACCATTCCTTTCCAAATCTTCCCTAGCGTTATCATACGAAAGAAGGGTTTGGACGTCGTTCGGTTCGACCCTTACTATTGGAGCCATGCCAAATGGATGGGTTATTAACACAGGATACATATTTAGGGTTTGGAAAAACACCACAAAGCCATAGCCCCGAGCCTTATCAATGCATGTTGTGATAATTCAAACGGTGGGAAAAGTGTTTATCACAATGCGTGTGAGAAAATTCGTGAAGCCCGAGACCATGCTCAGGAGTAATGGCATTATGTACTACGTATGCCACCTTGGCATTGGGTACATGCTAGGACCAGAGTACTTGAAAACATAGTGCGCACATCAAAGTTTGATTACAAAGATAGGTGAGTTTACAAAAATTGAATAGCCAAAGGTTTCATGAAAGAAATATGATCAAACATCAAACCAAAATTGATACAAAAATTGAATATAAATTGATGGGGGTCTTTCGTTCAAACAACCACAAGTTTTTTAGGCACTCTTAGAATCGAAAGGGTCACAAACAATGAGAGCAACATGCTCATGGCAAGAAATCACAATTATATAATAAACGACATGCTTTAAATGAAATTTTAAAACAGAATGATAACGACAATTGCGAGTTTTCATGCTTTCAGTCATGAAAACGAAGCATGAATAGATGATAGGTGAAATGTGACAATTTACAACTGTCGTTTAGAGAAACTCTTATGAAGAGTAATAAAATTTCATAGACCCTGTGTAGGCAACTTATAAAAATGATAATTATATACTCACTGCCAACAGATTGGTGAAACAATCACTCACATAGGTGTCTTCTTATCTTTAAATGAAATCATGATCATCCTAGGATTAAACACAGTAATCAAGAACATAATAGAATATAAAGGAATCTCTCAGTTGTAGGTAACCCAACTTCTCTTCATGTTCAAATGAATTCATCACAGAGAGGACACACAGAAATTCGACCAAGGGGAGGGAGCCCATGCCTTTAAATTTTCCACAATTGATTAAACTGATAACCCAAATATTGATAAACCCCAGAAGGTGCCCATGGAAGGTATAAGCAAGTCATACTCCAAGTCGGGCCCTTTAAAAATTAAATGCAGAGAGGTAAGAACACGGAGGACTCATAACATTTCCATCTTCAAGAATTTACCATCGAGAAGTAACCACAAATAATCTTAAAAAAAACAAAGAGCCATGCTCATTTTTTAAACAACACGGTCCTTCAACTTATAACTCCGACCTCTTGATAGAACCATAAGTGAATGCCTAAGTAGAGAATAAATCAATTCGATTTCGATAACCAAGGCACAAACAGAAGCCTTTAACACTTTGCAGAGAGGAGAGAGGGTTAACTTAAAAAATGAAGGATACTCAAAACACAGAGAGACCATATCTCTTCCAACACCCAAGAGGTCGATAACTTTTGATAGCAACAACGGTGAGTCCTCACAACATACATCATCATTATAGTAGAGACGAGAGGAGCGGATGTGGAAAATCTTTGTGGAAAAATTCTAGGACGCAACTCGTATCAATTCGACACATACATAGACCTCTATCAAACATTTTGGGCCAACCAAGATGGAATGTGGAAATATTTCAGTGAAACAACAGTAAAGAATGGGCCATTAACGACAGCTTGGGGCTTAGAAAAAGGAAACACACCAACTGTCAATAGTTTCTTTGCAACTGGATAAATATTACAACAACGACTAAGAGGGGAAACGAGTTGATAGCCATTGATACATAGGATGGTGTTTAAAACCCCTCAACCATAAAACTCAGAGCCCATTGCACCTCTTTCACCATTATTCCATAGAGAACCATCATACAAAACCAAGTTGACAGAGAAAATAACCAATGTGCAACCTTTATAATCAATAATACCCATTACGTTGCTTACAAATACCAACATTTCGTAGTCATCACAGAGAAGCCATAACACCATATTGACACACAGTCAAAAAACTCAAGAAAACACAAAACCAATGCAAATCCTAAACCACCGTTTGATTCATAGTACAGAGAGTCCATCATGGATGGAGAGAAAAGAGCCATACCTATGAGAGAATCGCTTAAATGCCGAGATGGTTGAGTTTTCCCCTCTGAAACCTAAAATCACAGAGCTTCCACAACCAACAGAGAAACAATGCAACAATGCTAAGGTGACGGGTGATAGGGAGGTTTAGAATGATGTGTAGTAAATGCACGTCGCTTCCTCACCTGGCCCCATACAATTCCATGTATGAGCCAACCCACTAACATAACATCCAAAATTAAAATCAAACCATATAACCAATGCATAATTCAATGCCATATCCATTGTAAGATATGATACCATATCTATTGCATAGTGCACCACCCGAGATATATCATATCTTTACATTAACCTCTTGCCATAACTCCATACGATAATCACATATCAATGTTACTATATGTGCCTTCATTCAATTCTTTTAAAAATTGCATAATCCTTTAACCAAAACACATAGTATAATAGCTAGGTCCAACACTTGTATCCATTTGTAAATTCATTTGAATTTTATATGTAGTCTTTTACCATAGCTTTAGAAATTTTCCATAGTTCCTTTCTTTTTGTTTTGAGCTATCTCCCATTTAATTATCCCTTGCATAAATTGTATATGGATTAGTAATAAAGGTTATAACATAACATAGCATAGCACATGTAAACAACATGATCCTCATACCCATGGAACTGTTATGTATCACAAGTAAATACCAACAGCATAATGCATCAACCACCCATTTATCACGTCAAATGAAACCAAAACTGCATCATCAACCGTATAGGACTGCGTAGGAAACATCATAACAGCAGCAACATATAAATGTAATATGTCTATCCTTGCACCTCTAGTCTACAAGGGGGTCCCACCTACTAGTATTATATTATTATCATAATTAAATAATAGCGCTTTAGCAATCCTTTGTAGGTGGAATTCATTTTTGTGATTTTAATCGTCAACAAGGGGGATAAAGGGGATAAGTATTTTTATTACATTGTTTTTACCCATATTGGATTTTGTTGGTCCTCGACCAAGTTTTGGAGAACCTTGGTCATGTTTGACCATTTTTGGGACTTTGACAGGCTGGTCGAAGATGAAGCGACAGGTGAAGCGGAGATCGCAGGATCTCGGCCCCTTTTTAGGGAACTTTTGGGTTTAGGGTTTATGTAACGGGTATGGAATGTTGGCCCATTGGTTTTACCCATGTTTAGGCCCATTTTGTAATGTATAAATAGAAAGTTAGGCAATGTAAGTAGAGAGACCTGGTAGAATCGGTTTGGTGCGGAGCTAGAGGCTTTGTGCATACTATGTGTTAAGACTTGCAGAACTAAGTGCAAGTGATTGTAAGAAGCTTGTGTGCAGATTGTGTAAGAAGGCTTTGTGTTGTGACCTAACTTGGGGAAGGAGGATATGGAGAGGTGAGTGCAGATATCTTGTCCTATGCGGAGTGGGTTTTTTGGGCTCTGTGCATGTAAGAAGATTGACATAAGATAATAAAGAAGAGAATTGTTGGTGGACGTAGCCCCACGCTAGGGTGAACCACGTATATCTTTTGTTATGGTTTCTTTGTGCATTATGGTTTTTATATTGTTCATATGATTTAAGATTAGTGCAGTAATGAATGTTTAGATGAACCTGGTATGATAGATTAATTTCTTAGTGATGTGAATGAATGTTAGATCTGACATCTTTCCATATGATAAGTTATTATATGTGTTATATCTGTTTGAATACTACGTTGTTCTGTAATTAGGGTTTGGATCTACGATGTGAATAAGGGTTAAATATTGATGAATGCTAACTGCTAAGTGCTTTTTTAGAGTGGTGTAATCACAGATCTGTGTCTCATCTAGGTTGAAGACATTTGAGTCCTACAACCACCCCTGCCTCTACCTTGGGTGAGACTTCATATTCTTTGCAGGTGTTGTTGAAAGGGTTGGTAGTTAGGGTTTTCTTGGTGCATCGTTGAAGCATTGAACCCTGGGTCAACCCCTATGCCAACAAATGGTTATGTTTCCGGGATTGAAACTGTGATTGTTGGGAACCGAAGAAAAGAGAAATCTCAGTGCATAGATCTACTACTTTATTGCACAATATTCTACTTGACTTGCGAAGCTCTGTGCTAAGAATAGAAGTTTGATCTGAAGAAAAGAGGTAAGATCTTGAAGCTTTGTGCTCTGATAAAGGTAAGATAAGTGAAAAAATTTATTTCGAAAGAATGGATCTAGGTATGTTTAATAGATTTGGTACTAATCTGAAAACTAGGATACAGCTAGAAGAAAGAATATTTGATATGAATAGATCTGATAGAAATAATGAAATCTATGTTATTCCTATGCATAGAAAGAATGTTTGGACTAACAAATGGATGCAGGATCCTAGAAAGAATTTTTTGCAAGTTAGTTACTGTGATCCCAATGCGCAGTACAGGAAAGGTTGGGGATCATTCAAGAGAAAGAGAGGATTAACTCTTTTCTATAGTTGCAGAAGACCGGGACATCTTGCTAAGGAATTCCCTAGTACATTCCAGAGAGGACCCCGTAGAAAGAAGGTTTGTAGAACTAGAACTCCGTCAGGATATCAGAATAGCAAAGATTGGCACTTTACCACGGCAAAGCAATATGACCGTTGGAAGCATCCTGATCATTAGAATGACGCTCCAAAATGGCTAGAAACACAGTTATTGTCTGAACGTTCGCCACTGGACCATTGGGACCACACCATAATGGATGGAATAGCATTGATTGAGGTGTTCCTTCCCGTTGATAGAGTTTGTTACGAGGTTGTCTATTTATCTTGTCAAGAGTTGCACCGAGAACACTTTTTCCAATTGTGATTATCCGAGCCCACAGAGAATTAGTTTCTTTCGCACAGTGATCATTGAGACCTTGCCATCCATTCTGTTACATTGAGTGTTTGTTCACCGAACTAAGATATCAGATCTCGAGTGTGCATGTCGGAAAAAATTAGCGCAATAGAAAAATCCATCGAAGATATCCTAATAGACCTCATGGCTGAGAAGGTGATGTCCACAGGCATCCAAGCCTCATCGACGAGAGGAGTGCAAGCATACTCGTGACTGCCCGTGGATCTGGACCATCCCAAGCTACGACCAAAAAACAAATGAAGCATCATGATGACTTGGCGAATGTGAAGATAATCCCATCCATCCTGCCTAACTACATCCCAACCTTGTCCAATGTGGTAAGTCGTGAAAGTGTCCTGAGGGACTTCGACTACATAGTTATCACTACGTACCTCCCGAAGGGAATATGCACAGTCAGACCACAGTTGGAGAGGATTCTGACGTTGAATATCAGTGACTATAACCTAGGAGACCACAAGAGATATGGCATGATCGCACCTCACAAATATTTGGCCAAGACCAAGGGGAAGAAGTAGAAGATCATCCCCCAACCGTGGACTATGGACATTGTGAGGTCCACTATCTTGAAAGTGATGAATATACCACACTTCAGAAGACATCAGGAGGTTAACACGTGAATTAATATCCTTCTTTCGTGCTTCCATGGTGGTTATCTATGGTTGGATAGGAGTATCACTGTCGATCTGGCACTAATCCATAAGATCATTGGATTAAGCATGCAGGGACCAAACCCACAAAAATTTTATCCAGGGAAGGTTGCAGATCGCGCTCTAGCACAGAATATTAAAGAAACCTATGGTGATGTCGAGAAGGGGAAGTGAGGCTACAAGGTAGCCTCCATCCAGAATGGCGCAGTGCACCTAGCTTGCCAGTTGATCGTTGGTAAGCTAGTAAGGAAGAACAAACCCATGCAAGTCACGGGGTTCGTTGTTGACCTCACAGGAAAATGCGTGGAAGGATTACAAATGAACTGGGCGAGTTACCTTGTCAACCCGTTAGAACAGGACTGTCGTGAAGCTCGGGATCAGGACTATGAGCTCCATTTTAGCTGGTTGTTGATCCTCATTGCATTCATTTCTTGGGAGATTCCAGAAGTGTTAGGATATTTAGACACTTAGGAGTTAGTTAAGATCTACTTGGTCTAATATGTCGTTAGGTAAAAGTGTGTTTCTTAGTGTGTTTATTTAGAATGCATTAGTATGCATTTATAGTTAGAAAATCAGACGGTCATGATATGTTCCTGACATAGAGTGATCTGATGGTTCATACTCTCCTCGATCTTTTTTTTTTTTTGACAAAAACGGTTAATGGTATTTAATTAGAAAAGACAGTGGCAAAGCCACTGGTTCTGATACAACTATGGTGAGCCACACTCTATTGATCTAGTAACATCCTGGAGGCTATACTGACTTTCCTGGGGTGGGATGTTTTACAAATTTATTTACAGCAGAGGCTTCTATACAAAATGCCATTCTTGCTGAGAAGGTGCAAAACTCCCTTTTGTGACTTGAAAATTGATTTACTTCTCTGGATCTCGCTTCCATTCATTGTTTAGCTGAGCCATTTTTTCCTCCAGCTGGGAAATTCTAGCCTCAAATTCTTCCTTGGGGTTCTTGAGTTATTTATGTAGTTTTCCAAGCTCCTCAGTGATCTCAAATTTTGTGGTGGTAATGTCCCCTTCCAGCATCTCTATTCTTCTTCCTACTTCTAAGTCCAGATTTTGAAGAAAGTCCAGTTGGTAGTTCAGCGTTTGCTTTAAATTTTCCAGAGCAACATCCATTGCACTCAACCTTTCTTCTGTTCTTGGTTTGCTTCCCAAGCTGTATGCCATATTTGGCAGCTTCTTCTCCTCTCCTTACGACCTACTATTGCACTCGATCTTCTCATTGCTGGGCTGCGTTCCTTCCTGACTGTCTCTGTGTGAGATTGGTATGATGGACTGATTTCCTCTCCCCAATTTAAGCATCTCCTCCTTCCTAATCGAATCCCCCATATGATTTGCATCATCTATGGGGTATGGGCGAATTTTTGTTCTGTCTCCTCCCCAGTGGAAATCAACAACCTCATGATGCTTTGTGTTGTCCCTTATGTCCCCTTGCACTGTCCTATAGCACCTTAGTCCTGTCGCGCTTTGGATTTGTCCACATCCTTCTTCTGTGTTTCCTTTTCCTTTCCAGCTCATGACTTTTAACCTTTTATGGGATTTCTCCCTTGAGTCAGGGCAGATCCACTGTGGACATTGTTCCATTAAGTTGCAAAGTTCTAGCAGTCAAGAGGGTGCCTTTATTGGCCTCGGCATCTAGTCGCTCATTTAAATTTCTTAAAACATGGTAAAGCTTATAAGAAAAGAAATTCCCAAGGAGGAGTTGGATTTTGTCTAGGAGGTTATTGAGTTTTGCATTTTGGAGTTTGGAATGATATATTAAGGCTTTGATTACTATCTGAGAGTCTCCAATTATTACCAGCTCTTGAACCCTATTCTCGATTGCTTGATTAAGCCCTTTCCAAAGGGCTAGGGCTTATGCTTTGTTGTTGGTTTCAATTCCAAGTCCCCAGGAGAAGCTTAATGTTATTGAACTGGTGGGGCTTTCAAGAATCCCTCCAACACCTTCCAAGCTTGGGTTCCCTTTGGAGGCCCCGTCGAAGTTCAAAATATGTTTATTTTTCTTTGTCTTCCATTCGTCGAACTCTTGTTTTTCTTTTCGTAGTTCCCAGGCTTCTTGGCCAGAGTTGTTGGCCTTTTTCCCCCCCTGGTCTTGAAATTTAAACTGAGCCAACCACTGTTCCTCTTCCAACTCTAGCACTCTAGAGTTCTTTGTTTGGCAGAAGTGGGGAGCACTTTCACCAAAGAAGGCATGAATCTTGGTTGCGACTTGGGTTGGACTTATTTTGAGGTCCCTGAAGAGTCTATTATTTTTCTCCAGCCATAATTTCCAAAGGATGAACTTGGGGAGGACTCTCCACAAAGAGTAGATTTGGATTTTTTTCTTCGTCTGGAAAGGAAAGGTGGAATCCCAGTTTTGGATAAGGTTACTTGTATCTAGGGGAATGATTACACCCCTTTGCAGCCCCAGGGCCATCCTCCAGACTTCTTTGGAATAAGCACAGTTGAGAAGAAGATGGTATGTGGTTTCTTCTGCCTGAAGAAAAAGTAAGCATCTATAGGGACCTTCCCACCCCCTTCTTCTAAGGTTTTATCCCATTAGGATGCTTTTGTGAGCCAGAGTCCAAATAAACATGTCAATCTTTGGGATGGATTTGGAAGTCCAAATTTATTTCCAGATTGTTGGATTTAAGGGGACATTGGGGTTGGAATTGGTGAGTTGATACCTTGTTGCAGCGGTGTAAGTCCCTGATCTCACTCCCCAACCTTGTTTGTCTTTTCCTCTTTTTTTGAGGGGGGATTTCCTTTGTAGGCAGAGCTTCAAGACATTCCACTCCTCTTCTAAATCAGGGGGGTTGTTAGCAATTCCCCAGCCTAGCCACATATTGTGCTCATCATTCCCCCAAATAAAGATGTCCCAAAGAGAGTTTAAATTTTGAGTGACCATCCACTCTTTGAGTCAAACCAAATCCTGTCTCAACCCAAGGGGGGGATCTCCCATGATTGAGTCTTGCCATATATTTATTTTTTTCCCATTGCTTGGCACCCAAGTGAGATGAGGTCTGAAGTGGGGCATCGTCTTTTGATAGAGAGAAAATATTGGGGAGCCTCTTTTCTCAAAACATGGATGCTCTATACATCTTTCCCTTGGGCCCCTAAAGTGCTTTTACCATAACACTTTTTTACTCCACGTTGGCTTCCTGGTGATTAGATTCCAAAGAAACTTTGCCCCCAGTGCCAGATTTTGAACGTGTGCATTTTTTAAGTTGAGACCACCTTCCAGAATAGGTTTAGATATTTCCCCCCAGCTTATAAGGTGCAACTTCCTCCCTGGCTATTTTTCCCCTTCCCAAAGGAATCGTCTAAACATTGCTTCAATTTTTTGTATTATGGAGACAGGGGCCAGTAGAAAAGAGCTTTGGTAGATTGGAATGTTGGCCAGGGCTGCCTTGATTAGGACCACTTTACCTGCCAGGTTTAACCAATTTTCTCCCTAGGAGGCTATTCTATTATTTATCTTGTCAATCAGCAGATTCCAATGTGAGGATATTGGGGCAGATTTGAAGATTGGGACTCCAATATATTTGAAGGCATCACAATTTGTACAGCCTTCCATTCCCAGTATCCTAGCGATTTCCAACATTTCATTTGGCGTTATATTCTAGCCATAGATCTTACTTTTGGCAGGGCTTATGACACTTTCTGAGATTTCAGTGTAAGCTGATAATTCAATCTTGAATTTCCTTGTTGTGTGTAAGTTGCTAATTCAATCTTGAATTTCCTTGTTGTGTGTAAGCTCGCTCCTCCCATTAGCAAAGTGTTGTCCGCAAATTGGGCATGATTTATGTCCTTCACCCCTGGCACTATTCTTAACCCATGGAGGTTCTTGTGATTCTGGGAGTGCTCCAGTTGGAATCTCAGAACTAAGGCTTGAATTGCATAGAGGAGGGGAGAGAGGGGGCAACCTTGCCTGAGTCCTCTAGAAGCTTGAAAGAACTTTGTTACCCTTCCATTCACAAGAGGGGCTATCCAGGGTGACCCGATACACACTTTGATCCAGCTTACAAATACTGGGGTGAACCCAAAATTTCCCATGACTTTAAATAAAAAATTATGCCTAACTATATCAAAAGCATTGGCAAGGTCAAGTTTTATTATCATACCTTTGTCTTTTCTCTGGATGATTGAGTGTAGGGCCTCTTGCACAAGGATGATATTATCTACTATGTGCCTGCCTTTGATGAACCCTCCTTGGTTTTCGGGTATGATTAATGGGAGAATTGTTTTAATTATATTTGCTATTATTTTTGTGAGGATTTTGTAGCTCGTATTGTAGAGGGAGATTGGTCGAAATATGTCAAAGTTGATTGCTCCTTTTTCTTTTGAGATCAGTGCCAGGAAGGCCGAATTCATTCCACCTCCTAGTTTGCTACTTGTTTGAGATTTCTGGATCATATTTGTTAGATCTGATTTTATTATATCCCATCTCTGCTGATAGAATCTTGTTGTGAATCCATCCTGGTCGGAGGCTTTGTCAGGGTTCATTTGATCCAGTGCCTCCTTTATTTCTTGTTGTGTGACTTCCTTAATTAGACTATTGTTGATGTCATCCTTGATGAGATTTGGGATAAGAGAGAGTGGGTACTCTTTAGGGTCTATATCATTCCTTTGTGTTTCTTAATAGAGTTATTTGAAGGCTTCAATTTCCGCTGCTTTAATACCTTCCAGATCAGTGATTATTTGATTTTGAACCTAAATTTTTGTCACTGTTTTAAATTGCTTCCTTGCCTCAGCTTGCTTGTGAAAGTAGCTTGTATGCTTATGGATTTCTATCTCTAGTAGCTTTCTTCCTCCCTGCAGGCCTTATGCCATTGTCTTTGTAGATGATCTTCTTGTTGCAGGCATTCTTGGGTGATCTCCTGATTTTCCATTTCTAGTTGGTGGTTCCCTAACTGCTTTTCAGCTTCTTGACGGGAGTTAATTGGGTTTGCCTGACCCTTTGCCCAAGTTTTTAGTGTTTTCTTTAATCTCCTTATTTTTTCTTCCCACACAAAGAAGGTTGAGCCTTTTACTGTGCCATTCCAGACTTTGGGCACTAGCTTTAGGAAGTCTTTATCTTGGGACCAAGTTGGGATAAATCTAAAAGGTATATGTCCCTAGATTTTGTCACTCAAAATTTCTAAGAGGATGGGCTTATGATCTGATACACTATGTGGGAGGATCGTAGAGGTGGTGGTGAGTCCCAGAAGCAAGAAGGAGCTTTGGATGAGGAATCTATCCAGTCTGGCTGCTATATGCCCTAGTCCTACCCTTTTATTTGTCCACGTGCACTTGCCTTTAATAGGCTTGATATCTTCTAGGTCCCAGTCTAACATTAGATCTTCCACCCACTCTCTTACTGGGTCTTTCACAATGGAGCCACCTTTTTTTTCATCTAGAGCTAGGGTCACATTTAGATCCCCTCCAATAATGATATTGTGTAGATCATTTTGTAGTAAATAGTCTTTTAGGGTCTCCCAGCACTACCTTTTTCCCATTAACAGTTGTGGAACATAGATATTGAATAGACTTACCATTCGGCCTGTTGCTTTGTGGAGAAGTCTAGTGTGGATCCAGTGCATGCTTGTGTCAGAGTTGATCAGCTCAAACGTGATGGTATTCCATAAGGTGCCTAACCTACCAAAGGCACCTCTTGCATTTTCTGTTATTCCTTGGTTGATTCTCCATACGCCAGATGTTTCTTTGAGCAAGTATTGGTTGTCCATCTTGGTCTCCTGGAGGAGTAGGATATCTGTATTTAAGGATTTTATGATGTCCTTAAGTGCTTCTTCTTTCCTTTTTCTACTGAATCCCCGACAATTCCAGGAAGTTAGATTCATCAATTACCTTGGGGGAATGACTGGCCTCCTTGGGAGGCCTTGGAGTGCTTCCTTGTCTGTCTGAAATTGATCAGTTGTCGGATTGTTGGTTGCGATCCCTTTAGGATGTCTTTGTAGGTTTCTCTGTCTCTTTCTTCTTTCTTAGATTTCCTACCTCTTCTTGTTTTCTTTGGTGTGACCCGAGCATCACTTGCGCCTTCGTACTCACTATCTAACGAGACCTCACCTTCCTCTGTGTTTGGTCTTGCATCCTTTCTTGGGGGGGAGTTGCGTTTCTCTTCTTCTTATGTCATCGCTTGGGTTTCTCTGACTTCGGGGGTCGGATTTCCACTTGTTTCTTCCATTGGGGTTTCTTCCCGTGTGTTTTCTTCTGCTTTTTCCTCTATAGTTTCCTGAGCCAGAATTCTGAAGGTGTTCTCTTTCCCTTTGTCTGACTTATTTCCTGGGTCCTTGGGTTGAATGGGGGTTGTCTTTTCGTTCCTTGGTCTTTTAGATTTGGAGTTGGATCTTCCTTTTCGTGGTTGATGCCAGCCTTCTTCCCCTACTTTTTTCATGATTGGATTTTTAGGGCAGTTCCTCTGGAAATGACTGTATTCATGACATCCCCTGCATTTGAATGGGAGTTGTTCGTAGTCCAGCTTCTGGTAATGTTGTCAGTCCCTGGCCTTGATTTTTATCACTTCAGGTAGTCCCACCTCCAGATCGACTTCCACACATATTCTTGCGCAAGAGTGTTGGTCCCTTTATTGGAAAATATTGAACAAGCAACGAATGCGTGTTAATGATTGTTGTCTTTGCTGGAAACAGCAAAAATGGATATGAAGGATAAAACCCCTTGGGGATTCGGACGTAAAAGCACAGGAGGAACAGCATTGAAGAAAACATGCGCATTGAAGAAAATGTGCGCAGCAGAAGTTTACAGAGAAGAAGGAAGATAGAAGAGTCAGTGATCGTTGGATACCATTCAAATTTCCCGAAAGGCTGACAACCATCAGATTTGCAGAAGTTGTGAGGGAGATAATTCATCGAAGATTCGGGGATCGAGACTTTGAAATGTCCAATTCACTTGACATCGAAAACCCCGAAATTGCGATATGCGATTT
>ML802167.1:210677-228440 GCA_009831015.1 Picea engelmannii | reverse complement strand
AGTAAGTTTCCCACCAATGTTTGACATGAGGGAGAGCTTTAAGGAGTGTGAAGGTGATATTTTCTTTGTCGGAAAAATTGTGAACAGAGAAATAACCTTCTAGCAGAGTTAACCATTTTTCTAGGCTTCTGCATCTATCTGTCCTTCAAATATAGGAATATCAAAATTAACTTGTACCTTGAAAGGTGAGGTGCCTCCAAAGTGGTCGCTTGACGAAGATGCGCCTGATGCTATTGGCAGGCATTTAAGGATGTGGGAAAAATTCTCCATCATTTCGTCCCTCTGTCGCGTGAGAGCTTGCTTAAGCAACGGATTGATAGGATCGTCTGCTCTGTTGTTTTTCTTTTCTTATGCCATTGAGGGTTTCTCGGGTGTGTGAGAGAGATTTTCTTCAAGAGAGACAAGCTCGAGACCCAACTTTCTATACTTGGACCTAATCGGGGACATGCACTGAAAAAGCGATCAAGAGCAGCCTGCTTTGATACCACTGATCCGGATTATTTTCGGCACGAAATGAGATCAGAGATATAATAAAGAAATGCATAGAGATATCACAGATATTCAATAATATAACAGAAATGTATCAAAGATGCAACCATAAACACAGATATACAGTAATACATGATTTCTATTAATGAAATTAATGTACAGAGACTGTAAAAATATAGAGTGAAAGACTCGCTAGAATGGTGGCAGCTTATATCTGAGAAGAGATGTGAAGGCTACTCGCATTCGCAAGAAGATGATTACAATGAGGCTCTGAAGGACTTTTTACAATAAACAGGAATGCCAAAAACCCTAGACATCCAAAAACCTAACCCTAGGAGATGAAGCGCCAAAAGTCATGTGGGCCCTGTTTGGGTAAGTTAGTACATCAACTTCCCGGGGTCGTAACTTTTGCATACGATCTCCGTTTTAGGCATATGATAGCTCGTTGGAAAGGTATCATCGAGGATATTCATTTTGGGGGCTCAATAAAKCCATTTTCTATCATTGAGAACCTMTATATMGAAAAACCTCCATTTAGGCCCTCAAAATGGCCCCTGAAGTTAAAACCTGCTAAAAATAGTAAATTGCCAAAATTGCCAGAAAATTGTTTTGAGCCAGTCAAAAAAGGTGGGTGACCACTGATATCCACCTGGGTCAAACATGCATCAACCTTTACCTCAACCTATAATCAACCTGTACCATAAACAAGTGCATCAACCATGCAACAACCTATACCAAACAATCTATAATCAACATGTACCATAAACAAGTGCAACCAACCATGTACCAAGTATGTACCAATCATGTGTCAATTACTCATCAACTATGACTCATCAATATGTACCAACATCATCAACTATACACCTCATGTATGTGCCAACTCATCAACTACTTGTCTCAACCATGTACCCAACTTGTACCTCAACAAAAATCCCTCATCAATTTCATCATCCAAATATGATTTGTAACTCTTTAATAGACCTGGTTTATATGATCACATAACTACAAACCTTCCTTAACTTTAACAACAAGAGACTAGCATTTTCATCAAACGTTTCTTTAGTCTCACGAGACTAGTTTTGGATTAGTCAACAACCCTAACGTGAAATAATTGTAACTTTGTACCTGTAATGAATAAAGATTTGAAACTAATACACAATGTTCTTCAGTGTGTTTTATGCAATTCCTCTAGGTGTCACTACTTTGAACCTCTCAGAAATGGATTTATGGAAAAAAATGGCACACCTTGCTGAATTTTGGCTTATTCTAGAGAGAGACCTTGTAGAGCATGCCCCGCACAGAATGTTTGTTAAATTGATATGAAACTATTACACAAGATACTAAAAACTGTATTATAACCAACACATTTGGTATTACTAAATTTAGATCTGTTATGAAGAATTTATGATGTTTTTACCCGAAACACATGTTTTTGACTAGTTTCGGGACTAGCCACAAACCCTATTTTCCACGGAGTGTAAATCCAAAAATCAAAAGACCCACAAGATGAATATTTTACCACGGATACTTGGATATTTTTCATCAATAGTATATAAATTTCATGGTCTAGTTCATTCTATAAAAAACGTTATTGCGAAAATGGTGAGATGACCTGAAAAAAACATACCTTAGAAAGCATCATCAAAAGAATTTATCCTTCCTTGAATTCTGGCCTTCTTTTCTTCACTTTCCTCACAAATTAGGCTTATATATCCTTTGGTTACCTCATACACCTATATTTATTCAATATTCTCAAGTTTATCTTAAATGAGAGAGCCTTTCCTCTTATTTATACTCTCTGAGTATCTTCCTTAAAAACATCTTCTAGGTCATTTTACCCACTTTCCTTATTTTAGGGTTAACCCACTTCTAATTTCTCCATTAAATTTATTATTGAATTAATTTATTTTGTATTCACTTTGAATTATAGTACACTCATCACTTCGCTTTATTATTTACGTTTTAAAAACTCTTAAACCACTTTGACTACTTTGACCTTTTGGGGCTTCTAGATGACATATGAGGGTCCTCCAACTTCATAAGGCCATAACTCTCAAACCATGAGAAGTTATGTGATGTTCCACATACCACCAGAATTAGAATGACATGTACTATCCATATAGAATATTATTACCTGGATATGTATCAAAACTCATACCATTATCCATCAAACAAACTTGGGTCCATTACCCAAACCTAGGTTCTCCAACTTCTCATGGCCATAACTCTCTAACCATGAGGAGTTATGTGACGTTCCACATACCACCAGAAATGGAATGACAAGAACTATCCATATATTATAGTTTCATTGACAAATTCACTGGCATTCATCTTATTATTCCACAAATAAGCATGGGTTCTCTAACCATACTTCTAGGATAACTCAATCCGCAAACCGACTTCCCGTGAGGGCTTTCACCATAAGGGGACCACTTTGTACTTATTATCAACCATGAAAATACAATAACGAGTCATCTTTACATCAAACAATAATGGATCCATTACCCAACCTTTGTGCTATGGGGATTTCTTCAAGGGTTGACATCAATGACAACCAACCTTAATCAACAATCTCCCCCTTTTGCATTGATGGAAACACTCTGTTGCAATACTAAGATCATATCACTTATGCTCCCCTTGGAAGTATACCTTTATCCTCTATATCTGATAAATATTCTCCCCCTGGAACCATGACTTTGTCCTTTGTATCTGATAAATCTACTCCTCCTGGAACCATGCCTCTGTCCTCTGCCTCTGTCCTCTGCATCTAATAAATCTCTCCCTTTGGAACCATGCCTTTGTCCTATGACTCTATCCTCTGCATCTGATAAATCTCTCCCCCTTTGTCATCAATGGCAAAGGTACCTTTCCATACGGGATTTCTCCCCCTACCTGAATTTTCCTCTTATGATGTTTCCTCATGTAAATCTAAGACATATAAGATAAGAATTCAAAAAGAATTCATTTTGGAGTAGAAACAACTCCAAGTCTTTGGCGAAGATATTCAAAGGATTCCCATGGAAGTGGTTTTGTGAAGATGTCTACCACTTGTTCTTGTGTGCCCACATACTCAACTCTGATGTTCTTTTCTGCAACCTTCTCCCATAGAAAGTGATACTTGATTGGAATGTGCTTCATTTTGGAGTACATCACCGGGTTCTTCGAGATACTAATGGAGCTTGTATTATCACAATAGATTGGAATGGGCTCATCATACTCAACCTGTATATCTGTCAAAGTTTGTTTCATCCAAAGAACCCATGTACAACATGATGTTTCTGCAATATACTTTGCCTCAGCTATAGATAAAGATATGGATGATTGTTTCTTACTTAGCCATGATACTAAACACTCACCCAAGTAGAACATTCCTCCACTGGTGCTTCGTCGGTCATCAATACAACCTGCCCAATCTGCATCTATGTAGGCAATAAGTGATAGATCCTTTCCTTTTGGATACCATAATCCAAACTCTTTTGTTCCTTTGAGATATCTGAAAATCATCTTCACTACTAACACATGTGACTCCTTTGGTGCTTTTTGAAATCATGCCACATGTCCAACTTCCTGCATTACATCTGGTTTGGATGTTGTCACATATAGTAGGTTGCCAATCATTGACCTGTATTACCTCTAATCTGTAGACTTTGAATCATCATCTTTTCTCAATTTGCAACTGGTTTTCATGGGAGTGATAACTGGTTTGCAATCTTCCATTCTGAACCTCTTTAGCATTTCTCTGATATACTTCATTTGATAAATAAAGATTCCTTGGTTGCTTTGACATATCTGAAGTCCCAAAAAGAAGGATAGTTCTCCAAGTAACAACATTTCAAATTCATTCTTCATATATTTTGCAAATTTATGGCTTAACCTGTCATCATCACTACCAAAAATAATAGCATAAACTTAAACTTTAATTAATAAAATATTACCTTCACTTACCTTGATGTAGAGGTTATTATCTGCACTTCCTTTTCTGAACCCTGCCTACTGCAGATACTTATCTAGTCTAGAGTACCATGCTCTAGGAGCCTGTTTTAGACCATACAAGGCCTTCTTTAATTTACACACAAAGTATGTGTTATGTGACAACTGAAATCCTTTTGGTTGTTCAATGTAGACTTCTTCTTCAAGTTCCCCATTCAAAAATGTTGATTTTACGTCTATCTGATATACTTTAACATTTTTGGAGCATGCATAGGCTAAAAGCAACCGGATTGCTTCCATTCTGGAAACTGAGGCAAATGTCTCTTCAAATTCAATTCCTTCAATCTGTGCATATCCTTTACATACCAATCTAGATTTGCTCCTTGTAACTTGTCCATATTCATTTAATTTATTCCTGAAGACCCACTTTGTGTCGATCACATTCTTATTCTTTGGTCTTGGAACCAGTTCCCAACTGCCATTTTTCTCTATTTGATCCAATTCTTCATTCATGTCCTTATTCCAAAATTCATCCTTGTTGGCTTATTCAAAATAGTTTGGTTCAATTGTAGATAAGAGTGCTAGGTGTGTTTGTTCTGGTGAACGGATTTTTCTTCTAGTCTCAACTCCTGCATCTTTGTTTCCAATAATTTGATCTGAAGGATAATTATTCTATACTCGTCTGCTAGGTGTATTTGGAGATACTTGTTGAACTTGCTCTTATGTTTCTGTCGAATTCTCTTCATCTTCCTCTTCTACTTCATCTTCTACTTCTTCTTTGAAAAGTTGTTCCATTGATTTATTTTCTTCTTCCTTTGATTTCGGTCTGCCTGTTTCATCAATTGTTACGTTGATGCTTTCCACAACTTTGTTCAATATTAGATTGTAACACTTGTATGCTTTCCTTGTACTTGAGTAACCAACAAGTACTCCTTTGTCCACACGAGAGTCAAACTTTCACATCCTGCCATATTATCTTTTGATGTAGCATTTGCTTCCAAAATCTATGAAGTGTTTCACATTTGTTGGTCTACCTTTCCATAGCTCATAGGGAGTTTTATCAGTGTTGTTTCTGAGAATTACCTTGTTTTGAATGTGAATTGTTGTATGCACTACCTGTCTCCAAAATATATCTGTCAATTTGGAATCCATTAACATTTTTTGATCCATTTCTTGTATTGTCCTATTCTTTCTTTCAACAACTCCATTCTGTTGAGGTGTCCTAGCAACGAAGAATTTCCTTTTTATTCCATGACTGTTGCAGTAGTCCATAAATTCCTTTGAAGTGAAATCTCCTCCATTATCATATCTCAAGCATTTATTCTTGAGTCCATCTCATTTTCAACCATTTCCTTGTAGATCGTGAAGTTTTCAAAAGCTTCGGACTTGTTCTTGAGAAAACAAACTGCAGTCATTCTTGTATAATCATTAACTAATAACATAAAGTATGTCTCACCTTTTAAGCCCTTTGTTGTAGTTGGTCCAACTAGATCAGTGTTGGTTTTATTGACTCCCTTCTCAAGTTATATGATTTATTGACCCAGGTTTCATGTCATTCGGGGTTCCAACAAAGCTTCTAACTATCGGCCCTCTTGGTAAACTAGAAGGCAACGTAGCGCCCGAAAGGTACTGCTCAGTCTGACCCGAGATAGCTAAGGATGGTTGACTGTAAGACTTAGGTGTTTACAGTCTAAGACAGAGTAGGAGATAAAGGGTTTCTTGATTAAGGTCGTTCTGCAAACTATTACTGTAATCTACTTGTTCCCAGGAATCGCATGCATATAACTCAAAATATAAACAGATTCTAATAGTGCATTTGGTTATTCATCAATCATAGTCATATATTGCTTGAAAGAAATTAAATATATGAAAACATTCAACACATTACACAGATGTTACAGTGGTTCACCCCTCCTGGGCTACATCCACAAAGATTTGGCTCTTGGCTCTTTTATTATAGTAGTTATTGATCTCCCTGCGTCGCGCGCTTGCAGTTCTCCGCAAAAGGGGGTAAGATCTATGTGAGGTGAACTAGATCGCACCAGGCTCTACAACCTGCAGTCTAATCCTTAGATCTACTTTCCCTCATATCTTTCTTTCTCAATAGCTTACAAAACTTGGTTCATATAATTCAAACCCCTCACGTATTGCCAACAACAATACTAGGAAAAAACACTCAATAACAATCTCAATCTTCATAAAAACTAACATAAAATCAACAATGACAACAACAACCCTATCTGATACTTTTGTATCTATATTTATACATTTCGGTCTCTTTATACATGTTTTTCTTCCTCCAGCTGTCGCTTCCCTCTGTGCATGCTTTCTTTCATTTGCACGTGCTAATCTTTTGCCAGTTGTCACTTTAGTTTCCTGCACGCTTTCTTTCCCATGATATTCCTTCTTTCCACTTCGGCCTAGTGCCAACAGGCCCCCAACACTGACATGTGACTTGTCCTGAGACACCTAATTGCATTGTGCTTCCTCTATCTCCCTAGTGATCGTCTGGAACTTATGCTGCAATTTTGTTGCTTTTGTCAGTGCCTGCATAGTTTTCTCCTTGATAATATCGACTGTTTGCACTGCTAATTCTTCGCTTATCATTCCTGCACATTCCAGCTGAGTCTGTGCTGACTATGTTCTGGCTTCTTCTGCCTACTCCAGTACTGCTTCTATCCATTCCTGCAATGGTTCTATTTGAGCCTGACGCTCCTGTTTCCGTGTTTGTGTAGTGAAAAGTTTTGCTTGTAACTTCTTTAACTCTTGTGTCCCCTTGACCTGTTCTAGGATTGGGATGGTTTTATGTTTCTACTTGAATTCTTGGATCATTGCATTGATCCTTTCCTCCTCCTTGTCCCATTTTTGGACCTGTGGGTCCTCTTCCAGCCTTTTCCAGAGTTGTGTTGCTTTATCCAGCAAGTTGACTGCTTTGCTGACCTGTTTTTCCAGCTCCTGTAGTTGCATTGTTGCTTCCTGCTTCCTCTGCTCCTTTACTGTTGGTGGAGTGGTTGGTCTAATATTTCCACGGAGAGTCTCGATCTCCTTCTGATACTGATCAATTGCCTGTGCAATCTAATCGATCTTTTCTGCCGCTGGGAGTTCACTTCCTTGCGCAATAGTTGGAAGTTTCCCAAAAATGTCTTCCACTCTACGTTCCAACTCATTCCTACATTCCTTTTCCTCCTACATTTCATATTTTTCCTGCGCACAAACTGTTTCCAGTGTTTCCTGCTTATTTGTTGCTTGATGTAGCTCGATCACATTTTGATGTGCTCGAGACTGTCTCTCATGGTCGACGCTAACCTGCAATTGGTATAAGGCCTTTGCTAGCATCCGTGTTAGGACCAATTGGATTTGATCCAAATCCTTTAGTGGTGTTTATCCCACAATCTCATCCATTTATAGCATTCTCGGCTTTATGTAAACCATGGAATGTGGTTTTTGAAGAACTGAGTCGCATTCTCCTACCTCCATTTTTTTTGTGGTCTGTGCGCTCGATGGCTCTATGCCTCTGCTGCTAATTTTAATATGGGCTTCTATGAATTTCTTCGGGAGTTGCCCCATTTCTGCCAGCTCCTTCTATAGTTTATCCCTATGGTGCACTGCATGATCAAAGTCCTCTACGAGACAATCTTGGACCATTCTGGCAATCATCTCTCCATATTCCTCTATGATTGTGTATTATGGTGGTGATCGTTGTGCCTTTGATTTCTTTCGCGCACCTATTTTCTGTACCACTGGTCTCTTAGTTCCCCTTGGTTCCTGTGTGATGAGGTTTGTCATGGTTTCCTGTGCTCCCTCATCCAGGTTCTATTGTTCATTGGTTGGTTGAGTAATTTCTATTCTCCCATTTTGGGTCCCTAGATGCTCTGATCCGCCCTCTGTCTAAGTCGACTTGATTTGGCCCATTCTTGGTTTCTTGGGTACTAGGACTTGCAGAGGATGTGTTTCCAGCTGCGGAGCCCCTCCTTCTATTTTTTGTCCCGGTACTTCTCTGGGTATGGTTGGGATCTTCCATTCATCCGGACACTCATGGATGATCATGTTGATGTCTCCCTCGGTGACGCAATAGCGCATCTATAGCCACTATTTATGTGGTTCATGTCTTGGTTGTATCCACATGGCTTGTTGTCTATCCCAAAAATTGGTGATGCCCCTGAATCGCGTGACAGCCTCTGGTGTTATCCTCCATGCTCGGTTGATTGCTTCCTACATTTCTCATAGGTAAGATTCAAATATAATTCCATTTTTCTTCTTATGCTTGGCCAGTGGTGTGGATTTCACTACACGATACCTCACTCCTCCTGGCTGTGGTGTGGTACAGAAGATGATGTGGTCCAATTCTTTCCATACCATGAAAGCGATGAGAGTAAGAAGCCATGAGTAGTGAAATTTTGTACCTGCTTCTTACGTGTCTTTACAATCAACTTAGAACAAGTTGGATAGATATGGAACCTAGCTCATGAAGGTGCCTTCTACGCACTGAGCTGCAACTGAGATAACTCCTGCCGGTAATTCATATTTACAAAATTTTCTTAGCAGTTTGCATGCTAAGACCTTTGCTCCTAGTTTTTTCATGGCATCGTTAATTCGCTTGATTATAGTGCCTCTCGGTGCCACATTTCTTCTTCATTTCTTCTTCCAATGATTTTTCCTTGGACTTGTCATCCAGTATCAGTGCAAGATCCATACCCCGGATGGGTAGTCCTGTAAGTTGTGTAATAAGTTCAATAGTTATGGGGATGGGTTTTTCCATCCATACATCCCCTCCATGCATAACTGCTAACAGTTGTTTGACGCATGCCAACACATATTGGCCTCTGCCAAAGTGTGGTATCTTCAGCAATCCCAGGATTCTGGTTCTGTCTAGTCCAGCTTCCCACTTGCGTGGCTTAGTGATAGTTCTTCTGAGAGGGTTCACGGATATTGTCTCTGAAATGACTTGTGGTGCAAGATCTGGATATTTTCTTTCATCTTCTATGTCATGGTCGGAAAAATTGAGCTTCCTGATGTGACCCAATAGCTGCGAGTCCACCTGTATGCCTTCTGGTGTGCGAGGTAGAAAAATATCTGCAGTTGGTTTCTTTCGAGGCAAGCTCGGTATCTGAATCCTATATTCCGACTGTGTTGGCTAGTTCAAAGTTCCAGCAGCTTCTGGTTGCTCCTTTGCCATCCATTCTTCCCAAGCTTTGCCCATTTCGCCAATCAGCTCGTCCGAAAAAGAAAAGTATGGGATGCGTATTTGTGGAACATCTGGTTGGAGCTCTACTTCTGAGTTCTGTGTGCTTCTATTTATTTCCATGGTTGCTTCGACGTTTTCTGGTTGTCCTTCCTGATGAGCTCCTACTACTTAATTATGAAGCTCCTGCGCTACTGCCGGCGTATCCTCTTTCATGGTTTCTGCTTGGGGCTGCGGGATCTCTTCCTAGATCGGTGTTGATTCGACTGGAATATCCTCTGGCGATGGTATTTCGTCAATATCAACAATCTCTGGTGGTTTCTACTCGTTTTCTTCCTGTGTTCCTCGCGACCTAGTTTGTACCCTAGTTGGTCTGACTTTCTAGCCTAGTTCTGTGAGCTTTGGTGGTGCCATACTAGTGTTTGTCAAACATTTGTTTGGTTCAAATAGCTCGGATAAGCTCTGCGCTCTCACTCTGTGCATTTGGGCTACTATTTCTCTTTCTCCGTTCTTCTTTTGCGAATAAACTAACTATTTTTGTGCTCGTGTGTTGTATGGGTGTGCCATGAAGCTTGTTGAGGGTTCCTCCTACCTTGTACAATTAATGCACCATAAGTGTGGGTTCAATGCATCCACGAAGATTTTGTACCTGCCCTTATGGCTACTTTGTCGTCGCCAGTTGGTGCGTTTAATGCGACATCCCATCCGTCCTTTCCTTTCTTTAATTCTACCTCATGATGTCCTGTAAGTGTGCTTTTGTTGACTTTCCTTTTCCCGCTTGTTTCCCTTTCCAATATGTCCATTGTATTTTCCCTCACTAGTTTTGTGTTTCATATGCGGCTTGTCCGTCATGTTGCGCGCTATTTTTAGGCTCTCTTCATTTTTCTTTTTTTTTTTACTGCGTGGTGGGTAGTCGACTATATTTGTATAGCTTTAGTCGGCTCCCATTGATCATTCCTCTGAGGTATGCGCCTGCTATATCTTTAAATTGTATATCTCCTCCATCTATGATAGATTTTACCTCGTATGGTCCTAGCCAATGCATCATCAACTTCCCTAGGTGCTGCAATGTTTACTGTCGTAGAGCAATACTAGATCTCCATCCTTGAACATCTTTCTCTTCATGTGGTGGTCGTTCCACGCTTTGTCTCTCGCTTTCTGTACTTGTTTATGGAATCCAGCCAAGATTCGGTCTTCCTCCATTGAAAGTAATTGATCCAGTCATTCCTGGACTACGCCTCGTTCTGTCATTTGTGTGATAGTTGCTACACGTAGACTAGGTATTAGAAATTCTAACGATACTACTGCTTCTTGACCATAGACCAGTTTGAATGGTGTGTGACATGTCAAATTTTTTCATGTGGTTCTATACACCCATAGTACTGTTGGTACCTTGAGATCCCAATCATCCCTGTTGACATTGCATATCTTTGTTAGGGAATTCTCTAGAATTTTGTTGAAGGCTTCTACCATGCCATTAGCCTGTGGGTGATACGGTGTGCTTTTTGGTGATGAAATTCGAACTCTTCAAGCATCACTTGGATGGTGTTGTTTTTGAAGTGCATTCCTTGGTTGCTCATCAGAAATCTTGGGCACCCAAATCTAGTAATTACCTGTTCAAAAAGAAATTGGGCAGTTGTCTCTGCACTGCAATATTTTACTGGTGCAGCTTCCACCCATCTCGTTAAGTATTTTGTCGTGGTGATAATGTATCTCACCCCTGTTCTCTTGGCGAGTGGGTTAATGGGTCCCACAAAGTCTATTGCCCATTTGTTAAATGCCTTAAGTGTCACTTGTGGTCGTAGTGGCATCTCGTCCCTTCTGTTGGGTTTGTCGACCCATTGATAGACATCACATTGCTGACAATATTATTTTGAGTCTCGATGGATGGATCCTTCATAATTCCCTCCTTCTCTTCCTTCGTGGGATTCTGCTAAAATTCTTGGTCGTTCATGGTCTAGTACGTATCGTCGTAAGATGCTATCTGCACCCATTTTGTATAGATTCCCTGTGTTCAGTTGATAGTCGGTTGTGCAGACTACCAGATTCTTTTTATGTGCAGTGGTATATCCCTGCGGTACAGTACCTATGCTCAAGTACTGGATGATCTCTGCAAAGTAATCGTCAACAATCTGTACTGAGAAGAGTTGTGCATCTAGAAAGTTGTCTTCAAAATTCATTGGTTCATCTCCATTTGTGACCCTTGATAAGTGGTCAGGCTCTACATTCAGTTTCCCTAGTTTGACTATTACCTCGAAGTCGAATTATTGAAATAACAGTAACCATCGACAGATTCTCCCCCCAACACTGGCTTGTTAACTAGGTATTTTAGGGTTGAGTGATCTGTAAACATCTTAAAGTGTTTTCCTAATAGGTAATGTCTGTATTTTTGTAGTGCGTAAACCATAGATAAGCCTTCTCTTTTCATCATATTATAATTATGTTCTGAGTCTAATAATTTCCTGCTTGCGAACGCTATCAGGTGATCTAAGTCTCCTACTCCTGGTTGCACTAAAATAGCTCCAAGTGCTATTGCTAATGCATCTACATGTACATGGAATGTCTTCTTCCAGTCTGGAAATACAAATATTGGTGCGATGACCATCTTTTCCTTCAAGGTATCCAGACCATGTTGGCACTCATCGTTCCATTGATACTTGGTATCCTTCCTTAACAGTTTTTCCATAGGCATTGTAATCTGCGCATAGTCTTTGATGAATTTCCTGTAGTATCCTGTATGTCCTAACATTGATCTTAGTTGGCGAACTATTTTTTGTGCTGGTAGGTTAACAATGACTGGGATTTTGGCCAGATCCATTAATAAACCCTGTTTGCATACTATGTGTCCCAGTAGTATCCCAAATGGTGTTCCAAATATGCATTTCTTGATATTCAGTGATATATGGCATTTTCTGCATCGTTCTAGCATCAGGCGTAAAACTTCCACATGGTTTTTTAACAGGCTATAAACCGTCCAATCATCTAGGTAGACTTCAAGAAATTGGTGGATGAATTCCTTAAATGTTGCGATGACCACTCTGGAGAATATCGCAGGTGAATTCTTCAATCTGAATGGCATGATTGTGTACTGATAAGATCCCCATTTTGTCGCAAATGTGGTCTTGTGTCCATTCTCTTGTGCTATCTTAATCTGATGATATCCCGAGAATCCATCAATGAATGAATAGGCTTTGTGTCCTCCTACGTTCTCGAGTACTTCGTTTGTGAATGGTGTGGGGAATGGGTCATGTAAGCAGGCATCGTTCAACTTCCTCAGGTCGACACATATCCTAATCCCTCTTCCCTTTTTATTGTCCTATACTACCATCGAGCTTATCCATTATGATTCTTCGACTGGTTCGATGATGCCGTCCTCGAGCATCCTATCGATATCGTCTTTGACGTTATGTTTGTAGATGGGGTTCAGTCTATATGGTCATTGTTTAATGGGTCTCGCATTAGTTCTGAGTGGTATCTTCATTTCTCCTAATTCTCCAGCTATTCCTTTCATCTCTGTAAAGGTTGTGGGAAAAAGGTCGTTGTATTCACGCAACAATTATGTGATGCTTTCTAGTGTCTGTTCGTCCCAATATTATTCAATGTTGGCCATTTTGGGTTTCTCAACGGTCCCTATGTTAACCTTCTTGATCTTGATTGGCACAGATATGACCTATGATTCTAAGGGTGGTCCTTCCACCTCTCTCTCGCCTTCGACTTCTTTGATCTGAATATCGCATGGATCATCTTCATCCGGTGCTTCTTCCTGTACCTGGTAGCATGAAAACAGTTCCTTGAATGTCTTCTTATTCCATTATTGTACCTCTATGATAACTTCCACTTTTGATTCTATAATGAATATGACATCTATGATCCATTTTAGGGATGTGTCTATGTTGGGGTTCTCATGCTCGAATGAGAAAGTGACTGTAAGATTATGTTGGAGTGTCGCCCATGTCTTGGTTCCTTTTCGCATTTCCTGGTCTATATACCAATTCGTTGGTATGCCTTCTAAAGTATGACTGAAGTAGTGAGACTATTCTTCTGGTGGCGTCATTTTCCATAGTGTTTGACACACCTCCAAGTGTTCTGTTGGCATTCCTAGTCCATCATATTTTTTTCGGTTGTTCCATATTTGTTCTGCGTCGAACCTTATGCACAGTAATCGTTTGCATTGGTACCATTCTATGATAGTCTCTTTGTGCGCACCCCACCATCTTGCGGGTGTAGCCTTTAGTGTTAAATCTAGTGCTAATAGTCTCTGGTTCTCTAAGACTTCATCTTCGTATTGTGTTAAGAAAGTTTCCAAATCATTTAGTCCGTGAAAACTGGGTGGTTCTTTGATTTCTGCGCCAAGCCATCTTATTGCGTGGTTTATTCTTACACACCTTCTTGTGGATACTTCGTGTAGTCTTTGCTGCTAGTTTTCTAACCCAGTGTGTGATTCTATTGTGCATGAAGTAATTCTCTGCCAACTAAGTATCCCATCTACAGTTGGGTTTATATAGTCTGCATCGAGGGTAGTTGTTCTGTACAACTAGTTGATTTCATCTAGATCCAAGTGTGTTCTACAAACCTCTCACCTTCTGATGGGTCGAGTGGGGCTATAACCCTGTAGTCTCCTGACTCAAATGTCATTTTTCTGGTTTTCAAGTTAATTATGGCCTAGTTGTCGAACGCCCAATCTAGACCAAGTAGCACTAGGTAAGGTGTGGTACCATATACTATTTCGATGACTTCAAAGTCTGCCTTAGTGTGCACCCCATCCAGATCTATAGTTACTCCTTTCAGTCTACCTATTGGTAGGACTCTATGTTAATTTTCTAGCTTTAATTTAATAGTTGAGTATCCTAGTGTAGGTTCTCCCATGCATTGCCATGTGGTTTTTGGTAGTACATTCACTTTGGATCCTAGATATAGTATAATATCTCCCATGTTGAAATCCCCAATATTAGCATTGATTCTAAATTCTCTACTTGTTATTCTTCTTGTGTGTAGGTGGTTGACAGTTTTCAGTTCTGGATTTTGTTATGTCTCACTGGTACATTTCTCTAGGATGTTTTGCAATACTTTGATAGATGAAGGATCACTTAACATTTTGATGCATGATTGCAAAAAGTCTTTGATAGTACTTACTTGTTCATTAGGTTGTATTATGTTGGTATGGTCCAGTGATGGCGGCATGTCATATTCTAGAGCCTCCTTGTTCTGTTGCGTAGTCAGCGCTATGTCCTCCTTTCTGGAATTCTTGTCGGGCTTCTGTAAAGATCTCCTTTTCCTTTTTCACATCGAACTGCTTCTTGGGGTCGGGGTTCTTCTTTACCCATTGGTTCTGCACTGGGTCCTGTCGAACTGCGTCGTTTCCTATTTTCGTTCCTCCTCGAGTGACTATGTTGATGTTTTTTCCATCATCCCTTGCTTCGGCTGAAATCCACTGAAAATTCTGGTTATTCTGGTTCCTTTTTTCCTGGATCTTTACGAGTAGTGTTGGAAATTCCTCTGTATCATGTTCTGAAGTGCGACAATACATACAGGCCACTGGTGGTAGTGGTCATTCCTATGCATAATGTCCTGGTTGCTAGCAATTGTGACATGTGATTGGTCCTCTTCCATGTCTGAAACCTCCTCTGGCCCATCCTGCTCCTCTATAGGTTGCACGATCACCTCGTGGAGTGTTATATTATGGTCCTTGATTATAATGCACGGTATTGTACTGGGGTTGTGCTGGGTTGTACTGCGGCTACGCTTTATTATAAGGTTGTTGTGCAGTATTATACTGTTGTTGTGTAGTGTTGTATGGTGTTGGGGCTTGAGTGAAGTGTGTTGTTGCCTACCCAGTGATCATTTATGCTTGTACCCTGTATGCGTCTGAGGTTCTTTCCCACATCAGCTCCATAGTTCAGCAGTCTTTATAGTCATGGACAACTGACTTGCAAAATGTGCAATATGAGTTCATTGGGACTGTTTGGTATTTCTGCATCATCGTGCAATGGTAAGGTTCGTGACCTGGTTTCTTGTAGATTTCACACCATAATCCCCCCTGTGGCAGTGGGTTTGGCATGTCTGTTGCCATATACTATGAAAATGTCGGACATTTATTTTTGTGGTGTCCTTATGTCCTGCATGTGGTACACCAAATAGCTTCTCATTTGTCCTTGTTCTTATTTTGGTTCAGATGAAATGTTAAGTTCTTCAAATCCTCTTTCATTTCTTCGATAGCTGGGTCCGTCTACTAGTATTGATTCTCTTCCAATTGTAAGGCTACCTGCAGATCCTCTGCTTGTGTCTGAAACTTATGTTGTCATAGTGGATATTTTAAGTGTGGGAGTAGTGAGTTGAAAAATAGATGTCGATGTTGCATCTCGGTCATAAGGTATTTTAACTTCCCTTTTAATCGCTTGAATCTTTGATCAATCTACCGATTCTCCTGGTTTCTATCTTATCTCAATCATCTCATTCATATACTGATCCTCTAAGCTCAACTTCTGGAACTCTGAGCTCGGCTTCTGGAACTCATTAATTAGTAGTTTCTTAATGTCGTCAAGTGTCCCTGTCATCCCGGGAGCATTGTTTGTGTCTAGACTCATGTACCAGTCTAGTGCATGGTCTCTTAGCGTGATCGCTAGCTGCATGAGTTTTGTGTTGTCATTAGTGATCTGCTTTGCTTCCCAGATCTTAGTGAAAATGAATAGATGCTTCTCAGGGTCTTCTGCTTCTTCTCCTCGAAACTCTGGTAATCTGATAGTAGGATCATGTCTTGCCATTTTGAGTATTGAGTTATTGCCTCCTCCGCGTGGTGTGGATACTTGACTAAGATTCCCTGAACTGGATCCTCCAGTTGTCACTCCTTATGTAGATGTGCTTCTTGTTGTTAGACTTCCTCCAAACTTTGGTTGCCTAAACGGTGGTGTTCTCTGTGGTGTATTGGTCGCACATGGGTTTATGGATTCCACACTGACATTGATACAAAAGGGGTGGTTGTCTTCTCCTCCTGTTCTTGGGTCTCTTGTTTTCCTCTCATAGGTGACATGCAGGATTTCCTCAATCTGCTCCACAACTCGAAGATCCTCTACCTCTTCCTCATCACTTTCTAAGCCCTCCCTTTCAGCTATGGCTCTCTTCTTGGTGTTTATCTTATATTGGTAGGGTGCTCCGCTACGCGTCGTTCCTAATGATGACAAGATCCACTTGAGTTGGTCATCATCCATCGAGATTAGGTCCAAGGGTTCCTCTTCCTTCTTCTCTTTATCCTACCCTCCTTCCATTCCTCCTCTTTCTGTCAGTGCTTCCCACCTTCCCCCATGCGCGTAGGGAAGTCTAACTTTCTGATTCCATTGTCATTACACCTTTTTTATATAGAAGTATCTTGATAGAAGTATACAGGGATTGAATGTACCTTCCTCTGGGTCCTCGTAGAAATTCTTTCTCGGCTGCGTTGTATGACTTTGTTGTGTCTATCGCAAACTCGTTGATGAATTCTACCACAATATTGTCAAGCCAAAAGTCTACTGCATGGGTGAATTTGTTGTTCACCTACTGTAGCTATTGAATCTGTACCAGAGTCCAATCTAGCTGCCGAATCTGGTTCGTCGGGTGATTATCCGTTAACCTTAAGATCCACTACTGTAGTAGATGCGAAAAATCACAAAAAAAGATTTCATGTAAATCCGTAAACATGTATTTATCCAGGTATCTACGTGGTGTGATTCTAGGGTTTCTATTTTCTTTGTGTGCAAATTATAGCTCTTTAGTTCACAACCAACCCTCGATTTATTCTCTCGTGGGGTTCCAAGGTCTCCACATTCCCTTCTAATAGCTCATTGCTTCTTCAATGGTTCTTGTCCACTCTATCTCGTCTACTCAGTCCTATCTTGTTCCTCTTAATATGGAAATAGAACCTGTTGGAAATACTAAAACAACTGAGAGGGGGGGGTGAATCAGTTGTATGTGAGCTTAAACAATTTTATACTTATTAAACATTGTTGATCTCTCTTCATGTGGTCATCGACAATATACAGCATATGGACAGTAAAAGTAAAGACCATAAGTCACACATAAAGTACACACAGAGACAAATTTTCACGAGGAAACCCATAAAGGGAGAAAACCTCTTCTTCTTCGAAATGATAGGCAGTCTTTTTCAGTTCTATACATCATTTACAATT
>ML802167.1:107014-123727 GCA_009831015.1 Picea engelmannii | reverse complement strand
CTTTGAATTATAATACACTCATCACTTCACTTTATTATTTACCTTTTAAAATCTCTTAAACCACTTTGACTACTTTGACCTTTTGGGGCTTCTAGATGACATATGAGGGTCCTCCAACTTCGTTAGGCCATAACTCTCAAACCATGAGGAGTTATGTGACATTCCACATACCACCAGAAATGGAATGACATGTAATATCAATCTAGAATAGTATTACCTTCAAATATAGCAAAAATCGTACCGTTATCCATCAAACAAACTTGGGTCCATTATCCAAACCTGGGTTCTCCAACTTCACGTGGTCATAACTCTCTAACCGTGAGGAGTTATGTGATGTTCTACATACCACCAGAAATGGCATGACAAGCACTATCCATCTAGGATAGTTTCCCTGACAAATTCACTGTCCTTCATCTCATTATTCCACAATTAAGCATGGGTTCTCTTACTCCGCAAAGCGTCTTCCCGTGAGGGATTTCACCATAAGGGGACCACTTTGAAGTTCATCCATATTTACTTATTATCAACCATGAAAAAACAATAATGAGTCATATTTACATCAAACAATATTGGGTCCATTACCCAAATCTTTGTGCTATGGGTCTTTCTTCAAGGGTTGAAATCAATGAAAACCAACCTTAATCAACATTCATTTAGTCAGTTATTTCAGCAAGGCTGTTGGAGCATGTGCCTTCATCTCGTCCAAATCTTCCATTCGATCTGCATACCAACCTCTAGATAGGAGCATTCCAAGCGATTTCAACAACCATCACACTAGACCCGACCATATATTCCCCAGCATCTTCAATGCGTACCATGCAATTGCATTTGACCGACTTTAAGCAGCAGCTCCAATTCCAGGTGTGGATTCATTTGGCTGGGTGAACCCTGCATATCTTCTTCAGCATTGTTCTCTTCATTTTAATTATAGCGAGCAAGTAATATGCAAGCAGATGTTCATGCACAGATAAACAATTTCATTTTGATCAGATAAATTAGAGTCTCGTGCTAGTGAAGGCTAGTTGAAACCGAGTTATTGAGATATTGATTGACTGCCTTCATCTTTGATTCCCTAATGAGGACATGATGGTCAGAAAAATAGAACCTTAGACCTACCTTTGTCCTGTGCATTTAAAATTTATGATATATTGTTTTGTTTGCAAGTTTATTTCCAGGCATCTACAGGATAAGGGGCGAGAGAAAAAACACGGCGTTGCAAACCAAAAATAAACGAGGCCGAAGTTAAAAACGAGATTGGATATGTTGGAACAAATAATGAAAATTTGGCTTTCGGTGGCTTAGGAGGAAAAAATTTATAGTGTTTAGCTATCAAAAGTAAAGACTTTCAGTAGCTTAAATCTCAGGTTTCATATGCCCTTAGATGCCGAAAGTGTAGATGTGTTTTTACCCAGAAATCAAGTCACGAGGAGGCACAAAAAGAATGCAATAAATGGCAATAAAATCACTATAATAAGGTTTTACATAAAGGCCACGTCACCATTTCAGGTTTTCGGCAGTCGGGGGTTTGGCCGACATAGAGATTTTGACCATTGCTTCGTTTCCCTGAAAGCCGAAATCGGCGTTTCGAGACTTTCAGTGGCTTATGGCGCTCTAAAATCGCATTGTTAGTTGTCGAAAGCCAGGACTTTCGGTGGCTAAGATACCCATGTTTTCGACCTGTTAGCGACTGAAATCACAGGTTTTTTCCAGTGACAAAACTGCCTTATAAAAACTCAATTTTCTCAGTCGTAGAGAGGTTGTTTTCTACGTTCAAATAGTCGATAGACATCTACAGATCCTAATATTTCTAGTGGTGTCTTAATAATTTAATTTGGATCTTGGGAAGGTAGTCAAACGTCCCCCGAAAGATGAGGTTTGTTTTCAGATATGTGGTGCTTTTTACTATGTTGAGTCATCATTTTTAAAATGATGATTCTAAGCGACTAGAGTATCATTTTGAGAAACAGTTGGAAGATTTTGTGCCTAACACATCATAGATCAATAGCCTCTCTCAGTTTTCCTACACATGTCACATATTGGGAGAATCGAATCCATCTCTGAGCCCTAATTTTCAGATCTCATATTTTCCTGTTTTGACACATGTTTGTAAAATGCAGATATGGGGCAAATGGAAACGGATCTCAGGGAACTGAGAGAGGTTTTTTCTCAGAACAAATAGATGCACAAAATCCTCTTTCATTTTATACACAGATATCGTGATTCAAGAGAAACAGAACCATAACTGCAGCCCCATTTTTCAGCAGTTTGGCCCATTTTCTATGGCAGAAAGCTTCTGAAATTGATGGTAATTGTTGTTATATTTTGGGAGGATTTCGACCTAAATACCTACATGAGATACATGTTCATTTCTAGAGGGATTTCTTTTGTAATTCGAATCATTTTTCACTTATTCGAAAAAGGGTAGAAAACTTATATTATGGTATCTTCTTGAAGAAGAAAAAAAACAGGGGGGAACAACCCAAGGGCCTTTTGGAGGTTGGGTTTGTAATGCATTCATTTTCAGCAAATATAGAACATAATACTAAGAGATTCTACACCTTGTCACTGCCCAATTATGTCTTCTTCTTGTGTTATTGTTTCTAAAATTTTCATTACTTCTCTTTCTTCCTTCCATTCATCAATTCAGCTTGTAATGGTTACAATTCAGTGCTACTTCTGTTGTAAGCTAATTTAAAGAATTCCTTAAAGTGTAGTTTTTCCTCTGTTTTGTTGTGAGTAGAAAAAGACCTGCATCTTAAGTGTTTTTCCTTATTTACAAGTTTTATTTGTTCATACCTTTTCCTCTGTCTTACTATGAGTGAGACAAGACCTGTGTTCAGATATTTGAAGTTTGGTGTTATTTCTTCTATTGAAAGGAAGACCAGATTTATCAGAATTAGATACTTGGATTTTTCTTTCAGTTTTGTTCATCCCCTATCTTCTATCCATTCTCGTGATTTTGAAATGAATTTAGCACATGAGGTCATGCCTCTTTGTTTTTGATCTATAAATGAGTGAAAGGCTTGTTTCAAACCTAGTTCTAGAAGCCTCCTATGACTGATCAATCAACAAAATTTATTTCATTTAAAATGTGCTAAGGCTTGGCTCTATTACATCCTAGAACCAACTATTGCAACAACATTTTCTGGCGCCGCTGCCGGGGACGGAGGAACGAAGCTATCTTCCCTAGGATACGACAAAAAGTTTAGATCTATTCCTTGATGGTGAACAAGGGATAGGCATTCAATTGGTTGTGATCATTCACCTGGTGACTCCTTGGTTTGAAGACTCTACATGATTCACTAGGGACTCCACTGGTCTCAAAATGTCGAATTCGTTTGCTGCTCAAATTGCTGCAAGGTTTGCTCCTCTGGAGTTTACAAATGTTTATGGTTTTCCAAACACTGTTCCAGACATTAAAATTTGGGAAGATGTCCTTCCTAAATTTGGAGGATATGTGGACGACAATCCTACTCAACACTTGTTTGAATTCCACAAGCTCATGGATGAATTAAATGTACATCATGAATATGTCCTCATGAAGTTGTTTATGTTTTCATTGGAAAGAGATGCTAGGCTCTGGTATAAATCTTTACCCCATTCCAGTATTCCTTCATTGAAAGATTTTCACACACTTTTTCATCAACATTGTAAGAGGATATATTCAGCTGAAATCATTTTTGAAGATTGTTGTAATATAGAATTCATAAGACAAAAAGATCATATAAATCCTCTTGAAGGATAGGAACAAACAACAGAAATCTCTCAAGTTGAAGAAGAGTTGGCTGATAAAGAAGCAGGATATGATAGATCTTGTCATATTCGAGAAGAAGATATTCAGCATCACGTTCAACCTACAGAAGAGAAAGAAAATACTTGTTGTTTTATCCAGAAAATACAGAGACCACCTTCTCCTTTGACTGAAGAAAAAATAGATCTGCTCCTGCATAGTCATGTTACAGCCCCTGCTTACACAGATTTGCAGTGTATACACAGTCTTGGATATGAGAGTCAAACTTCTTCCATTTCTGAAAATGTAAATCTAATTTTAAATAAAGACACTCATGTGTTTGATGAAACCTTACAGGAAGTTAATGAACCTATTGATGATGAAGATTTCCAGCCAGTAAATCAGCTTGTAAGCCCTGTTTTGTTTCATGAAGAGGATAGGGTTGTCACATTTAATAGTCTTGAAGGAAGTCCATTGTTCAAGGATGTTTTAGACTGTGATTTGGAGGAGTATAAATCTGAGATAGAAAGCATGCCAGAGAAAGGATTAGAGTTGCTCACGGTTGATGTCCCAAGCATTTGTCTGACTGATGACTATCCTGAGTTATCTGTTGAACCTAAATATGATCAGTATAGTGATGATTATTACATTGTTTCTGTAGAACAACTTTCTATAGATTTTTCATGGAGGGATGATGGTCTTCAGACAAGATTGTGCCATGATTTTGGAGATGCCATTGCAGATGATCTTGAAGGGTGCTCAGATATTCTCTTTGAGAATGATCCTGAGCATTATAAATCAGAACGCAAAGTAGTCCTGGATGTTTTAAAAACTCAGGGCCATATATTTTTCCAAGATCCTTTTGCTGACCTTTTAGATTTATTTAATGGAGGAGCATGCTATGTCATGGATATTTTGTCACGAGAATCGAGGAAAATTTTGAAAATTCATGATCAATAGCATTTCAGATGGAAGTTGTCAGTTTCCTTTTTCAGCCTACTCAAAGAAAGTGTGAGCATATTTCAAATAAGTAGACAGTTTTTGGATTGGCTTCACTGGCATTTTTGTATCATTTGATTCAGTGGGAATTTTTCAGTAGTTAGAGTAGGTGATGTATATAAATAAGCTTGATTTTGAGCATTAGAGTACAGCATTGGTTTTAAGTACGTTTCCATATCACTTTGTCATCCTGTATAGTTTTTATTTAAGATATTGTGACTCCATAGCCCAATGAATGCATAAGCGGATTTTTGTTTCGAAAAGGTGCAAGCAAAGTGACAGGGTTCAGCGTCTAATAAGGATGATTTCAGGTCGCCAAATGGATGAAGGAACTTGGTCTACTATTGTTGGCGCTTTGCAGGAAAGAACCATCCCTATATGGAGCCTATGTTGGAACAAATATTGAAATTTTGGCTTTCGGTAGCTTAGGAGGAAAAAATTTATAGTGTTTAGCTACCGAAAGTGCAGACTTTCGGTATCTTAAACCATAGGTTTCATATGCCCTTAGCTACCGAAAGTGTAGATGTGTTTTTACCCAGAAATCAAGCCATGAGGAGGCACGAAAAGAATGCAATAAACGGCAATAAAATCGCTATAATAAGGTTTTACATAAATGCCACGTCACCATTTCAGGTTTTCGGCAGTCGAGGGTTTGGCTGACATAGAGATTTTGACCATTGCTTTGTTTCCCTGAAACCCAAAATCGAGGTTTTGGAACTTTTGGTGGCTTATGGCACTCTGAAATTGCATTGTTAGCTACCGAAAGACAGGACTTTCAGTGGCTAAGATACCCCTGTTTTCGGCCTATTAGCCATTGAAATTGTAGGTTTTTTCCAGTGACAAAACTGCCTTAGAAAAACTCAATTTTCTTAGTCATGGAGAAGTTTATTTTCATGTTTGAATAGTCAATCGACATCTACATATCCTAATGTTTCCAGTGGTGTCTTAAGAATTTAATTTGGAGCTTGGGAAGGCAGTAAAAATTCCCCAGAAAGATGAGGTTCATTTTTAGATATGTGGCATTTTTTATTGTGCTGAGTCATCATTTTCAAATGATGATTCTGAGCGACTAGAGTATCATTTTGAGAAACGGTTGGAGGATTTTGTGCCTACCACATCAGATATCAATAGGCTCTATCATTTTTCCTACATGTGTCACATATTGGGAGAATCAAATCCATCTCCGAGCCCTAATTTTTGGATCTCATATTTTCTTGTTTTGACACATGTTTGTAAAATGCAGATCTGGGGAAAATGGAAATGGATATCAGGGAAATGAGAGAGGTTTTTTCTTAAAACAAACATATTCACAAAAGCCTCTTTCATTTTGTACACACCTATCACGATTTGAGAGATACAAAACCATAACCGTAGCCCCAGTTTTCAGCAATTTGGCCCATTTTCTATGGCAGAAAGTTTATGAAATTGATGGTAATTGTTGTTATCTTTTGGGAGGATTTTGACCTCAATACCTAAATGAGATACCTATTCATTTCTAGATGGATTTATTTTGTAATTCGAATAATTTTTCAGTTATTCGAAAGAGGGTAGAAGACTTATATTATCGTATCTTCTTGAAGAAAAAAAAAACAGGGGGGAACAGCGCGAGGGCCTTTTGGAGGCTGGGTTTGTAATGCATTCCTTTTCAGCAAATATAAAACAGAATGCCAAGAGATTATACACCTTGTTACTTTCTAATTCTATATTCTTCTTGTGTTATTGTTTCTGAAGTTTTCATTACTTATCTGTCTTCCTTCCATTCATTAATTCAGCTTGTAATGGTTACAATTCAATGATACTTCTGTTGTAAGCTAATTTAAAGCATTCCTTAAAGTGTATTTTTTCCTTTGTTTTGTTGTGAGTAGAACAAGACCTGCATCTTAAGTGTTTTTCCTTATTTACAATTTTTATTTGTTCATAGATTTTCCTTTGTCTTGCTATGAGTGAGACAAGACATGTGTTCAGATATTTGAAGTTTGGTGTTATTTCTTCTATTGAAAGGAAGACCAGATTTATCAGAATTAGATACCTGGCTTTTTCTTTCAATTTTTTTCATCCCCTATATTCTATCCATTCTCATGATTTTGAAATGAATTTAGCAGATGAGGTCATGCCTCTTCGTTTCTGATCTATAAATGAGTGAAAGGCATGTTTCAGACCTAGTTCTAGAAGCCTCCTATGACTGATCAACCAACACAATTTATTCCATTTAAAATGTGCTAAGGCTTGGCTTTATTACAGCCTAGAACCAACTCTTGTGACAACAGGATCTTTGGAGGGTTGTTGTGTGAGAGTTATATGTCACCTGCCTCTTATCTTGCATAAATTGCAGACCTTCTTATTTATTTTTTATATTTTTTCTAACGTACTTATTGATTTATTGTTTTGATTTGCAGATGGAAGATGCCCAAACATGTATTTTATTTATGTGTTTACTTTTCTATTAAAAAAATAGAATTTTATTTTGAAAACTTATTAAAAACTTGTGAGCAAATGGAAACAAGTCATAGACGGAAAAATAGATTAGGCAATTTTTTTGTCAATCAATAGTCTTCATGAAATCAATCAGTCATCCTACTTTATGATCCTTGTGATCACACGAAGCACGGAGGAGAGCATATGTATTCTAACACATAAAAAAACTTGAAAACAAAATCCTACCTACTCTATGCTAATTAGATTTAACAATTAGTTACGTGTAATTAAACTTCCAATGGAGCCATTCACGTAATAGTAGTAAGAATATGTTGTCTTTCGATTTCACAAATGACAGTCAAGAATATGTATGAACATGCAAAATTAGCGGTTGAATTTGTAAATTAAAAAAATAAAAATAAAAACTAAATGAATCTAACCTAGTATTTGCTTGAAACCATAGTTTGATCAGGCTTTCATAGGTGCGTTGTTCCTCGCTCAGATCATGTTGTAACTCCTCTTCATCTTCCTTGATCTCCTTTTCAATCAAGTGTTCGTCATCGGATGCATAAGAGTATTTAGATGTTGGATCCTCAATCATTTCTGGAGGAGTATTTGAATCTTTGATCTTTGTCAAGATCTCCTCTTCCTGGGAAGAGGAAATCCCGACATCTGCCAGGATCTGAGTGAGTAGTTCCAAGCTAAAATTCATTGTTAAACCATGTTGAAAAAAGGATTCTTACAACGCCCAAATCAAAATGAAAAACTTAAATAAAAACACTCTTGCTAAAACATAAAACAATTACTCTTCACAGCTGCGGAAATTAAACGCTCTTGATAGTTGGTCAGGGAGAACATGATCAGTCTCCATTCAAGTAGCTGATATGACCCCTTACCAACACATGTAGATCACACTTGCAGAAATTAAACACTCTTGTAAATTGAAATTTGTAGGAATTGAAACACTCTTTGCATAAATTAAAAGTACTCTTGCGGAAATTGAAATTACTTTTACTTAGTTGGCAGGGAGAACATGAGGAGTCTCCACTCAAGTAGCTTCTATGACCCCTTACCAACACATCTAGATCACACTTGCATGAATTAAAATGAAAAAGAAACTAATACCTCAATCCATTGTTCCTCCCCGACAACGGCACCAAAATGTTGGGCTCTAAAGATGTCCTAAAATATAACCTCTATGCATCATCCGAAGGTAGGCGCTGGCACAAGCATTTTACTTGTTGCCTACGTAGGTTCTTACCTTTCATTTACAATACCCTTCCTCTAGAGATGCAACCCCTGCAAAGGGACAGCAATCGTAACAAAAGGAACGACGGTTGTTCCGTTCAAATGAATAGCACGACCTACAAAAGGAACATCAATCGTAACAAGGGAACGACAGTCGTTATATTGGGTTGAACTAATGTTGTATTAATTGAGTTGTAGTACTTGCCCAACTATCTAATTTGTCAATCTGAGGTTCATAAACTTACAAAGTACATGAAAATTATATGCAAGTTTGAGGCGAGACAAATCTAATCTAATGTTTAGCTACAACTGAAATTGAATCATTAATCTAATGCAGGAAATTGAAACACACGACTTGGAATTGAAATTAATCTAGGAATGGGAAATTGTGCAAATGAAATTAATCTAGGAATGAGAAATTGTGTAAATGGAATTAATCTAGAAATGGAGAACTGTGTAAATGGAATTAATCTAGAAATGGAGAACTACATGAAGGAAAAGTAAATACAACATGTGAAGAGTTGAATGGCACAACAACATATGAGAGCTCTCACCAATGAAGCAATCTTATATTACAATAATCAAATCAATCTTCATAACAAAATAATGAAAGCATGGAAACCAAAACCATGAATCAAAGCTAAGAATCCCTTTCTTTCAAATTACAAATCTAAGACTAATCAAGATTTCTACTTGAATCTTAATTACTATTGTTAATGACTACTCTAATTGAATCCTCATGAAGAGAGAGCACTCTCTATTATACATGAGAGCCTTGAAGATAAGATAACCATCTCATAATTACAAATCCACTTTTCTCTCAATCCATTTCCCATTATTACAAAATATAATCCCTTCAAATCCTCACACATATCTCTCATATATCTTGGATAAGATATGTCAACTAAATCTCCATGATCTTCTCCTTGGAATAGGCTTGAATTGTCTCCTCAAATCTTGAAATGGTGGAGGAAGTATTCGAGAAGTCCTTTTGAATTAATCCTTCACATATTCCTACACATTACAAAGCTCACACACTTTTGAGATATATATGAAAACATGTTGATTTTCTAACATTTAATCACAAATTCCCTTTTAATACTAAAATGAATAAAGTAGAAAATAATAAGGTGAAACCCAAATGTATTTATGAAAATGATGTCAGGAAAGGTTAATGGGGCGATGAAATGTGAAGAATAATGAAGGGAAAGGTGGATGAAAATAGGACCAACACCTTCCATGACATCAAACATGTCATCCAACCCTACCTAGATGATCTCCCTTCCCGATCTTCAAGCGACTAGATCACCTACGTCAAATCTTCGTACGATGTCGATATTACAACATTTGCTTAAATCCACACAAATGTATTTTTTTTGTGGAGTCTGGTCATTTGCTTGGTTTCATTGTATCCAGGTTTGGGATCATATTTAATCCCCTTAAAGTTGAGGCAATCATTAACTTACCTCCCCCCACCTCCCTAATCCAACTTCATAGTTTGCAAGGGAAAGCAAAATTTCTTAGGCATTTCCTCGCCAATTATGCCAAAATCACCAGAGGTATCATATGATTATTGAAAAAGGGTGTACCTTTCATTTGGGATGAACAAGCTCAATGGTCTTTTGATCATTTGAAGCAAGTTCTTACATCCACATTGTTACTCAAACCCCCAAATTACAATAAATATTTCATTCTATATCTGGAAACTTCTGGTACCACCATCGGAATGGTATTAGTCTAGACTGACGATCAACATAATGAACATGTTATTTACTATCTCAATAAGGGCTTAGTTGGTGTCAAACTTTGATATCCCTATGTTGAGAAGTTGGCGTTGGCACCTATTTACACTATGCAGCGATTCCGACATTATATTTTGCTTCGAACCAACATCGTTATATTTGACACGAATCCAATGCAATATATTTTGTCACGCCAGATATTGGGGGGTCAATACTTTAAATGGATTGTCCTACTACAGGAATTTGACCTTGAATTTTCCACCCCTAGATCTAAAAAGTCCTTGATCTTCACAGAATTAATGATCGATCTTCCCCGAGCCTTTGATGAATTTGTGGTACAAGATTTGTTCTCTGACGAATATTTGTTTCTCATCGACTCATATGATCCTTGGTATAGAGACATATTGATTTATCTCCAGACCCAATGCTTTCAGCTCAATCTATCTAAGGACGACTATCGTCACATACACCATCAATCCCAAAACTATCTCATCATCGGTGATACCCTTTACCAGCGTGGGGTAGATATGGTATTACGCAGATGTGTCATCCATTCTGAAGCCGAACGAATCCTCAATGACTACCACTCTGGAGCATGTGGTGGCCATTTTTCTGGGTTAGCCACTGCCCATAAAATTTTACACGCAAGATATTTTTGGCCAACAATTTTCAAAGATTGTATAAATGCGGTACAAAAATGCCACCCCTGTCAAAATTTTTCCAAAAAAATGCATGCTCACCCCACTCCTTTACATCCAATCATTGCAGTTGGCTCGTTCGCTAAATGGGGCATCGATTTCACTATGTGTAAACCCCCTTCTTTCTCCATTCATAATTACATTATTGTGGCCATTGATTATTTCACAAAGTGGGCAGAAGCCATGCCTACCTTTTCTAACGATGCCAAGATTGTAGCATTGTTCGTATTCAATCATATCATTGCATGTTTCAGTGTGCCTAAATCTATTGTGATCGATCATGGATCACATTTCTGCAATAGCATGATGACTGAATTATCTACTCTATTTCATTTTGACCAAGAACACTCATCCCCCTATTATCCTCAAGAAAATGGTCAAGTCGAGTCCATCAATAAGGTACTCAAAAAAATGCTTCATAGAATGATAGGAAAACATAAAACCAATTGGCATTTAATGTTATTCTCATCCTTGTGGGGATATCGTACCTTTGCCAAAACTGCCACCGATTTCACATATTTTCACCTACCAATGATGTAGTAAGCTCTAGGGGCATATATCTCGGCCCTGCAATGAACAATGTTGTTTGTTGCATATAGTGTCATTATTGAACTTTTGACCGAAGCATCCACTTTGGGCATACGACACTTGATTGTGCACCTAGATTATGAACTCGTCGTTTCACAACTCAACTCGACTTATTCTATTCAACATCCTATCATTTTCAGAAATATTTGAGGGTACGACTCTTGGAACAATTGTTTCATTTTAACTCTTATGAACATATAACAAGACATTTCATTTCTTTAGCTGATTCCCTAGCAAATTTCGTATTGAATTGGCATCTACTTCATTAAAAAACACCACATCAAGCATTCACTATATAAATCATTGTACACATAAATCACCACATACATATAAGCAAAAATAACAAAGTAATATGTCCATATACATACATACATACATACATATGTGTGTGTGTGTGTGTGTGTGAACAATGTTGTTTGTTGCATACAGTGTCGTTATTGAACTTTTGACCGAAGCATCCGCTTTGGGCATACGACACTTGATTGTACACCTAGATTCTGAACTCGTCGTTTCACAACTCAACTCGACTTATTCTATTCGACATCCTATCCTTTTTCGTAAATATTTTAGGGTACAACTCTTGGAACAATTGTTTCATTTTAACTCTTATGAATATAACAATACATTTCAATTCTTTAGTTGACTCCCTAGAAAATTTCATATTGAATTGGCATCTACTTCATTAAAAAACACCACATCAAGCATTCACTATATAAATCATTGTACACATAAATCACCACATACATATAAGCAAAAATAACAAAGTAATATGTCCATATACATACATACATATATATATGTATGTATGTATGTATGTATGTATGTATGTATGTATGTATGTATGTATGTATATGTATGTATGTATATGTATAAGGTGTGTTTGAAAAAACATCTAAAACCGATATAACATAACAAAATTGGGCTATCCACCCATACATCTGAAAATAGATATGCATCAAAGTCCATCAAACTAAAACAACACTAATCATTACGAGGAGCCCTATAATTGTTATAGAAAATCACAGACCTCGCGAGCTTCCATAGAAGACACCCAAATCGATTTCCCACACCCATTGTATGCATCTGCATACGTAGAGGTATGTCATCCATATGTGGCACTGGGATCCCAATAGTCAAATGCTCAATATTTTCCTTGTGATCCTGTAGCAGCTCTGCCTTGGCTCCTCCACCGTGTTGTCCTCTGCCAACATCTAGTAACTCTCCTCACCTATGCAAAGGTGACATGCCTATCAGACACACTAGTGCACAATTTACAAATGAATAATGATTTGTTATGTTACACGCAAAAACATCCATATATAAAAAAATCACAAAAATAATCCATAATATTCTTAAAAAATCCAAAAAATAGTATAAGTTCATCTTTCTTACCAAGCTTTTCATTGAACCGTTCCCCCTCAGCGAGAACCATATCAGGATCACCATGATATGCATAATCATCCACTGCCACTATCTATCGGTCCCACCATTGGAAAAATGTGGTGTCAAAATGAAATTGTGACCCTCCCCCGAGTCGCGATAGCATATCTGTACATTTCTTCATTGTCGGATCCCTGACACCAGCCTCTGGCACCAGATCCAATGGACAAAATGTAAGCATCGGCTCAAAAAATAAAGATAACAGTATGGACCCATAGCAAAATTGTTTTTGACGTCCCAACTTGCACTTGGTTAATTGATCCTTCATATTCACAAGAACTATTGCACACCAATTGTACATTGTGGGAGATAAACACATCATCGAATAATTCACATTGATCCTTGAAACCAAGTGAGGCCCAGTACTTCTTGCTACCCATGTAATAGTGAACAGGATGGTGTGTAAATTAAGGTCCATTACCTAACCAATCGACAACTTATTACTGCTCTTATGCGTCCCGAGGTGACAATAACATGCGACATAATCATCCACATGCTTTGTGCTCCCCCCTTTGCCACCTACCAATACCATTGTCGTGCCACGACAAGACAATCCTGTTAGGAAGTAAATATCTTCCATTTTGAGTGTTAATTCTTGATCCCTTACAACAAAGTGTTTCCCTTTAGGATCCCACATATTCACTAAGGTTTGTAACCTAGCCGGCTAGGCCCGTATGCTTTGACACAAGAAAAAATTCAGCAAACCACAATTTCGCAAAGCATAAAGAGTGGGAGGATGGTCCATAGTAGCATTATCATTTAAATCATGCTCATGTACCCTCCACTCAAGCATTTTTTCAAAACCTGCCCAAAAAAAAACCAAAAAATCTTGTTAGAATCCACTCACAAAGGTAAATTCGTGAATTAGATTGCAAAAATGGAAAAAAATAAGGCGCTTACCCTCATATTTGGCACACAAAGTGACCATTTTGATTGGTCACTTCTAGGATGTGTCCTAGGAGCGATCGGTCACTCTATTCTGGGAAACACAGAGCGACCAGATGGTATGTTCATGTTCCCCAAGAGGGCCAGGAGCGACCACGCAACCTCAAAAATTTTGAGGCTTTCCCCAAGCAAAAAATTTAATGAAATCAAAATATGAAAAGTGGGTTTTCTAAATTGAGATCTGATATCTTACCTGGTGGCTGAAGGATGCAAGACTTGTGGCTCCAATCTCTACAATCACCACTCCAAAATTCGTTAAGGAAAGGGCTCTTCAAGTTTTCACAATGGTAAATAGTTAAAATGAGGTAACAAACTCTCTTTTTACTCTATATGTAGCTTCATTTTAACCCTTTTCACACTACAAATAGCTAATTTTCTTCATTTTTGGGCATTTATCTCTATTCTTTCTCTTGGAACCACATACTAATATCTTTTTTTCAGGAGAAATGTCAATATAAACTATGGAACAATTCTACGAAGTTTCCTTTAAGCTCTTTTTAGACTCCTTAAATAAGAAAAGATCGTTGAGTATGCTTGTCTTTTCACACTCGTTCTATGGATTTGAAAATATGTCCACCTAGTATATGTTTATCCCTTTTTCAGGCCAGACGTACTACTTACCAAAAAGGACCTTATCATGGAGAACTCTTTAAGCTCTTTTCAAACTCGTCAAAAAATGAAAAGATTGTCAAGCAATCTTGTTTTCTTTCACGCTCGTTAAAGTGAATTAGAAAGCACGTATGTTGAGCGATAGTTTATCCCTTTTTCTGTCTCACCAGTATGCTTATGAAAAAGGAACACCCTAGCCATCTTGGTTAGGAGAGTTCTCCTAGGTATCGTTTTATACTTTTTCGGGCCTTGGAGACTAATTTTACGAAAAATTTCATTATGGAGTCTTATTTATGACCTTTTCAGACTCTCTAAACATGTAAAGGCCATCGATTTTACCTTCTTTGGGCTCATTAAACTTTACATCAAAGGACCCACACATGGGACCGAACCCCTCCTTCTTCGGGTTCGTTAAAAATATGTTGAGGGACTCATCACTAAATGAGCTATATCAAGCATATGTTATCCTCCTCAAGCTCGTAAAACTAGAAAGAGGTAATCACCACTCATGGTGGGGAATTTTTAGAGGGTTTTTCTGTTTTGTTATCTTCATTATCTGACAGCAATCACTACCTTGAGTCGCCCTTGAACAAGGCGCATGTTCTATCATCACATACAATAGTCGGGTCATCCATTCTCTCTCATTGACCACCATTTCCATCATGTGTCACATTCCACTAATAGGTCCATGACCAGTTATTATGGTATTTATCTAAGTTAATGTTCTAGAGTCAAGTTATTATGTCGTGCATACTTGTTCAAGGGAAGTACACCTGCGTCGGCCACCTGCAATTATTTTTTGCCTTTTTCACCTGATCATCCATGTGTTGGTTGTGCTCCATTATTATGATCTTCACACCATCTATATTTACATGTTTCATGTTGATTGACGCAGGATGCATCAAGGCACTCCTTCGACAGATTTCACCTTGTCAACTCCAACTCATTATCTAGGATTGAAATCAAGAAACCCATCAGTACCCTGATACTTGCAAACATAAGTGGCAAGACTCCTTGCATTTCAATAGTGGGTTTACATTATTGGTTCATGTCGAATGAATCTATGAGTGTTCAACGTCAACTCCTTTATTCACACTTTGTAGATTGTATTCGGTATATTCAGTTCCATCATCATCATCGATGGACTCCCTCTCATCTGTTAACGGTATACATTAATGACTGGTAATCATACAGTTTCTACCATGATCGACATCAGCTCATTTATTCGCATGTCGTAGATTCATACCATATGGATGTCAGATGAATACCTTGGGAAATATCACACTTATGTTAGATGATATTCTTTCCCAAGCTATGATGGAGAATATTCATGAGCACTTCACAGATTACTCAGTCATTGAGTCATCTCACTTATTTGTATACTATGACATAGATCCACATTTATACGTGGGTGTGGCTATGATTTCACTTGCGTAATGCATGGATCCATAACGTATGTTATCGTGGTCGTGCCCTAGTCAGTTGTGTCATGCATGGATCTGCATTGTAGTTATGGCGGCTATGCTCTTGTTTTTCTTACCGAGCATGGGTATGCCCACCTCAGGGATATTTTTCCTGCAGAATTGACAATGCTCTCTTCCAAGTTTCCTTTGCCCAAACCTCTGCAACTTTTATTGGTAAAGTATTTCGACCATCATACACCTCTTCTGACCTCACACTTTAGGGGGCATATGTTATAGAGTTATTAACCTCCTAACCATTGATCCATCATCTCCTAGAGGTCACCTATCCAATGCAACAAAATTCACCACTTCTTCCCTGAGTTTCCAACCAAATTCCAACCTAGTCACCTTTTTCCTTCACTGAGGGTGCAACCAAAAGGGATGGTCACTCTTTTTGGCTCGACAGGATGTGACCGGTCACTTTGTTTGTGTGTCTAGGGAGCGACCAGGCCTAGAAACTCTCATTTTTGGATTTGGTTTCGATGGATGAGACTTCCCACTGATTTCTCAGGGTTTAGCCTCAAGAAGGATTCCTTTATGAGCTCAAGAATCGTATCCTAATAATTGTATGGATTTATCCCTAAATCCCTATAAAAACCAAGTCATTCTCATGGGAAAGGGAGGAGGAAAGAGCTAGTAAATTTATGTTGTTACTTTGGCTACCATATTTGGGAAAGGAACTTGGAAGGAGACCATTGCATCAGCTTCTCAATCTGTAAGTTGTAATGTTGTTACAGTGATTAATAGAAGGTGTACTGGACATTTCCCTCTATTCAATTGTTTGTTTGTGTGCATATATTCATTTGGATAGACCTAATAGACTTATGGGTTATAAT
>ML802167.1:70089-97850 GCA_009831015.1 Picea engelmannii | reverse complement strand
TATTGTCTTTGTAGGCTATCCTCATGTTGCAAGGTATTTGGCGTGACCTCATGATGCTCCATTTCCAACTGGTGGCTCTGGAGATGTATTTGGGCTGCTATGCGCATGGCTATTGGACTTGGCTGGCTCTTTGCCCAAAGCTTTAGGGCTCTTTTTAGCCTTCTAATTTTTTCCTCCCACACATAAAAGGCCGAGCCATTAACAGCACTGGCCCAAGTTTTGGAGACTAGATCATAAAAGTCTTTGTCTTGTATCCAAGTCGGACTAAATCTGAAAGGAATGGGTCCTCTGACTTGGTCTTTTTTAATTTCTAGTCGAATAGGCTTGTGATCTAATACGCTGTGGGGCAGTATTTCTACAAAGAGGGAGCTTTGAACTAGAAATATGTCCAGTCTGGCTGCTATGTGCCCAAGACCAATCCTCTTATTGGTCCACGTGTAAATTCCTTTGGTCGGTTTGATGTCTAGGAGGTCCCAGGTTGAGGCTAGGTCCTCTACCCATTCCCTAGTCAGGTCTCTCACTATGGAACCCCCTCTCTTTTCTTCCTGAGCTAAGGTTACATTTAGATCCCCGCCCAGAATGATATTGTTGAGATCATTTTGCTGAAGGTAGTCCTGTAAGGACTCCCAACAATGTTGTTTTTCCCCTAGATGTTGCGGTACATGGATATTAAAGACACTTCCCTGGTAACCCAAGTCTTTATGAAGGAGTTTGGTGTGAATCCAGTGCATGCGTGTGTCAGAACTGATCAGGTCTATTTTGGAGGCGTTCCACATTGTGCAGAGTCCTCCTGAGGCACCTCTGGCATTTTCAGCTACTCCTTGGCTTCCTTTCCATACGTTCAACAAAGTTTTAAGTGCGTCTTGCTGGCTCATCTTGGTCTCCTGTAGTAGGAGGATGTTTGCTTTTGAGGCTTTAATAATATCCTTAAGTGCTTCTTCCTTCCTTTTGCTGCCCATTCCTCTACAGTTCCAGGAGGTTATGATCATTATAAACCTTGGGGGGAGGGATGGCCTCCTTGGGAGGCTTTGGCTTGCTTTCTTGTATGTCGAACATTGATCAACTACTTGATGGTGGGTTGTGACCCATTGAGGATGTCTTTGTAGGTTTCCTGGTCTCTTTCATCTTTTTTTGTTTTCCTGCCTCTTCCTATTTTCTTTGGAGTGACCCAAACCTCGTTTGCCTCATCTGAGTCACTGCCTATTGAGATCTCCCCTTCCTCTATGTTCTGACTGCCTTCCACCCTTTGTGGGGAGTTATTTTTCTCCCTGTATTCTTCTGTTGGCTAGTTCCCTTTGTCCTCGGAGTTCTGGTTTCCTTTTGCTCCTTCTTGTGCATCTTTACTTGGATCTGGTTCCCCTTCTTCTACTTCTTTTGCCAATATACTGAAGTTGTTCTCAGTTTCCTTGGTCCCTAAAGTTTTGTCTTGCGGCAGAGCTGTCTGTTCGTTTCTTTGCCCTTTCGCTTTGGATTTCCCCTTCCGGGCCTGTTGCCAGCCTTCTTCCCCTACTTTCTTTGTGGGAAGGTTCTTTGGACAGTTCCTTTGGAAGTGGCCATATTCGTGACAACCTCTGCACTTGAATGGGAGTTGTTCATAATCCAACTTTCGGAAATGGTGCCAGTCCCCAACCTTTAGTTTTATTGCCTCGAGTAGACCTACCTCCAGAGCGACCTCCACACAGATCCGCGCACAGGAGTACTGGTCTCTGGGCTCTGCTCGGTCAATGTAGTGCCCCAGTCTGTTCCCTATTGCTTGAAGCGAGGTTGTGTTCCAGTAATGAATCGGCAAATTGGGAAGTCTTACCCAGACAGGGACATCCTTGGGGACTTCTGAGACAGGGTCAAAGCTTGGGGTCCAACGATTTAAGTAGAGTCCTTGGGTGCCCATGAAGTACGGACCATTTCTAAAGATCAAATCTCTATCCTCCTGGGAGATAAATTCGAAAATGAAGTATCCTCTCCCGACCGCATAGCACGTGACACTATTTGTGATTAGCGGTCTCCAGTTTCACTGTATCCAGTTGTTTGTGGATCTGGTTGAGGGCCAAAGACCCATGAACTGACCTACAAGTCCCCGTTCAGAGAGGGATAGGGCTACTTTCATTGGAAGTTCGGGCGACAGATCAATCTCTGGAATAGCGTCTAGTTTCTTGACAAAGGTTGGGGGCACTGAAGTGGTCATCTTCTTGCTGCATGCTGCAACCAGCTCCCGAAAGGAGGTGGAGGGGGAAGGAGGGGCCGACGGCTCCCCTCCTTGAGCGTCCATGGCAGCTCTCGAGAGAACCCTAGGCTGCTTTACCAGGGCGCGATATCAGAAGCTAACGTTCTTCTCTCCTATGCATTCAAATTACTCTAGATTCTTTTGACATGTAACTTATTTAGCAAGGCTCTCATGATTTAAAAATGATGTCATAATTTTTCATTTAGTTTAGGATTGATTTTTAGGATTGTCCAATTTTTTATTTTTAGATTCCTTTGTGTTGTTTGCTTTTAATAAAAAAGGTTTGATTGGCTCAATGTCACATGCGTTGGTAAAATGATTTTTTATCTAACACAATCTTAATTTAAAGGAAATAATGCATTTATATCCAAAACTCTTAAAGGATCTAATAAGGACAAGAGTTCAAATTTACAATTCAACATATCCCTTAGAATCTAGTTCCTCCTTTCTATTTTGACTTATGATATGTTAAGATATTGGTTTGCACAATTTTCCTTGTTGGGATGCTGTTATATTTAAGGCTTATCTTGATTTGACAATTTATCTTATATGTTAGGATATTTTGATTAAATAAGCTTTGGTACTTTTTTATATTGATAATTTTGTTTTCTTTATCAGCACTTTCAAGTTTACTTGATTGTTACGATTTTTTGATTGTAGATTTGGCATTTGCAACTTTTTCCAAGTTTTGTGTTTGCTTTTGTTAATTTGCTAGAAGTTTTGAAAGGAGTTTTAACCCTCGAGAATAATAACATCTGGGTTGTTCTTAAATGCATGTTCGCAATTGAAAGTGCCACACTTAATTATCATTACAAAGTTCTTGGACTTATGGATGTAGATTTTAACCTTGTACAATAAAATTCATGCAAATAGATTCTTCATAAAAATAGAAAAGATACAATGGCACACACACACATTACACAGACATTTTACCCTGGAAACCCAAACCACGAAACCAACAACATGTTTAGAGCCATGTCTCTATATATATATGTGTGTGTGTGTGTGTGTGTGTGTGTGTGTGTGTGTGTGTGTGTGTGTGTGTGTGTGTGTGTGATCCCACAACATCCAAAACCCCTAATATATTGACCTAGATTAGTCAACATCCCTAATTCCTTAACCGGAATTCTAAAACCATCAACAAAAATCATGTGCCAAAAAACCACTAAAAACGGACGCAAAAAACATATTCTTCTTCTTCTTTTCCTGGGGGCGCTACCCCCGCACAGGTCTCATCATGTAAATGTTGGATTACTGAGAGGGGGGGTGAATCAGTCATAGAGTAATTTAATCCTTTTTCACCATAAAATGCAAGTGTTATATAAATGTAGCATTATCATCCAATAGTTGTAGAGTAAATAAACACTGAACAAATGAGAAATCATACATATACACAATACACCAGTGTTTTACGTGGAAACCCAAAGAGGGAGAAAACCACGAAATACTTTTTCTTATATGTCTTTAAGAATTTCATTCATTGGAAGCACCAACTTCCTTTGTTTTCCAGCTACAACTGGAACGAGGCTTCAACCCCCTAGTTTCTCAGGCTATAACCTGAGGGAAGCTCCAACTCCCCAATTCTTTGGCTATAACCAGAAGGAGGCTACAACCCCTTATGTTATCTGGCTAGAACCAGAAGGTGGCTACAACCACTTGTCCTTGCCCCGTCCAACCACCCTGAAATATAAGTGCAAAGTGTAGAAACTGAATATGTCACTGAGAAACCTGACACTGTATACTCATCAACCAATCTGATCTGATCAAATATACCTCCAATGTAGAAACTGAATATGTCACTGAGAAACCTGTCACTGTATACTCATCAACCAATCTGATCTGATCACATATACCTCAAACGTAGAAACTGAATATGTCACTGAGAAACCTATCATTGTATACTCATCAAACAATTTGATCTGATCACATATACCTCCAACACTATACCACAAGTTTGTACCTCAAACCATGTGCTAGAACCTCATTGTTATACAACCTCTATCTGTACCAATAACTTCAACAACATACCTCAACCAAAATCTCTCAAATAGGAACCAATACTAAACTTCAGTAGATCTACCTCAGATCAACTCTATGGCAAGCCATAAACTCCCAAGAGGGCATCCAACATATTTACAAGGAAAACCCTCAACTTGATTCATAAATTCAACACTACACATATGAGAACCATACCTTTTTTTTCTTCTTATAGCGTTATGTTGCCGCGGTTTTGCTGCCGCACTTTTTCTTCCACACTTTTCCTGCCGAACTTTTTCTACCGCACTTTTCTTGCCGCACTTTTTCTGTCGCACTTTTCTCTATCAATAATACTTGCCCAACTAACCTTTCACAAAAATAGATATTCAATGATATTTAAGTGTGATTTGAATGAGAGACCCTTGCCTCTTATTTATACTTTTATGTAGCTTTCTAAATGGGTTACCTTCTAACCATCTTAACTCACTTTCCTTATTTTAGGGTTAACCCACTTATAACCACTTGTCCACTTAACTGAACCACTTCCATAATTAGTAAGTTATCCATTAACTTTATTATTTAAATAATTTCTTTTGCATCCTCTTTGACTTATAGTACACTCATCACTTCACTTTATTATTTAAATAATTTCTTCTTTGCAAACACTTTGACTACTTTGACCTTTTGGGGCTTCTAGATGACTCGTGAGGGTTCTCCAACTTCACATGGCCATAACTCTCTATCTGTGAGGAGTTATGTGATGTTCCACATACCACCGGAAATGGCATGACATGTACTATCCATCTAAAATAGTTTTACCTGCAAATATATCAAAACTCATACCATTATCCATCAAACAAACTTGGTTCCATTACCCAAACCTTTGTGCTACTGGAATTCACTACCGGACTTTCTTCAAGGGTTGACATCAATGAAAACCAACCCAATTAATCAACAGTAAATAATATAATGCATACCCAATAATGGATACAATTACTATATTTGTGGAAGAACTCCTATGTTACCATGGATTCATATCTAGAACAATAGCACACCAAACTTTAGGTCTCTTACAATACTCTTCTTTGAGCTCCACCCACTTCATATTAAGATCGACAACTATTAAAAATTGGAAATGAATAAATCAAGAAGGTTAAGTTTTTATGCACTTAGAAGAGCATAAAATCAAAATAACTTTCGTATCACCCCGCTTTGTATACACCCAATTGAAAATGCAATGATATATATATATATATATATATAAGAAGTTGAAAAACACTAAAAGTGTGGGAAAGTGTATGTAAACCTTCCAAGGCTATGGACACTTGCTGGCAATGGGTTAATATGTACATGATACTAAGGTAACTTCACCGGGGCTATGGATGCTCGCTAGCAGTAAAGCAATGTCGGGTTAATATAAAGATGAGATGAATTGATTGCAATAAATCTTTCTTTATAAAAGCTTGTGCCTTCTAGTTATATTCATAACTAAATTTTAAAATATTTGTCTAAAAGGATAATTAACTTCACAATTTGGCTAGAAGAGTTGGTCTGTCAGTTACTTGATGTCTATACTCAGTGATAATATCTTTTAAATTCATAAACATGTGGTGGTACCCATAATTAAGAGATATATATTTACAATAATTTAACTTATTTTTAACATTAGGTGTGAATAAGTCTTTTAGATAATGTTAGACATAGATAACCGCTTCGCCCAATGTGTCACCATTTTTTGAGGCCTAAACAACCCCCCTTTATTTTTGACAAAAGGAAAGGGTCCCTCCATTGAATTTTGGAAAATATTGCTTTTGTTTGCATTTGATTTTGTCTTGCTTGTTTTGAACAGATGGTTTATGGTTATTTGCTTTCTTGATTATTCAATCTTGAGTGTTTCTTATCACCAATTATTTTGGGATTATCTTCATGGGATGATGATTCGGTGATGTAATGTTGTTGGAACAAAATCATTAGTGAAATTTCATCCATACATCTAGCTTAATGATTACGATTTCAATGATGGGATTGTTGTGTCACGTAAACTTGTTGTTGCGTCACACTTTCCTCACATAAATTATGATTGCGCCATTTGAGTATTTTTGCTCTTTGGTCATTCAACATTGTTTGTATGCTCATCTGAACTTATTTAAAGTGGTTTCATGCCTCTGTTTGCTTAAATGTGGGTTATCATGTTGTTTCGACTCTCGTCAAGATTTGGTCTTTAGTGCACAAATGAGTTAAATGAGCATTTTGGCGGATTGAAATAATTCAATTAAAATTTGGATTTTAAGAAATTTAAGTTACACCTTAAAAGAATACATATCAAACAGGTGAAACAAGCAAATAACTTTCGGTTTCAATAAAGCATCATTTTTCACGAGCCTTAAACTTTCATTAAAAAGGTGCCTTTTTGCATTTTGCACTCTTTGGCAAAGCTAAAACAATTCAATTAAGGCTTGTTTATATGAAATTTAGTCTACACCTTAAAAGAACATATCTAAAATATTAGAGACGAGCCCATGGTTTTCAAGTTGAGCGAAACATCATTTTTTATGAAGCTCTTTCGTTCGTTAAAAAATTATTTTTTTTTACACTATAATGTTTGATGACAGATCATTTAAAAAAAAAATCTATTTGAAAGAACGAGATATATTTTCTTATGATTCAATCCTTGGTTGCTTCATAACATTTCTTAGTCGGTGTTGCTTATGCTTTTTGTACATATCTTGGATTGATATTTTACTGATTGAAATTGTTTAAGTCGTAATCCTTGTTGATTCATATAATTCTAACTAGGTTTTGAGAAAGGTAAGTTGATAAATATACCATCTTATAGGAAGATTACCTTGTTCATCATTTACCTCAACCACGTTGAAGTCACCATAAAATTTCCATGAGAAAGAAATAAGCTCTTAAGCCAATGCCATGTCCATAAACTTCATTTTCAAAACTCAATGGTTTAAATCATTTACTGGACTAGACCAAGTTACTAATTGTTTTCCAATGGTTGTAATATAGACATATTCATGAGGGGATGAGTGCTTAGGTTTTTTTTCAACTACCATGTTGTTAAAACCAATCTATATGCATCACTTGCAACTAATTTTTAGGATTAGCATTTGTTGGTAAGTTAATATATAATAAAGCAAAATCTCTCACATATAACTTCAAATGAGTGGATCGAGGTGGAACTTCGCCTTTCTAGAAAAAATAGAGTCGCCGAAAAAGTTAAGGTTGTCCACTTTTTAACTCACTCCCCTTAACAACTTTCAAATTAAGTGGAAACCTTTAGTAGATGCTTTCTTATATTTGAATTCCAAGCATTTAATATTTATAAAAGTGTGGGATGATGTGTTGCATTGTATAAAATGTTATATTGGACTTGATTTAAGAAATCATAATGTGTTGGACAGGCAATTTTGAGATACAATTTTGGTAAAAATCATACTTAGAGAAGAAGTGCACATAAGAGGTGCGTAGTTGAGGCGCATCTCAAAGTACAACGTGCAGTAAGCGAAATAAAACATAGAATAAAGTACGAGAAGAAAGCGAGTCAAAAGGAAGGATGACAGCCCAACATGCTAAAGATAGAAGGATGTGCAAAAGCATGAAGAACAACAGTCAGAGTGCAAAAGCAGCATGCAGACATAAAAGCAAGTGAAAACAACCTGAACAACCAATAAACTGGAGTAGTCATGCATTATAATAGGGTTTTGGGATGAACAAAGTAGGATTTAAGCCCTAGAATGGATGTATAAATATGTAATGGGTTGGGAGAATAGGGGTTCTTACTCATATGTTTTGGGTTCCTTCGTGTGGTTATTCTCAAGCAGTATTGTGGAGTTTGTTCCAAGCTGTCGAGAGCTCTTGTCTATAAGAAGGGAGATAGGATAGGTTGGGAAGGGAGAGAATCGATATTTGAATGTTAAGAGATGATGCAGAGGGAGAGAAGCTTGTACTACATAGCGACTAGGCTAGGAGAAGAGAAAGATAACCATGATATATCATTGTAAGTGCAATGCGCAAGCCTAAAGCAATTAGTCAATAAAGAAGCTAGTTGGTGTGGACGTAGCCCAGAGTTGGGTGAACCACGTTAAATCTTGTGTTAATTGTCTTTTATGTGATTGTTCATGGATTTTGTTTAATGTTCACTAGATTAGAATTGTCTTATGTATAATCATTGCACAATTGATATGATTGGTAAAGTAATGGGTTATGTTGTAATCAAGAATACAATGGTAATATGAAACTAAAATCTCTAAACAACTCGCGAAGGATAAAGACATACTTATAAGCACAAAATTGATAAGGAATAATGAATAGAATGATCACCTCCCATTTCCTCACTACTGCAGAAGCCTAGTTCTTGCAGTCTCAATAGATACCTCGGGTTAGACTTCATCTACGCATGCAAGTGATGTTGTAAGGGCCGGTGTCTGAAGAGTTTTGTTGGTCAACAAATAACTTGGACCTAGGGTCTTACAACCACGCGCAGCGCCGACAAATGGTTTTGTTCTTGGAACCTGGACTTTGTGATAGAGGAAATGTTTCGAAGGTCGACTAAGAAAAAGATCTCAGAATGGTTGCAAAGGAAGGAACGAGAGTTTTCCCAACAAGAGAACATAAATCCTTGGATGAGTGACAGGAAATGGATGCAAAGGTATGTGTGTAAAGAACTACATGAAATTTTCTTTGGCAAATTTTAAATTATTTTGACTACGTGGCTAGAAATATTAATGGAGAATAATGGAAGGTACAAAAATGCAGCACCAAGGAATTGGACTCATGAGTTGGTAAGACAGTTGAATTTTGTAAGTAACCCAACTACTCGTGTAATTGATTTCTGGTTGGATATCATATTAGGAGGATACATTACATAATTTGTCGTGGATTGTACCCAATCATATAGTGTTGCAGAAAGGGACTTTTTCAAAGGTTCGCGCGGAAGGTTCACAAAATCATTAGGTATGTGGATAAAGATGTTGTTGTGTGACAAGTGCGTGATGACAATGGAATCTGACTCACACACATAGGGGAACCGGGGGATGAAAAGAGGATAGTCTAAGAACAAGAGAGAATGAAGGAAACGATGAAGAAGGAAAGGAGGAACTGAGGATGTAGAGGATTGAAGGAGCTATACGAGAGGAGGAAGATGATTTTGGAGTATTGCGTGGAGAAGGAGGTAGAATAGGTGAAAGGTTGGGGCTGAGAAAGGAGAGTCACACAGTGAGCCAGAGGGGAGAGAACCTTGTGCAATAGTCCAAATCGTGGAAATACCACATATAAGAGGAGAAGAAGAGGAGTTCCAATCTAGTCCAGTAATAGAAGAATCGTTAAGTCCTACTCAGACCGAGTCTTGTGTCAAATCCACAACGCCATGTGCATTAGCACAATCAAAGATAACAGTTGAAGACTTATCAAAAGAACCTATAGTTAGCTAGGGAGGACAGAGTAGTAGCAATCAAAGAAGTAGAAACAGTGTGCAGATTCAGAGTTTACCAACATCACCAAGGAGAGGGACTACACAAAGCAACATGGCAGGGGTAGACGACACCCTTAGACTACCTAAGTTTCGGGCAGTTGGGTCGGAGGAGCCAGAACAACATTTGTTTGTTTGCAAGAAATTTGGGCCACAAAGAATGTCTAGGACGAGGCTATGAAGATTGTGCAATTAGCCACAATATGTCGGGGCCATGCACTAGTTTGGTACATGAAGTTGCAGAGTACCACACCTATAGGGAAGGCCAAGACTTTGGTAGAGATAAGGCAAGTGTTGTTGAAAGATTTCAAGAAGCCAAAGTCTAAGTCGTAGTACATTACAGAACCGAAGGAGATTAAGCAGGTACCAACTGAGTTGGTATGGGATTTCGATCAAAGGTTCAAGGATCCGATGGGTAGAATAACTTTCCATATCCCTATTCAACAACATCAAGAATAGTTTATTGTAGGACTTCTACCACACATTCGCAGGCCATTGATTCAACAGAAGGTTGAGTCCCAGCCCTAGGTGTTGTAAATTGAAATGAAATTGGAATCATTCCCTGTAGGAGAGAGTGGAGGGATGACACAAGTTCAGACGCAGTTGGTTGCATTGGTGATTCCACTAGTCAAACTTACAAAAGGGAAGGAGAAATGCAAGCAAATCTGGTGTACCAACTGTAGGACTGAAAGGCATCACAAGGACAAATGCCCAACATTCATGCAATATTTGGCGACTAGAGCATCGAATCCACTACCAGGAAGGGGATATTGCGAGGTATGTAAGAAATATGGCCATCACCCAACTGAGTTCATGTTACTACGGAAGTATGAGAGTACACCAAGGAACTTGTTTTATAATTTTTGCAAGTTCATTAGACATGAAGAGAAGGATTGTCCTGCATTCGACTTGATGAGGGAGTGCACTTGTGACACACCCATGGTAGGGCATAAAAATTTTGTTCTCCTTTAATAATCAAATCCTCTATCCATGGTCTCTAATTTGGAAATTGGGGCCTGGCCCCTTTTTCTTCGACGACCGTCGCACCACGGGCAATGACCGAACGCCAAGGCCACAGGCGCTTATTCTGGCGCTTCGGAACTTCGAGCTTCGGGAGTTTTTGATTCATCACACGCCAATTCCTCTGAACTCTAAAGTGGCGAAGTTCCGAACTGGCATGAAGAGATCAACGGTCCCTACTCTCCCTCCAGATCAATGACCCTCAATGACTTCTATCCTCTAGGCTTCGACGAAATTCGAATCACCTCCTCGCAAAACCTTTGGAGTACTAATCCTCCAAAGTGCACCAACTGACGTCATATGTCCTCGGGGATTTCGATGATCCTGATTCACTTCGGGACTTCAGCCTTCGGGAGTCCCAAATGCTCACACAACCTTTCCTTCTGAAGTACTTTGTACCGGGAGTTCTAGACCAAGCACCACGCGTCCGTTGTAAATCGACTGCTTTGTTTCATTTCGGGACTTCGACATTCGGAAGCTTCAGACGTTTCTGCAGCCTTTTTCTCCTGGAGCGTTTTCTTCCAGAGTCAAGGATCGTGCGCCACACGTCCTTCTAGATCAACGGTCCCGGTTTACTTCGGGACTTTGGCGTTCGAGAGTTTCTACCTCTCCACACTCGCTTTCTCCCTAACTGCTTTCACCCTAAGTTAACGATTTACTGATGCGTGCCTCCCACGAATCGATGACCACAAATCACTTTGGCTATTTGGGCTTCGGAAGTTTCAAATACTCCAACGCCCTTCTCCTCCAAAGTGGCTATCCTCTGAAATGGAAGATCTACTGACACCTGTCCTCGGCTAACGGATGACTCAGATGAACTCCAGCTCTCCGGCCTTCGGGAGTTCTTGTTCAACATATCCACTTTTCTCCCAAAGTGATTTCACCCGAAGTCGATGATCTGTCGACATGTGTACCCCACAGATCGACGACTTCAAATCACTTCGGATTTTCGATTTTCGGGAGGTTCAACCTCTCCATACTCACTCTCTCCCGGAGTGATTACACCCAAAGTCGACGATCTGTCGACGTGTGTCCTTTCTCTCAGATCGACGGTACATAAGGACTCAGTTACTCCGCAGATTTCCAAAGGAACTCATGACTATCCATCTAGCAACCTTTCTAGTTCGGACAATCATGATTTGGCTAATACTGATGTGTTCATCGATCGATGGTTCACAGTAATTGCAGGGACCCAACGTGCACACTCTTTATCAGAGAGCTCAACCTCTGCAATCTGAAAAATACTCACTCATCTTGGTCTAACCATAGTCATTGATCTTCCAGCCCGACGAGATCAACGATGTTGGTGAATTGCAGGCCACGAACTAGTGCATCCGCTAATTTCACCTTTGCGCTCTGCAATGATTCCCCACCATCAATCTTTGTTCAGAGATTGACGTTTCACAGTGATTGTGGGGTCCAACCTCTGCAATCTGGGAAGTGCTCGCCCGACTCTAGTCTAATCCTGGTCGTTGATCTTCCATTCCCAGCGAGATCAATGGCGTTGGTTGATTGGGGGCCATGAACTAGCATGTCCGCTAACTTCACCTTCACACTCTGCAATGATTTCCAACCATCGATTTAATGTAATGGTTGGTGTTTGATTCATTAACTCCAGTGGGTATTCGATTCAATCTGACGATTGGGATGGCTTCTCCTCCCGTTAAATAGCTCGCATCTATCTCCTCTGCCAGATTCTTAAGTCATCTATGGTTCTTATTACTCTGGTGGTTCGGGTAACTTGACTATCATGAAATTTGACCTCTCATAGCTTCGAGCTCCCGAGGTTTTGAAACCTTCAAGAGCTAACTCCTTTTAACGTAGGGTTCCTAGACCCAAGTCACATGGACCTTCAAATGACTCTTCGGCTATTAACCCTACTCTTAATCAGGTTTTTGGTTAAGGAATTAGGTGTGAGTTCAAAGTATTTTAGACTACTGATATTAAGGGAATGCCTCCCTAACTTGCGGAACTTTAATCTCTGAAACAGAGCAAGGTAAACTAGTGAGGTTACCGAAACGGTAGTAGTGCCAAGAGGTTTGCTTTGACTCTGGAACTGTGTTGTAATTCCCTGGGGAAACGCCTTCGAGGAATTAAACTGGCACATATGGAAAATCAAGCAGAAGCATAAGTTCTCAAAGGAACAAACACATGCTCATAACTTAATCATTTCAATACATAAACCATTTATAGACACATAAATACACGCATTCATCCAACATTTCCAATTCAAAGCACAAGGCATGAAACCACTTATCAAAACCATAAGGCAGGAAGTGATTGTTGGAAAGGGTGTTCGTTTCCACCCAACCATAGGCTCAGTCACTCCTAATGGATTTACCACTAGCCACCCCCGAGCTAGACCACGATGCTTTTTGATTGGATATCCTCTTCCGGTTCATAAATAGATAGGGACGAAGGTTACTCTCCTTCTCCCGTCTCAGTCTCTATTTCCTGCGATCAGAACACACTCTTTTTTTTCACAATTCTTCTTCGAGTCCCGGAGCTTCTACACTTGTCTCTGCACTCTTCACAAATTTTTCCTCTCTGTCCCCCACGCTTTCCTTTCTTGCATTTCCCAGCAAGATTGCATTTGGATTGAATTCCCAGTCTGTGGTTAGGTCTGGAAGCCTTACAGATGGGCGGTCTACCCCATCCCCTCATTAACTCTTGAGGAGGTCTTCCCACCTACCAGCTTGACTGTAATTCATTCCTAGGTCAGAGGGTTGTTCTGATCCTGAGCAATTAAATCCAGCACAGTAATGGTTCGGTAGAGGTTAGAGCAACCATTATTGGTCCCCTCCGCCACATTTTCATAGCATTTGTGGTCTCTCTTAGCACATCCCCTTTCCAACAGTCATGCAATACGTATCCATTTTCTATTAAAATAACAGAATTTACATTCATCGACCTTTTATACAAAGGTCCATCAAACATTCACACCTTTGAGTTTGTCATAGTTCCTTGGCCAATATAGTTATATTTACAAATTGGGGGAAATAGGGTGTTACAATTCCCTCCCCCTTAAAGGAACATCGTCCTCGATGTTTTATCTATCAACATGATATGTATGTACAAGAGTAAACAAAATCAGATATGCACATCTCATGGCATCCTCCATTTCCCACGTAACCTCATCTAGGTCAAAGTGTTTCCACTGCACCTTGACCTGTGAAATGGTTCGGTTCCTAAGTGAGGTTTCCTTCCTGTCTAGTATGCATTGGGGTTATGGCAGGAATTCTCCCTCCGGCTCCACCTGGATCACAGACCAGTCAATTATATGATTAGAATCATGTACATATTTCTTCAATAATGAAACATCGAAAACATTATGTGCCTTTACTGTGGGAGGAAGTGTTATCCTATAGGCTACAGGTCCTACTCTATCTAAGACTTCAAAGGGTCCACAATATCGAGGTGACATCTTGGCACAAGCTCCCATTCTTAGGGAACTCTTCCTGGGTTTAACTCTAAGATAGACATGGTCTCCTGTCTTGAACTCTCTGGGAATTCTCTTTCGGTTGGCATAGTTCTTCTGTCTATCCTGAGGAATTTTCAGATTTTGCTTTATTTGAATCACTTGTTGCTCCATTTCTTTCAGCATGTCCAGTCCAATTGAAATTCTATCCACTGGATTACTCCAACTGATGGGAATTTTCATTGTCTACCATAGAGGGCTTTAAAAGGGCTCATCTTTAGTGACTCTTAATAACCGTTGTTGTAGGAAAATTCTACCAATGGCAGGTAGTCTTCCCACTTCTTAGGTTAATGCATTACATGCATCCTTAACATGTATTCTAATATTTGGTTTACTCTTTCTGTCTGTCCATTAGTTTGGGGGTGATAGGTTGTGCTAAACAACAGTTTAGTCTCAAGACTAGCCATCAAGGATTTCCAAAAGATTGAAGTGAATTTTGTTTCTCTGTCGGATATAATCTCTCTAGGCATGCCATGTAGTCTGAATATCTCCTTCATGAAGATGTTGGCAATATCTATTGCCTTGCAAGTCAACTTGATAGGAACAAAATGAGTAGACTTACTCAATTTTTCCACCACTACCATGATGGCATCATTCTGCTTAGTCAATCTTGGTAATCCGGCGATGAAATCCATGGAAATGGTTTCCCATTTCCATTTTGGAATTGGAGGGGGTTGTAACAACCTTGTTGGGTGTCGGTGTTCTGCCTTAACTTGTTGGCATTCTAGGCACTTAGCTAGATAGTCGGTTATGTCCTTGTTCATTCCAGACCAATAGAATTGTTTCCTGGCTGCCGTGGTCATTTTTTGATATCCTGGGTGACCAGTATATGGTGTTTTGTGTAGTTCATCCATTATGAACCTCTTCAAGTCGTCGTAGATTGGAATATACAATCTATTTCTATAGGTTAGTAAGCCTTCATCGAGCATTTGATGGCCTTCATACTTTAGCCCTATAAGCTCTTACCTTAGGTATGAGGTCACGGTCTTAAAGAATGCATTTGTTTCTTGTGCATTCATGATCATTTCTCTGACATTCGTTTCACAGGTGCTTACTGTTTCTAGGTGAATCATTTTCATACTTCTGCTAAGGGCGTATGCTACCCTATTTTCCTTCCCTTTGATGTGTTTGATTTCGAAGTCGAACTCACTAAGGAGAGCCATCCACCTAGCTTGTCTAGCATTGAGTTTTGGTTGATCAAATAGGTGCCTCAACCCACAGTGGTCTGTCATAAGTACAAATCTCCTACCCAGGAGGTAATGCCTCCACATTTTTAAAGCATGCACTATGGTGGCCAACTCTAGATCATGGGTCACATAATTGATTTCATGCTCATTCAATTTCTTGGACGCGTAGCAAATTACATTCCTCTTGCATAAGGACTCCTTTGAGTCCTTCCTTGCAGGCATTTGTACACACGAGGAATTCATTATCAGGGTTTGCAATCTTCAACATGGGTGCATGGGTTAGAAGGTATTTCAATTCCTGAAATCTTTCTTCACATTCTGATGTCCAAGTGAATTTAACCCCCTTTTCTGGAGGGCGGTGATTGGACAACCAATCTTGGAAAATCCCTTTATGAACCTTCTATAATATCACGCTAAGCCCATAAAAGATCTGATATAGTATACATCCTTTGGGGTAGGCCATTCCATAATAGATGTGATTTTGTCAGGGTCTACTTCTACCCCTTCCTCGGAAATGACATGGCCCAAGTAATGTACTTGTTTCTGGAAAAAGTCACACCTGCTAATCTTAGCGTAGAGCTGATGTTCTCTTAGTACTTGAAGTACAAGTCTAAGATGTTCTTCATGCTCTTCCATGTTCTTGGAGTAGATTAATATATCATCAATGAAAACCAATAAAAATCTGTCTAGGAATTCATTGAGTACATTGTTCATCAAGCACATAAAAGTGGCGGGGGCATTGGTTAGTCCAAATGGCACCACCACAAATTCATAGTGACCATACCTTGTCTTGAAGTTTGTTTTGTAGATGTCTTCATCCTTGATTTGGACTTGATGGTATCCAGATCTCAAGTCAATTTTTGAGAAAATGGAAGCACCCCCTAATTGGTCGAACAAGTCATCGATTCTTGGTAAGGGGTACTTGTTCTTTATGCTTGCCTTATTGAGTTGTCTATAATCTATGCACAATCGGAGAGTGTCGTCTTTATTTTTCACAAACAAAGCTAGTGCTCCCACACACTAGGCCAGATGTAGCCTTTGTCCATCATTTCATTTAGCTGTAGCTTGAGCTCGACTAGCTCCAGTGTACTCATCCTATAGGGTGTCTTAGACACTGGCACCACTCCTGGTGCAAGTTCTATCGAGAAGTCAATGTCTCTTCTCGTAGGTAGACCCAGTACCTCTTCTAGAAACACGTCTCTATACTCTCTTAATAAGGGGTGGTCCTCTAGGTTCAGTTTTTCATCCTCGACATATTCTACCACCTATATTGCATATAGAGGAAGCCAATTTCTGCAATACTTTTTCATTTGAAGGGTTGATATTTGTCTCACTGAGACAGGCTTCTGAATCCCTTGGAGGGTCATCTTTTTCCCTTCTCCATTTACACATTCTAAAGTTTTATGGTAATAGTCCAACTTAGTTTTATAAGTAGCCAACCAATCCATGCCAATCAACAAGTCATAAGATCCTAGGGGCAGTATGTTAAGGGTCGCTTGGGTGGGCAACCCATTCATGATGAATCCGCAAGCTGGTAAGACCTTTGTTACTTTTCTCTTGGTTCCAGTGGCTAGTTGTACCAACCATGGCTTAACATGTCTAATTGGTTGCAGTTTACACTTATCAACAGTCTGGGGGGCCACATAACTCAAATTAGAACCAGGGTCAATTAAAATAGAAACTAGACAGTCAGTGATCATACCTTCCATCTCCACCAATGAAGCTTGGTGGTCGGCTTGTTTATTATCCAAAGTTGTATAAATCCATGGCATGCTCCTAGCCACATCATTGACTGTGGTAGCTTCCTGGATGTTGTAGACTCTCCTATTGTTTTGCTGCATGTGTGGGCAATCCCTCAACAAATGTTCTTCTCCGCAACCCCAACATTTCAAGGGTTCTCTCTTTAGGTTATCGGTCTTTCCTGGGGTTGATCCAAAAGGTTTATTTCCACTCTTAGAGGGGAAATTCTTCTGATACACACTTCGGGTAGGAAGGATCATCCTTGAATCCTTCCTATAGTTCTTAAATCTTGAGGATTTAAACCCCTTCTTCTTGAATCTTGAACTATTCTTCTTCTTCCAGTCCTCACGAGGTTTTGTCTGACACCCGAACTGTTCATAATAATACCTTGCCTTCTGGATAGTGTCTTCTAAGGTCTTTGGCTCGTCAAACTCAATCTTGTTCTGGTAGGTCTGAGGTAACCCACTGATAAATCGCTGGTCTTTTTCCTTTTCGTCATTTAGGTGGGGGACATACCTCAGCAGCTCCAGGAATTTATTGATATACTCCTCTATGTTGAGTTGTCCCGGCTTGAGTTCATAGAACTCCTTAGTCTTCCCATCGAAGTATTTCTTTGACAGATACTTCTCCTTGAAGTGTTTCTCAAATTGTTTCCATGATAAGCCTTTTTCATGGATTACTTTCACATTATTAAGATCCTCCCACCAAATGGAATCCTTTCCATTCAGGTTGAAGATGGTTATTCGAGCCTTCAAGTTCTTAGAATAGTCATGAACTCTGAAGTACTTCTTTAAACCAAGCAGCGAAGCTTATGCCTCTTCCCCCTTCTTGATCTCTCCATTGAAAGGTTCAAAGTCACATTTTACATTTGAACATGAATCCCCATCAATAGATGCAGCGCTACAAGCTATTTGAACCAAGATCTTCTCAGAAGAAGAGTCAATGGAGATGGTACCAGTGTGCAGTGTGCACAAAGATACTATGATTGTCCAGGAGTTATTGGAGTGTTACAATGTGGCTAAGGAAGAATATGATGAGGAAGATCCTAGGAACGTGCAAGTATATGAAACAAAAGGAGAACGAGTAGTAGAAGGGCCGTATCTTAAGTCTGTTGTGTACACACAGCCCACAAAGACGCGAAAGGTAAACATTGGGATGACAGAGAATCTGAAGTTTGCACAGATAGGGGATTACTGGAGTGATGAGACAGTCGAAACGATTGCAGACTTGTTGCATGAATATCAAGACATATTCCCAATGACACTTTTGAAGATGAAGGGGATAGTTGGGGACTTAGGCGAGATGAAGATTCCCTTGAAACCAGGTGCTAAACCAGTATGACAACGACCTTACAAGTTAAATCTGAAATACAAGGAAAAGGTGAAAGCTGAAATCGACAAGATGTTGGAAGCAATGATCATTAAACCTGTAGAAGAACCCAAGTGGATCAATCCAATGGTAGTACAAGACAAGAATATAGAGGGAATCAATATCTTCATGGATCTGAGGAAGTTGAATGACACGTGTTTACATGACCCATTCCCAACACCATTCACAGATGAGGTACTGGAGAACATAGGAGGCCAAGAAACTTATTATTTCACAGATAGATTCTCAGGGTACCATCACATAGATATTGCGTAGGAAGACTGGCACAAGACTACTTTCACGATAGAGTGGGGGAGTTTTCAGTATATTTGGACTAAAGAATGCCCCTGCAGTGTTTTCCAGAGTTGTGGTTGCATCGTTCAAGGAATTATTCATAAGTTCCTTGAAGTATACTTGGATGATTGCAATGTGTTCAGTCTACTGAAGGATCACATAGAAGTCCTCAGGATAATGTTGGATAGAAGTAGACAGTGTCAGATTTCACTGAACTTGAAGAAGTGTATTTTTTGCGCACCGTTTGGAATTTGTTGGGACATGTGGTCTACATACATGGATTATTAATAGATCCAGCCAAGATTGCATTAATTCTGGAGTTAGAACCACCTACATCAGTTAGACAGCTTAGGGAAACTCTGGGTCATATGGGATATTATAGAAAAATTATCAAATGATATGCGTAGATCACAACACCGATGGAAAAGTTGTTGAAGAATGAATCAAAATTTCAATGGAACGAGGATTGTCTGAAGGGTTTTGACGCATTAAAGAAAAAACTAGTAACCACATTGGTTCTTATCTTTCCATATTGGAACAAGGAGTTCCATGTTCATGTAGATGCATCATCCATAACATTGGGCGCAATACTATCTTGACCAAGGGAGGGACACATAGATCACCCAACTTCTTTTGCAAGCAGGAAGTTGTCCGTAGCAGAGAAGAATTATACTACCACAGAACGAGAAAGATTGGCAATGGTTTATGCACTACAAAAGTTCAAACATTATTTATTGGGGTCTCACTTTAAGATATATACAAACCATTTTGCATTAAAATACTTAGTGAACAAGCCAGTGTTGGGGGGGAGAACATGCAGATGGATACTATTGTTTCTGGAATATGATTTTTAGGTTGTAGTGAAACCTGGGAAGTTGAATGCAGGACCAAATCTTCTATCGTGCATACTATTAGGAGAAGATGCAGACAATTTAGATGAGAGTTTCCTAGATGCACAACTATTTCCAGTAAATATGGTGGATGATTACTTCTTAGATATCATACAGTTTCTAAGTACAAGTATGGCTCCATCTTACATGACAGTTGTGCAGAAGAAATAATTGGTAGTGGAAGAAACAAATTATCAATTGATTGTAGGGAATTTATACAAGTTGGGTGCAGATGGAATATTGAGATGTTGTGTGTTGGAACACTAAATACTAATGATACTCGAAGAAGCGCATGACAAGATTGCAAGAGGACATTATGCAGGGACATCAACTGCACAAAAAAATTTGCACGCAGGAATTTGGTGACCCACGCTTCACAAAGATGCTGAAGAATATTATCAGTCAAAGAGTGGGAAAACCGTCCAGGAGGGATGAAATTCCTTTGAATCCACAAGTTACACTACAATCATTTGAGAAATGGGCCATAGAATTTGTAGTGCCAATCAACCCACAAGCAAGATTATTCGGGGCAAGGTACATAATCACTGCGACGGAGTATTTGAATAGATGGGTAGAAATAGCCCCAATTACAGCCTGCACCCTGGAGATTGTTGCATGAATTTTGTTCAAGAATGTAGTCACACGATTTGGATGTTTGCGCATATTACTCAGTGATCAAGGCACGCACTTTCTGAATAAGACAATTGCAGCATTGACCGAGGAGTTTCAAATTCATCATCAGAAGAGTACCTCGTATCATCCTCAGGCCAATGGGACAGTGGAAACTTTCAATAAAATATTAGAGAATGCTTTGAAAAAGATCTATAATGTAGGGAGAGATGATTGGGACTTAAGAGTTCATGTAGTGTTATGGGCTTACGGGATTACAAGTAAAAAGTTGATAGGACATACACCTTTTAGGTTGGTCTATGGGAAAGAAGTAATGATGCCAATGGAGTTTATTCTACCTAGCATGTGCATTGCAACAATCACTGATCTTTCAGACTCTGGTGCAGTAGAGGAGAGACTATCACATCTAGTACAACTTGAGCAAGATCGGTTTATCGTAGGTTTCCATCAGCAAGTCTAGAAGGCAAGAGAGAAGGCTTGGCATGATCGATACATTAAATAGAAAAAGTTTCAAGTGGGAGACTTAGTATTTCTTTATGACAGTAAATGTATGCAACATCTAGGGAAGTTTAGAATGCATTGGTTAGGACCCTATGTGATTGAACATGTAACAGAGACAGGTGTTGCGTAGTTGGAAACCTTGAATGGAGAAGTCCTTGGAGGAATGGTGAATGGAAGCCGACTGAAACTCTATAGAGATGACTGACAATCTGTGTAGTAATCGGGGCTACGCTTGAACACATGTATCATAGTAACTGTACTATAGTAGTAAGATAAAACATAGAAAATCATATAAAAAGTAGAAAAAGGAAGAAAAACAACTAAAAAGTAGTTATAGAAAAAGGAAAATGAATGTTAAGAACAAGGACATAAGATCTGGTGCAGAAGGAATGGTTATTGCGCATCATAAGGGAACTACGCCAATTCAGAAAATAATACACAAGAAAAAGATTGTGAAGCAAATAGATGCAAAAGCAAGAACAATTGCGTAGTTTGGCACTGACAAGACCATTGGAAGCATTAAATCACGAAAACAAAGACGATAATAGGGAAATGACAGATCATAAAGACATTGTATAATCTTAAATGGTAAAATCCACAGGAAATCACGACAAATTCGTAGTAAGAGGGAAAAATAACACAACGGATTTGGTAATAAAGCTACATTTATTTAACCATTCATCAACCTCGTTGACGGATTGGACAAGTTAGTTAAGGCATGATTAGACATGCACAATTGGAAAGGAGACACAAAAACAGTCGAAGGTCGCTAAGCGTAAATCATTGTGACTAAGAGTTGCATGCAAGAGAGAGAAAACCAGAGAGAACCCGAGTGATTCAGAGCCGAACTACAACTACAATAAAACAACCACAGAGCAAGTCATTAAGGAACCTGTCGCACAAGACTAATGGCCTTGCAAAAAGTTGGAGCGTCATCAGCAGCAATGCGAAAACAGTCAAAACTCCTAGCAGTTACACCTGAGGTTGAGGAAATACTCGAAGCTTTGGCTTCAGCTTCACAAGCAAGCTTCCATGAAAATTACATCCCACCTAGGATGGATAATGCTCTACCAATAAAAGTACCAACAGATGGGAAATACCACTTGGCAACAACACCAGTCCCACCTGGTGTATGCATTGAAGGAGATATACTCGGCAAGGTTGTCGGCCTCAAGTTCATGGATCATGATATCATTGACGAGAAAAAATTTCTCGAGCTAACTAGGGAAAAATACTTGTGCGCTAAGAGAGTATCGGGTACAACAACAATAGCATTGGAGACACGGGTATGGGCAACAGGATTAGATAATTCAGGCATACTAAAACTGATGGAGATCCCGCACTTCAAGAACAATCTGGAAATCAATGCTTGTGTGAAGTTACTGCTCAATTACGTCCATGGGGAGACACTATGGCTTGATCCCCCAGTGTCAATTGATACTGCGTTGATTGCACGGATTATAGGGCTACCCAAGGCAGGCAAGGATTCATCCCTTCTATTCAACAAGACAAGGGAGAGAGCCTATTAGAAACAATGAAGGAAAAATTCCACATCTTCAGGGGAAACGAAGATTGGACACCGCAAATATGAGTGATGACAATGTTTGGTTTGCAACGCAGGTGTCGGCCTGCAAGTTGGTGCACAAATTTCAGAAGGATGAAGTACCAACTACAGTAATTGCAGCTGCAGAGAGATGCGTTGAAGGGGTTCAAATGAACTATGACACCTTATTGGTGAACCAATTTTTGCAAGATTGTATTGAGGCCCAAGAAAAGGGCAAAAAATTTCACTATGCATGAATTTTGATTTTTATTGCGTTGGTCGGATGGTAGGAACCAAGCTACTATCAGTGCATGGGCACATCTGGTATAGGTAGTATGGCCGCGCGATATGACAACTTATGGCATACGCTGAACAAAAGGAGGCAACATGATAACAATGTCAAATTTTTTGTATACTTCGATACGATCGAGCATATAATCGACCATACACCGCGCATTTCAGTTGAGATAGTGGAAACCTATAAGGACATTGCAGGCTTCAAAGCAGACATGCACCACATGTATGTCTAGGCAAAGAAGGACCTGACACGCTAGTGGTTTCCAACCAACTATAAGTTGACATCAGAAGATGTATGCCTAATTATGAATGATTGGGAAGATGGGTGGAAAACCCCAGCAGAGAAAATGGGGCACCCAGAAGAGGAAGGAGAGCAGGATAAGAATGATGAAGAACTAGATGAGGAGAAAGGGAATGATCAAAACAATGGCACATGAGATTTTCCTGGCCCATCAACAACATAAGTTCAACAGACAATCCCCACAGTAGGAGAAAAGAGGGAGGATAAAGGGAAGGAACCAGTAGGAGGGGCGCACAAGAAGACTAAAGCGCACAAGGAACCCCCAGTTTATACTTTAACCAATGAAAATATGGACCGCATTGACTACCAAGTACGAGATGTCGTAGAGGAAATCATGGAGGAAGCAACAAAGAAACAAGCATAGCGACAACAGAGGGTGCAGGATCAATTGGCAGCACTCCAACATCTCTTAGCAGCTTCTAGCCTAACAAAAGAGTGCATGACTGAGGGAGGACCGTCCATAATTCTGGAGAAGGAAGTAGAGGCTGCGCATCCAGCCTTAACCCAACTAGCAATCGGGCACAAAACACTCCAAATTGAGATGGATGCACTTGAATTTCCAACATCTGAATTACAAAAACAAGTGAACGCGCCAGGACACCTGAACATAGTGGTATCGAGGATTCTGATACAAAGATTGCAAGACTTGCAAATAGGCTTATTTCAAGAGATTAAGAACCAAGGAGATGAAGCACACTGGGAGCTAACAAAAATGATGGACGGAAGAGCTTAGTTGCAGTAACAATATGACGCTGCGCTCCAGAAGAAGAACGAAGTTGAAGGATGAGTGGAGGAAGTAATGAAAGACAAAAATGAGGCCAAGGAAAGGGTAAAGAAATCCCTCAAGGAAAAGGACAAAGCCGAAAGTATAGCACATAAAACACAATCTTTCGTCCAAAAGTTATATAAGACCATTCCAGAAGTCTTGATAGTAGTAGAAGCTACTATGGAAGATCAAGTATTGAAGATTGGCGAAGTCCTCAAAGGATCCTGATCGCATATAGAAGACCTACAATTGCGTAGTGCACCAGGCACACCACCAGAAGTAAGAGAAGGAAGAGAGAGAATGGCGATGACAACAATCATCAACATCAATAAGATATAATAAGAGTGTGCAAAACTATGTCAGGAGATGCACAAATCTGGAAAAACTTAGTGGAAGATCCAAAGATGAAGGTTGTAGAGGCCAAATTAAGAGAAACACAAGAAATGACCCAACAAACTTCATAGAGGATCACTAAACTTCCACCAGTTGAACGTATGACAACAATTTTGGCATAGAGGCAGCCATACATGGAAGTGGAACAGATGAGGGATCAATAAAAGATCCTTCAACGATGTTTAGGACCGCTGCATGAAGAAGCAGTAAGGGTGATCGGTGAACTAGCCACTCCACAGGGCAAGGTGAAGTAAGCAGAAGAGAAACTTACAACCTTTACTACGCATGGGGGACGAAGAGATCGCAAAAACAAAGGCAACAATACAAAAGGAAGTTGAGGTAGCCAAGGGAGCCTCCCAAAGGTTCATTGAAGCATGGAGGAGTAGGAAATAGGCCTAAGTGTCTTGGGACGAGCCACAAGTGAGTGTTGGGGGCATGTTGGACATGCGGTTTTGGGATACAATTTTGGTAAAAATCCTAAGTAGTGAAGAAGTGCGTAGAAGAGGTGCGCATAGGAAGAAGGAAGACTAAAGAGTGCACAGTTGAGGTGCATTCGGAAGTACAACATGTAGTAAGCATAATAAAGCAGAGAAGAAAGCAGGTGAAAAGGAAGGATGGCAACCCGACATGCTAAAGATATAAGGACGTGCAAAAGCTGGAAGAACAACAATCAAAGTGCAAAAGAAGCATGCAGATGGAAAAACAAGTGAAAACAACCTGAACAACCAGTTAACTGGAGTAGTCATGCATTGTAATAGGGTTTTGGGATGAACAAAGTAGTGTTTAAGCCCTAGAATGGATGTATAAATATGTAATGGGTTGGGAGTGTTATCTCACAATTTGTACTTGTCCAAAAGGGAAAGGCAAGTGGATGATAAATTGGCATAACAAGAGATTGTCCTATCACTGTCACCTAAATAAGACACCTCTTTCTCTTTAGGGATGAAAACCCAAGGGAGACGTCCTCGATGACCTAGGAGTTTGAGAAGGCAAAGGTAAAGGTATCAAGAAAAATTGTCCCCTCTCACAAGTCACACCGATGAGAAAGTCCCAAAGGTTTAATAATATGAAGCAATGATATGCTTAAGTGTGCCTGCCCAGAACAAGACAACAAGGAAACACTATTTTGCAAGTAACGATTGATGTTAGTTCTTTGTAAAACCTTGGACTTTTCAGTAAAAGAAATAAGTATGAAGCAAACAGAAATTTATAACAACAATGTATAAATGATGATGGCTTCACAATTTATGCCTCAAACAAGCTTCAAAATGACCCAAAATGATAACCTAATAATGGCAATATACTAGCACTTGTCAGAAGCTAATAAGGCAATGTAAAAATCAACTTTAATAATCGTTTTTAGGATCTTTTACTGATGCAATATATGGTTGTAGCTTACTTTTATAACAACAACAAGAATGTTAGTAGATTAGTCTAATCTAGGGTTATGAATAGTTAGTAAATAGCTAGAGGTAAATGGTTTGGGGTTTGTTTTGATCAATCGACCAAGTATGAGGTAATAACCAGTGTCTTTAGGGCTAATGGAGTCACTTTTTGTAGCAGCAATCTTGAATGAAATAAATGATAATGTGTGAACTAGAGATAAGAGGGAAAATGATTGAGGTGTTGGTAACCCAAGGCCTCAGTCACCAAACCCTAGAAGCAAAACAACTACTAGGAAGTAGGTAACCCTAGGCCCTAGCGATTTTCCTTCTTCTTTAGTTCAAGCTTAAGATAAATAAAGGCTTGATGAAGCAAACGATGTTAGAGTGATACAACGGTAGGGCTCTAGCACATGCTTCAATGGATAGGTTTTCTAGCAAAAGCTAGTAGGTAGATACCTATTGAGATAAGGACAATAACATGTGCTTAATCTCCTAGAGTTTTATACTAGCAATTTCACGATCTTAGTAAATGCAAAGTAAAGATACTATAACCATTCAAAGGAAAGAAGAATTGCAGAATTTCACTTACATTCACCAAGAATAATCTAGCAAATGCCCTAGTTGAAGACTTTCCACCAAGAAAATGCCAAAAAACACCAAGACAAGACTCCTTCAAGAGTTGTGCACCACTTAATTTCAGCCAATAAGCCTTAAAGAGGCCGAATTTCAGACCTCACTTGTGTGAGTGAAAGAATGATGAAAAAATATAAGGGATTAATCCCTTATTTATTCAATCCAAATGACCTTTAATTACAAAATTAGTTCAAAAAAGGTTGACATGGCCAGTTACATCAAATATCCAGTTTTTTACATCAATTTGACAAATTAAACCCTAAAACATGCAAAAGAGGTGACGTCATGCCCTTCTAGGGTGACGTTGGCCTCCAGGAGCAAAATGTTAGGCCTTCCAAGGCCTCTAGATCATGCCACATGTGCCACTTGGCACACAACTGCCTCCATCATGTCCATCTGACGTTGGGTGATGTCAAGGGTCATAGAGGTGACGTCGTGGGCCTTCCAAGGTCAGCGTTTAAGGGGAAAGGCAAGACCCCCTGGGTCCAGGCTTGCCAAGTTGTCTATGGTGGAACATCCTCCTCTCTCTCCGGTGCAAGCCTCTAGTATATGTCTACCTCTAGCTGGGGTCTCAACATCCATTTGGTGGGATTTTAGCTCTGTGGGGGTTCGAGCTAATCATCTCCCCATATGTACTTGTTCGTCGAGCATGGTCCTGTAGCAACAAAAAGTACGCCCTCCATGGGCTCATAAGTCACAGAGATCATAGCAATGTCAATCACATCTAATAATCAAGTTACCCAAACATGTGCATAAAATCCCCTTTCCTTGACAAGTGCTCAAAGACGTTATGCTAGTTTACAAGCCAGGTTTGGAAAGGGTTCCAAGACATCATATTGGGCCAATTCTCCATAGGTGTGGGTTGTTTCTAGGTGGATACCAATCTAGGTCATGTAAGCGCATGAGATGGTGTGGGGGATGTTTGGGCAAGGGGTGCAGTGATGACAAGGAAATGCAAGGCTTACCTGTGGGTGCCCTTGAGGGGTGATTTGCACCTTATCATGGATGCAAATGTTTCCTAGCCCATTCAATGCCTTATTTACTTTTTATCTCATTGCTTTTTCTTTCAAGAGAATAGTTGGGGGACACTGCCCTGGCGTGGTGACCAGTGGTGACAGCGTTACCCAAAATCATTTCACGGAGATGAGAAGGCTCGCTCGTGATGAGACCCCCTTTCTCTTGGTTATGCCACCAAGAGCCATTACCCTGGCATGGTGACCAGATAAATAGTAGTGTCATACCGTTACATGTCCATGGACCTAATAGACTGGCTCGTGATGAGACCCCCTATCCACCAACTAGGTCTTGGATTTTATATTTTTATGGGTCCCCCCTTTTTCTCGTTGAGAAGCCTTTCATTGCTTTCTTGGGGATCCCTGGGCGAACCATCTCAAGGTTTGATCTTTTGGCTTTTATCTTTTTCCAGCTACTTTTACCCTAAGGGACTTTAGCCCCTTCTTCCCACAAGGCAAGGTACAACCCTTTACTATCTTGGCAAACCCAATGCCTGAACTAATGTAAGAGATAGATGAGAGAGAAGATGATGAAAAGTGATAAGTATGGTGGGAATGGATGATGACCTTTCATAATCCCACCTAGTGGAAACTCACTCCTAAGGGAACCAACTCTTTAGGGCATTCTGTCACCCCCCCCCCCCC
>ML802167.1:53286-70040 GCA_009831015.1 Picea engelmannii | reverse complement strand
AGTGACACATACCATGATACCCGAACTCATTACCTCATGGAGCAAGACCCACTGCTACTTTAGAACCACACCGGTGGGATGGATGTTGTTGTTGTTGACATAATGTAGGCGTTGAAGAAGAAGGATGGGCCCTCCATGGCCAGGCTCAAATCAATATGGCTCTCGGTACTCTATGTATAGGACCTGTGTACCTCAAGACATAATCTCCTTAGTTATCCCTAGGATAGGGGATAACATCTGGCTCCAACTTGGGGACATGTGCTCATCGTAAAGCGCATGAGAGCCTCAACATCTCTAGCATGACCTGTGACCTTCTAGATCTCAACAAGATTGATTAACAATCATTTGGGGTGGTGATATCACCCTTGGCTCGTATATGATAAGATGAAATATAAGTAAGTTATCATATATACAAATGGAAATACAACTACTCTAGCATGAACTGCAGATGGTATATACAATTGATGCAAAATGCCTACCTACTTACCTGAACTTACCTATGAAGTCAAATATCTACCCCCTGATGGGGTTTGAGGAGGTGTCCACCAACCAGTAATGGGCGCCTTCTTCCTTCCAATGTCGATAAATAGTAGGCATCATTGACTAACTTTCTTCCAACTTTGAAGGGTCCAAGCCAAAATTGTGCACTCCCTTTGACATTAGTAGGCTCTCCCTTCTTTGTATCCCACATCCAGACCGTATCTCCCTCTTTGTAATCCTTGGTTTTAAATTTGGTTGTCTCTTGTACAACTCTAATGTATTGTCTTGAGGGAGGAGGGTGGGATTCTGTTGTGAAGACTTGTTGTTGGGATGGTCGAATCAATATGTCATCTTCTCCTTTCTTTAATAACTTGACAGCCCCAACTTCTTTGTCTTTATATTTGTTTAGGAGTTGTTGATACTCCTCCTTCTTTGACCATTGTATTTGATCAAATTCTTCCTCTATAGCGAAAGACACATCGTCAAGGGAAAATACATGAGGAATCTCTTTGGTCAGTTCATGTGTTTCATTAGTTCCAATGTCATCACCAATTTCTTGCACATGGACTTTGGTCATTGTCATATTTGGGAGGCGATTTATTGTTCCATCATTCATAGGCATATTAATATAAGTGGGATCCATCTCTAAGATGCCTCCCAACACTGCAACAAACTTCCCGGATAATAACATTCCCCACACATCTGGAACATCCACCACCATGATATCCATGTGGATCACTCTCTCGGGATATCTTCCAAGGCATACTTCCACATTCTCAACTACCCCATGAGTGGGTATGGATCTAGACTCAAAACCACATACATTCTTGTAAGGTCATGTGACCTTTAGGCCCAGTTTTTCCATGACCTTCAAAAGACATAATGTTAGCACCTGCCCCTGAATCAAACATACAGTTGTTAAGGAATTTGTTATTAATTAATAAGGTCATGAAAAAATGTGGATGTCCATCATACTGAACCCTAAAGTGATCGGATTGTAACATAATAGGAGGGTCCATTGGTCCATCTGATCTTTTGAAAAAAAATTCGAGCCTTTCCTTTACAGATAGGACCTTGATGACTTATCTCAAGGGAATGTTCACATTCTTTTTTGCTAATGCACCCTAAAAATCAAAGTTCAAATCTACTTTGTCGGTCTTGGGAGGATTCTTAGGAAGAAGTATGTTCATGGGTGGAGGTCTTGTTTGTGAGATCGTAGGACTAGTGGAGAAAGGTTGGTTCATTCTTTTTTTTTCTGGTATATACTTGGAATTCTTGTTTCTTCAACTTTTCTCTTGATTCTTGGTCAAGGTTATTTATCACCTCCATCCTAGCCTTCCTAGCTGCTTCCTTTATGCCTGTTTGATGTTCTTCAAGTGTAACATTAAGGCAATATTGAGGATTTTCAATGGTATGGTTAACTATGTTCACTTGGTCATGATCACCATTGTTGAAAGGACACTCATGATCCCAATGTGACTCACTGCATTGTAAGCACCAAGGGTTTTCATCTACTACATTCGTAGGGGCCAAAGTATTGGGAACCTCTTGATCATTCTTTGGTCTAAAAACTTGGTTCTCTTTCTAAAATTTCCCTTTGCAAGGAACCCTAGGGGCTTGTTGTTGAGTTCTTTCTAGGTTGACAATCCTATTCATCATTAGTTCTTGGGTTTTTAGCATGCCATCTACAGTCAGTTGTAACTTTGCCAAGCTAGCGCTAATGTCTGAGGCAGGTTCAACATTGTGGACTATCTTAGGTTTATCATCCATTCTGACTCTTGGGGCTGAGAAAGGCTCGACTCTAGATGATGAAAGGTTGTCTTCAATCCTTGTAGCTATCTCTTGGGCTTCTTAGATTGTTTTAGGGGCTTTATCTCTAAGGAGATATCCAAGTTGTCATGTAAAGGCTTTGGTATAAAGAAAGAGAAGGAAACTATCGGACGAATGATGTCTTACCGAGATCTTTTGAATCAAATTTTCAAATTTGTCATGGAATTCTCTAACGGTCTCATTCTCTTGTTTCATGAGGTTATTTAGTCTTATCAACAAATGTTGGAGTCTTCCTTGACACTCCATATTTCGAGGAATACTTCCTCCAACCTATCCATGGTTCTAAAACTAGCATCAGGGAGCCCATTATACCAACGTCTAGTGCCATCATGGAGGGTAGCAGAGAATAATTTCATGGCTATATCCTCAACATCATCATTGATAGGATGAAGCTGAAAGAAGGCCCAAAAATTACTCATATGATCCTCGACATTGATTACATCATTACCCATGAATTTAGGCAACCACTTCTCATACTTAGGGGGCATTTGCCTTGGGTATCCTGGTATACTTGTCATGTCTAACAATTTGAAAATCTTGGATGGCCATTGCTTTTGGTTATTGGCTTGGTTTGGATTAACAGTCCGAGTACCTGTGCCAGACATCGTGTTTAAAGGAAGATTGCCTCCAAATAATGATTTTACTACATGAGAGTTTTAGGGAGGTTTTCTTCTAAAGGACCGGGAAGGGTTGGTATATCTCCCTGAGGTTTGTGGAGTCGCTAGATAGTTTTCTTGAAGCTATCAAAGGGATGAGGGGATCACCCTAAGTGGAGTCGCCGGGTAAGCTTTGCAAAGTAAAGGCTTTTCAGGGAAGGCTTACCGAAAAGTGTCATCTTTTGAGGAGAATTAACTCAGTGTTCCTCGACAACGATGCCTAAATGTTATCACACAATTTGTACTTGTCCAAAAGGGAAAGGCAAGTGGATGATAAATTGGCGTAACATGAGGTTGTCCTATCACTGTCACCTAAATAAGACACCTCTTTCTCTTTAGGGATGAAAGCCCAGGGGAGACGTCCCCGGTTACCTGGGGGTTTGAGAAGGAAAAGGTAAATGTATCAAGAAAAGTTGTCCCCTCTCACAAGTCACACCAATCAGAAAGTCCCAAAGGTTTAAAAATATGAAGTAATGATATCCTTAAGTGTAACTGCCCAGAACAAGACAACAAGGAAACACTATTTTGCAAGTAACAATTGATGTTAGTGCTTCGTAAAACCTTGGACTTTTTAGTAAAAGCAATAAGTTGATATAAGATGAAGCAAACTGAAATTTATAACAACAATGTATATACGATGATGGCTTCAGAATTTATGCCTTCAACAAGCTTCAAAATGACCCAAAATGATAACCTAATAATGACAATATACTAGCACTTGTCAGAAGCTAATAAGGCAATGTAAAAATCAACTTTAATAATTKCTTTTAGGAGCTTTTACTGCTGCAATATATGGTTGTAGCTTACTTTTGTAACAACAACAAGAATGTTAGTAGATTAGTCTAATCTAGGGTTAGGAATAGTTAGTAAATAGCTAGAGGTAAATGGCTTGGGGTTTGTTTTGATCAATCAACCAAGTATGAGGTAATAACCAGTGTCTTTAGGGCTAATGGAGTCACTTTTTGCAGCAACAATATTGAAGGAAATAAATTATAATGTGTGAACTAGAGACAAGAGGGAAAATGATTGAGGTGTTGGTAACCCAAGGCCTCAATCACCAAAYCCTAGAAGGGAAACGACTACTAGGAGGTAGGTAACCCTAGGCCCTAGTGGTTTTCCTTCTTCTTTAGTTCAACCTTAAGATAAATAAAGGATTGATGAAGCAAATGATTGTAGAGTGCTACAATGGTAGGGCTCTAGAACATGCTTAAATGGATAGGTTTTCTAGCAAAATCTAGTAGGTAGATAGCTATTGAGTTAAGGACAATAACATGTGCTTAATCTCCTAGGGTTTTATACTAGCAATTTCACGATCTTAGTAAATGCAAAGTAAAGATACTATAACCATTCAAAGGAAAGAAGAATTGCAGAATTTCACTTACATTCACCAAGAATAATCTAGCGAATTCCCTAGTTGAAGACTGTCCACCAAGAAAATGCCCAAAAACACCAAGACAAGCCTCCTCCAAGAGTTGCACACCACTTAATTTAAGCCAGTAAGGCTTAAAGAGGTCGAATTTAAGACCTCAGTTGTGCGAGTGAAATAATGATGAAAAAATACAAGGGATTAATCCCTTATTTATACAATCCAAATGACCTTTAATTACAAAACTAGGTAAAAAAAGGATGACATGGGCAGTTACATCAAATATCCAGTTTTTTACATAAATTTGACAAATTAAACCCTAAAACATGCAAAAGAGGTGACAACATGCCCTTCTAGGGTGACGTTGGGCCTCCTAGGTGAGACATTGGCCTCCAGGAGCAAAACGTTAGGCCTTCCAAGGCCTCTGGATCATTCCACACATGCCACTTGGCACACAACTGCCTCCATCATGTCCATCTGACGTTAGGTGACGTCATGGGCCTTCCAAGGCCAACATTCAAGGGGAAAGGCAAGACCCCCCTCGGTCCAGGCCTGCCAAGCTGTCTTTGGTGGAATGTCCTCCTCTCTCTCTTTGGTGCAAGCCTCTAGTATATGTCTGCCCCTGACTGGGGTCTCAACATCCATCTGGTGGGATTTTAGCCCTATGGAGGTCCAAGCTAATCATATCCCCATATGTACCTGTCTGTCGGGCATGGTCTTGCAACAACAACAAGTACACCCTCCATGGGCTCATAAGTCACAGGGATCATAACAATGTCAATCACATCTAATAATAAAGTTACCCAAACATGTGCATAAAACCCCCCTTTCCTAGACAAGTGCTCAAAGACGTTATGCTATTCTACAAGCCAGGTTTGGAAAGGGTTCCAGGACAACCTATTGGTCCAATTCTCCTTAGGTGTGGAGTGTTTCCAGGTGGAGACCAATCTAGGTCATGTAAGCGCATGAGATGGAGTGGGGGATGTTTGGGCAAGGGGTGCAGTGATGACATGGAAATGTAGGGCTTACCTGTGGGTGCCTTTGAAGAGGGTGTTTTGCACCTTATCACAAATGCAAATGTTTCCTAGCCCATTCGATGCCTTTTTTACTTTTTATCTTATTGTTTTTTTCTTTCAAGAGAATAGTTGGGGGACATTGCCCTGGCGTGGTGACCAATGGTGACAGCGTTACCCACAAGCATTTCACGGAGATGAGAAGGTTGTCTAGTGATCAAACCCCCTTAATCTTGGTTATGCCACCAAGAGCCACTACCATGGCGTGGTGACCAGATGAATAGTAGTGTCATACCACTACATGCCCATGGATGTAATAGGTTGGCTCGTGATGAGACCCCCTATCCACCAACTATGTCTTGAGTTTTATCTTTTTATGGGTCCCCCCTTTTTCTTACTGAGAAGCCTTTCATTTCTTTCTCGGGGATCTCTGGGCGAAGCATCTCAAGGTTTGATCTTTTGGATTTTATCTTTTGCCAGCTACTTTTACCCTCTGGGCCTTTAGCCCCTTCTTCCCACAAGGCAATGTACAACCCTTTACTAGCTTGGCAAATCCAATGCCTGAACCAATGCAGGGGATAGATGAGAGGGAAGATGATGAAAAGTGATAAGTATGGTGGGAATGGACGATGACCTTTCATAAACCCACCCAGTGGCAACTCACTCCTAAGGGAACCAACTTGCTAGGGCATTTTGTCACCCCCTCAGGTATGGACAAGTCAAAAGGCATAAAATCCAAGCACACGTCATGAAGCAAAAGAGAATTAAATGCACATATTCAAATGTTTTGAAAATCATAGTGACACATACCATGATACCCAAACTCATTACCTCCTTGAGCAAGACCCACTGCTACTTCAGAACTAGGCTGATGGGATGGATGTTGCCGCTGCTGACATAATGGAGGCGTTGAAGAAGAAGGATGGGCCCTCGAGGGCCAGGCTCAAATCAATATGGCTCTCGGTACTCCATGTCTAGGACTTGTGGCCTTGAGACATAATCTCCTTAGTTATCCCTAGGATAGGGGATAATAAGGAGAATAGGGGTTCTTCCTCATATGTTTTGGGTTCCTCCGTGTGGTTATTCTCGAGCAATATTGTGGAGTCTGTTCCAAGTTGTTGAGAGCTCCTATCTGTAAGAAGGGAAATAGGATAGGTTGGTAAGGGAGAGAATCAATGTCTGAATGCTAAGAGATGATGCAGAAGGAGAGAGGCTTACACTGCATAGCGGCTAGGCTAGGAGAAGAGAAAGATAACCATGATATATCTTTGAAAGCGCAATGCGCAAGCCTAAAGCAATTACCAAATGCATAATAAAGAAGCCAATCATTGTGGACGTAGCCCAGAGTTGGGTGAACCACATTAAATCTTGTGTTAACTGTCTTTTGTGTGATTGTTCATGGATTTTGTTTGATGTTTCCTAGATTACAATTGTCTTATGTATAATCATTGCACAATTGATATGACTGGTAAAGTACTGGGTTATGTTGTAATCGAGAATACAATAGTAATATGAACTTGAAATCTCTAAGTAATTCACGAAGTATAAAGACATACTTATGCACACATAACTAATAAGGAAGAATGCATAGAATGATCATGTCCCATTTCCTCACTACTGCAGAAACCTCGTTCTTGCAGTCCCAATAGATACCTCGGGTGAGACTTCATCTGTGCATGTAGGTGGTGCCGAAAGGGTCGATGTCTGAAGGGTTTTGTTGGTCAATCGATAACTTGGAGCTAGGGTCTTACAACTGCACGCAACACTAACATAATGGCTCACTATTTCACAAGACAAAATATATCATACTCTTATAGATTTTGAATCTTAATAAGAAGAATATCACCACTCTACTTAATCAATCAATCAAGCCTCTAACAATAACTCTCTAACCTAAATTACTTTACATGATTCACAATAATGAGAATTAATATTAGTTTGAAACTTGAAACCAATTACTTATGTATGGGACATTCTAAAAGGTGCTTACATCATTCACATAAATTCAATCCATAGAGATGTACGTATAATTGTAGTGATGCAAGGGCATCACAAGGGGATTGAGCTTGAAACCAATCACATGAATATATTGGTCCTTAACAAAAATGGGCATTTGTTACGGATACCCATGTCATTGGTAGAAATGCAACCCATGTAAATGTATATGGAGTTACAACAATGCATGGAAGTCCTTGTGTTCGAAAAGGTCCTTATATAATTCACATAAATTCAACCCATGGGGATGTATGCATAGTTGTAGCGATGCATTGTCATCATACATAATGAGATAAAAAACTAACCACATGAAGATATAGATCCTTAACCAAAATGGGTGTTTGCCAAGGTTACCCATATCATTGGTAGAAATGCAGTCCATGAATATCTATGTAGAGTTACAATAATGAATGGAAGTCATTAAGTGCTAACTACTTCTAGATATGGGTCCTAACCAAAATGCTAAATCAAGTGTTCAACAAAGTACCAATGTAATTATAAGTTCTTCAATGATGAAAATGTATGCAAAGTAATAACAAACCAAAAACACCACAATAAATTAAACTTAAAATCAATCACTTATTAATATAGATTTTTAATAAGGGGTGGGAGGAGCGAGTAGGGTGTTATTCAACCCTGGAGGACATATAGAGCTCTCTTTCGCTTGGAGTATCAAGCAGGCCTTTAATAACCAAGCTGAAGCATATGCGCGTTTACAAGGATTAAGCCTAACAATCTCTGAGGGTATCTCCAATCTTACTGTAATAGGGGACTCAAAAATAATAATCAGGCATGCAAGGAAGAATTCTCTCCCAAGCAATATTCATCTTCGATCCATCTTTCTCATAATCCAATAGAAAATTCAGGCCTTTCACAAGATTGAGTTCTTCCACGTTCTCAAAACTAATAACAAGGAAGCATATTACTTCGCAAACTAGGCCACCAAACAACAAATAGGTGTGATCTCCATCAAAGGAGCCCTATCTATCCATCCAATCCCATGACCCAAATCCTATTTCCAAAGGAGTGTAAAAGCAGGGGTCTTATCACTTTGGATAGCCCCTTAATTAAACCCTTTGAATTACTCAATACTTGGCTTCGTACTAATCTCGTGGAGGTCACCAGATTGTCATATGTGACAAGTGTAAGGCCACATGCTAGGCGTGTGCCGTTCATGAGATTCCATAAATTCTCATGTGAGGTGAGGTCTTTTCCCTCACTTCCACTCTTGTTTTCAAACATATGTGAGATGGGAACTATCATCATGGAGGAAATTGGGGTTCTCAACAATCATGATTGAAGGTGGAGTTCAGGTACAAGGATCCATTCGACCTTTTCAGTCCTTGTGCACCTGGATTTCTGTTTGAGGAAGGTCCTACTCTTTTAGTATGCTATCTGAGATTGGGTAGAAGTTTCTCTAGGTAGTCTGACAACAATTCCCTCTTTGTTATCCTTTTTCTCTCTGTGGTCATCAAGCCTCATGGCGAAAGGGATAATTGGGTGTTGGTATAAGCAAGTGGACCTAATGGAGGAGGAAATAGCTGACCTGCGCTCCATTGTTCACTCTTTGCAACTTCAATACAATAGGCTCTCGTCCCAAGTGTTAATGGTTTTGGAAGTTTCAGTGCAACAAAGACACATTATCCATCAATAGCAAGACGAATGCGTTGCCTTAAGGTTGCAAATTGAGAAGTTACATCTCAAGCCACCTCTCGGTTTGTATTCTCCGACATAAAATGGTACATTTGAAGAAGCTTTGTCCCCTGTCCAAGCTCCTCCTCAACTGGACTTGAATGTTCCCACTCCTGGTTTAGGATAAATTTTATGAAATGAAATGATTTCCCCTTTTTTTTGTATAAGATATGACTTGCTTTTGCACAAGCATTTTGAGAATTTTCTATAGAGTACACTCAGTTAGACATTATGAAACTTGTTCTATTTCTAAATTCTCTGCTATGTTGTTGATAGAGTCTTCTAATATTAGGTTAGGGATTTTTGAAATCTGATGTACTTCTTTAATGTTTTTATATGTTATTTTATTAATAAAATCTTCCCCTTTACTCTTAATTTTTTTTTTTAATAAAAACCTTAATTAAAATATCCTATAATATTCGACAAAATAAACACCCATTAATAAAAATATCAGCCCATGTAAAGATGCAACTTCTAATGAACTTCTAATGAACAACATGAAAGAATTAAACTCAAAAACAACATAAAATTAAATACTAAATAAATAAGAATTTGGATTTATAATTCTTGATGGTTCCACCATTACACAAGTGAGATGTTATCGCAATCACCTTAATTTCCATTTAGGGAGACTTTCTAATCGAAAACTTCGATTAGACAGCCATGTACAGCACGTAAAAACCATACACATTTTCAAGTGAATGATGCTTAAAGGTTTTGAGTTTGTGGCTGAGCCTATTCTCCAAAATACCCGAACAAATTGTATATATATATTTGTACATGTTGGATCAGAAAACGTTGTGTCGTTTTAAATGTTATTAGCCACAAGGAAGAAGTAGGAGGAAGATGTCAGCGAATGCGTGCTTTTCAGCCTTGCCAAGGCACTCTTACCCCTCTCTGCATTCTTCCCATCGGCAGAGGTTACCCAGTGCAAAATTTAGAGCAGGTTCTGTAACTGTTAGAAGGAAAAATTCCACCAGAATTAGCGGAATAGTCAGGGCAGCGGTGGATGGTGAGGTATCCGCTCAGAGGCGCCCTGCTGCCAAAGAGGAGAAGCTTTTACAGACTGTAGCAGTTGAGGAGGATGGCGTGCCCGTAGAGGGCGTCATTAAATTCGACAAATTCGATACTCCTTGGCGAAATTGGAGGTAAAATTGTTGCATTAATTATAGGTTAGAAAGGGTTTTGTAGGCTTGCATCGTATTATATGGAATTTTCCAAAACTGAACGAATGTATTTATGAAGGTTTTAGATTTTGGTGGGAAGATGCAACTCTTATTATTATTGTTCTTTCATTTGGCCGAAATGCTGAGGTATGGCATTTTAGTTAATGACCCATATGCCTATGTACCCGGTTTTGAGTTTCAATTTTTTCAGTGATTTCATACAGCTTATGGATGAAGGTCATTCCAATCCCAACCAAATGAAAAAATAATAATCAGAATATTTCAGTTGGATGGCTGTAAAAGACAAGAACTCGAAATGTAGGAGAGCCTTGGCATCATTGCTGGATTACTGCTTATCAAACCTTCCCCGAGGCACTGCACCGTAAAAAGAGGACTTCTTTCAGCTTAGGTGCTAGGTCTGAGGGGTATCTATGGCTTAAATATTAATCAACCTCACCAGTGAACTAACAGGCTGTTGATAGACTGAAATACTATTGAAAATGTGGGGTGCAATACCCCAGGTTGATGTGATAGCATCTTCCCTTACTTCAGCACTAGTATTGCTTTGATGTAATAGCAATAACTCACTATGGAATTGACATCTCTTTGTTGTACTAACATCTTCTCTTACTCTAGTACTAATATCACTTTGGTGTGATAGCATCTTCTCTCGCTCCAGCACTAACATTGCTTTGAGTAATAGCATCTTCCTTCACTCTAATACTGACATCAGTTTGATATGTGATAGCATCTTCCCTCACTCCAATTCTAACATCGCTTGGAGGCGCTTGTGTGCTTTGTGGCCCCCTTGCTTGTGATGTCTTTCTAAATGCAAGCTTAATAAATCACAATGGCATATCCCTTGTTGAAGATTTCATTTCACATTAGTCCGATTGCTTCTTTTGTGAAAAATCAAATAAAAATAGAAAACGATTTTGCCAATTTAGATGCTAGCTTTAGGATTCAGGGCCCTAGGTTTAGGTGATAGCATCCTCCTTTACTCGGGTACTAACATCACTTAGAGGTGCTTGTTATCGCTCAGACACTTCCCAAGGAAAAGTCCAACCTTACTCAAGGGAAAGCCTAAGGATACATACATGCAAGCCACCCATTGTCACGTCAATGACCTTGCCTCTGCACTTCTAGCTAAAAACCTAAGGAGGGGATCCTATGCGGTCAAACTAAGTCTTATCGTTGTTATAAGGTCGGTGAGGACAAAGGACTTAGTTTGACTCAGGTTGACTTCTTTACAAGGATGACTCAAGACATGCCAAAGAAGACAACACTCAATAAATGCTTGGAAGGGAAATCTTTGCATGCAACTACAACAATGTTTACACCCATATACCATTCGTCTTTCTTCTTTCATACTCACAACCATCATATAAATTTGCGCAAAGAGAGGAGATGCTCGAATCAAATGATAAAGCAAGTAAAGTTTGATATCCAAATGCAAAAAGATTCAGTTCATATGTTTTGCAATTATATCAATATGTTAATGCATCATTACTTATTGCCAATCATCAATCATTGATGAGGCCATTGAGCATGTATTCTTCTTTTAAATGTAAGAAATAATGCACATTCTTTTCAATTTAAAGATACATGATAGTCAACATTTCAAAACATTTATCATGGACTAAACTGCAGTCTTTCTTTTCTTTAGAAGTATAGCATACTCTTAATTCAAAGTGTTATTTTGCAATGAATATTTTTCTAATGCTATGGCAAATATGGAATTTTGAACTCAACATATACCACAACGAATATACCAGAAATTAAGACGAGTAGATGTGACATACACCAGAATTGTAAGGTTAATCTTATTTGCGGTCGAATCGATATTTAGAATCGGTTTCTTTTATACACTATCTGTTTATAATAATTGATTTGATGAAAGTGCAACAATCAACTCCGGCTATATGCTAAGCATGACAATGATTAACAATCTTGAAGATTCGTGTAATATCCCAATTTTTACTCTTGGAATTATTTGTAAATAAATATTTAAATACTTTGCATGGATACATTATAACTCTGCTACACTAACTCCATGGGACATATATACCATGGTGCTATGGATATTGCATGTCTTTGGATTTTGCAGTTAATAAAGAAGAGGATCAAAGATCAAGTGAGCTTGAGTGCCTATAGTGGCTATGATACCACAAGAGGGGAAAGGTGAGGGGGTCTAAGGGGGGTTTATGCCTAAAACTTCAACCTTACGCTACCTTGAATCCTCACCCATTTCAAATTTGAAATTCAAAGCTAAAAAAGGGTTAAGAGGAGTGGAGGAAACAAATTTCTCAATCTAAGCCACAACTCCTAAAATCTAGCAAGTTGTCTCTCCTACATTCTTGGAACTAGGAAGAAAAGTTGGGCTTGAATTCTCTTGCCATCATGCATGTGGAGAATTCGAATGGAGAGAAAAAGGCTATTAGAAAAATGTGTGAAAGAGAGTTTTGAGAGGTTAAACATTGAAAAAATGGAGCCATGCCCATGATAGACCAACCAACCATGAATTGAAGTTTGTAGCCTTGAGGAAAAGCCAAGAAACCATGGAAAATTTTGCCAAACTTGAGATATCAGCCTGGACCTTCTATGCACACACTGAATAGTACAAGGAGTAATTTTTGAGGTACCGCACACATTGAATAGCTCAAGGAGTAATTTTTGAGGTACTGTACAACAAAGAAGGAGGTGCTCCTTGTGTTGTGTGGGGCAGGTATGTGGGTGCCTTAGAGTTGCTTTGTCAAAAAAAAACCTACAGTAGAAAACATTGGTTTGAATCCGAATTTTTGAGTTATTTTATCCCCACTTCGCCCTGGTGGTATCATAGCCCGACTAGGGGGTGGCGTCCGCTATGGATTGACTACGGTTGGGTGGAAATCGCTTGCTTAGCTGGTTGTTGATCTACAATTTTTCAACAGATAAGTTTATCTTGTTTTTTTGGCAATTCTTTCATATATGTTTTGTGGTTTATAAATCTGTGTGGTTCGTATTTACATAAAATAGTGTTTTCCCTCTGCTGGCTAGCTTTGAATTGATTTTATCTATTGGTTAACGCTCTTCCTGTTTCAAATAGACAATAAAATATGTATTGAAAATTAGCATACCAAGAGTCTAAATGGTTTTATGGTCAAAATGAGTTCGAGCTTACTCTATTTAGATTTGGGCTCAAAGATTAGGTTTGTTTGCCAATGTAATACCCCCAGGTTGATCCCCAGATTGTAAATGTATATATGTTTTATAGGTTGGTGAGCAAGGATGTTTGGGCCAGAGTGCCTATGTGATTTAGGCTAGGGAGCCTATGTGTTGAAAGGCCAACGAGCCTGACAAATGTAATATGTAATCACACTTAGATATATTAATAAAATATATCACTGCTACAGGCCAAGTCAGACGAAAGAGTATGGGAGGCTAGGATTCCACGAGAGGGAAAGGTGATGGGGCAAAAGGGCTTAAGAAAAGGGTTCAAGTCAAGGGGGCTTAAGCCAAGGAATAAAATAATATTATTCCTAAGTCCTAAGTTTTTATATTATTATGTTATCCTAAGTTTCCAAGTGAGGGGAATGAATCATCAAGTGGAGTCAAAATATTTCCTTGAGTGCCATGTGTTAAGATAGGAACATGCATATATAATGTTGGGAATTTAGTGTATTTCTCATTCATTCCATTCCATTCTTCCATTCCATCATCCGTACCATTGCAAGGAGAGTGTGAGTTGTGAAGCTGTTGTTACCTGGTAAATCCTTGGTGGTTTGGGTTGAAGAAGCAGGTTGTCAGGCTTGTGGAACATTCTCTTTGGGTGAGAGAGAATTGTTGGGAATAGGTTTCCTTGTGTGTTGGGCTAGTGAGTGCCTGCTAGCACTATTTTTAAAACCCTAAAACATATCTGAAATGACTTGGAATATGCACGGAAAACAATGTTAATTATAGAAAATCTGTCCTTAAGATGCCACTGATAGAGTCCTCTCCTTTTGGGCTGGTGCAAGCCAACCTCAGGGGGGTGTCCTTTGATCTCTTTCTTGCTGTCCGCTACCTGTAAATCTGCAAAACAAAACATTATAACAACAACAAATAAAGAGAGTTGAGGCTGCATTTAGACAACCAAAGTTTGAAAGTATGTTTTTTTAGATGTTTTGGTGAAATCCCTGCAATCATTAGCTCCTGCATGCCTTGGCAACGAGTAGCGACAACAACAGTCAGTTATGTGAGTTATGGCATCGGAGGATGGCTCACCTACATCTCGGGCTCTTGGAGGGCTGAGAGAGGTTGTGACATGAGTGCCACAGTTCAGCTTAGAGCATTAGGATGTGTGTAGAGGGTGTGCCCTTGGTAAGTTTACCAAGGCTATTTTCCCCAGCAATGACAGCAGGTCAACTGGGATACTGGATTTAGTACACAAAGATGTGTGTGGGCCTATGTCTCTTGTGTCCTTGAGTGGTTGTGAGTATTATCTCACTTTCATAGATGACCACTCCAGGAAGACTTGGATCTATTTCCTAAAGGCCAATAGTGAGGTCTTCAAGAGGTTCCAAGAGTTCAAAGCTCTTGTGGAGAACCAGATAGGAAAGAAGATCAATGTCTTACGGTCAGATAATGGAGGTGAGTATGCCTCCATAAAGTTTGTGGACTTTTGTACCTAGGTAGAGATTAGAGGGCAGATGACCGTGCCTTACAATCCCCAGCAAAACGGGGTTGCAGAGAGGAAGAACATGGCCATTACAGGTGCAACCAGATCGATGCTGCATGATCAGACACTACCTTTATACTTATGGGTTGAGGAAGTGCTAGTGCAGTTTATTTGTAGAACATGAGTCCCCACAAGGTCTTGGAGAGAAAGACTCCTGAGGAGGCCTTCATTGTAGGCGGCCCGATGTTGAGCATATTCAGATTTTTGGATGCTTGACATACTCTCATGTCCCCTTAGAGAAGAGGACAAAGCTAGACCCCACAACCCAACGGGGGATCTTAGTTGGTTACTCAGAGGTCTCGAAGGCCTACCGGATCTACATTCCATCACAACGAAAGTGGTGGTGAGCAGAGATGTTAGATTTGAGGAGGGTAGAGCTTTCAGGAGGTTTCTCGAGTCGAGAGATGGTATTGAGGAGGTCCCGGAGACTCAGATTGATGTTTCAGAGGGAGCACAACCTCAGGTTTTGAGTGCACTAGTTTCAGGGGTGACAGGGTTACCTTGCACAACTTCAGGTTCACAGTTGCAGAGGTTTCAGGTAGAGTGTGCAGAGGCTTCAGGATCTCAGAGTGTTGGGATTAGATCTGAGGCAGAGACTCTTGGGCGCGAAGATATTACTTCTCCTTTGGTTACTCCAGGGAAGAGGAAACCGAGATGGTTTCAGGAGACTGTGAAGGAAGCCAAGGAGAATGTTGGAGAGCCCAAGAGATTGTTCAGAGAGAGCAAAGCACCAGAGAGGCTTGGGTCCCACTTGGCGATGGTGATGAGCATCACAGATTCAGATCCCACGACATTTGCATAGGCATTTGGCCAACAAGTTTGGCGAGAGGCCATGCTGGAGTATTATGACTCCATTATGCACAATGATGTATGGGAGGTAGCGTCAAGGCCAGTGGGGAAGTCAGTTGTGATTTCCAGATGGTTGTATAAGACCAAGTATGTTGCAGATGGAAAGCATAGAGAAACATAAGGTCCAGTTTGTGGCACGAGGATTCTTTCAGGTAGAGGGAGTTGACTATGATGAGAATTTCGCACCGGTTGTGAGATACACTTCCATTTAGAGTATTATTGCCATAGCGGTAGAGATGGGTTGGAGGACACATCAGATGGATGTAAAGACCACATTTCTTAATGGCTTTATTGAGGAGGAGGTGTACATAGAGCAACCACAGGGGTTTGAGGTGTTGGAGAGAGAGTCTCACGTGTGCCTTCTGAGAAAGGCACTGTTTGGTCTAAAGCAAGCTCCTAGAGCTTGGTATTGTTAGAATATAGAAGATGGTGTGCTCGTTTTACCATTGACGATACCTTCGTCACCCAACCATAGGCCGAAGCCTCCCTCCGAGCACCTTAACCTTGACTGAGAAATTCCTCCGGAAGCAAACCCTAGGCTAGATAGCCAAACAAAGGGCAGCGCATCTCTCCCCAAGGATAGCGCAACACAAAAGACTGATCAGATAGTCCCAAACCCTAGCCAAGAGATATCCAAGCCAATACTGAAACTAGCTGCTGTTGCAGCTGCACCTGCAACCCTCCTCCAAACCTGCGCACCAGACTGCAACTACAGTGTGCACCAACTGGGAAACTGCAATTCTGAGATGCTGCAAATGAGAACTAGCGCCCTATATTTATAGTGGTTCTGCCAGTTTTGCTGGGGCCGACTTCTCCTTCTGGATAAGTGTCTGTTCAGTATATTATTATAATTTCTGGTCGACTTCTTCTCTTGGAGGCTAATAGCCTAATATAAATTATCTTCTTGAGCCTACAAGGCTTCTAGGGTTATTAGCCAACTCATTAGGGTTTCTCTTGCTTCCTGGAGTCTTCTATTCTCGTCAGGTTCACACGTGGGGGTAAATACCTCCC
>ML802167.1:37031-47348 GCA_009831015.1 Picea engelmannii | reverse complement strand
ATATAAATTATCTTCTTGAGCCGACAAGGCTTCTAGGGTTATTAGCCAACTCATTAGGGTTTCTCTTGCTTCCCGGAGTCTTCTATTCTCGTCAGGTTCACACGTTGGGGTAAATACCTCCCGCAGCTACCATAATATTAACAGGTATTCGCTCATAGACTCTTATTTGCTTCAGATGGGGTTTGAGAAGAGCGATGCCGATCCTAACCTCTACTACATCATTAGAGGTGAGGACACACTTATTCTCATTCTGTATGTGGATGACTTGTTCATCACGGGAGCAAAGCATCTCATAGTTGAGTGCAAGATGAGTCTTGCATCACAGTTTGAGATGACTGACATCGGGTTGATGCACATTTCTTGGGCATGGAGGTTTGGCAGGAAGAGGGTCATATCTTCCCAGGACAGGGGAAGTATGCTACAAACATCTTGAGCAGATTTCAGATGGAGGATTGCAGGCCTATGTCTATACCTATGGTCACCAATTGGAAGAAGCTTAGCGCTTCGGATTCTCAGTTGGTGGATGCTACGAGATACAGGCAGTTGATCAGGTCATTGATGTATTTGGTCAACTCTAGACCATATATTTGTTTTGCCGTGAACACTCTCAGCTAGTACATGGTGGAGCCGAGGAGTGTTCACTGGATTGGGGCAAAACATGTTTTGAGGTACATTGTAGGTTCAGTGGGTAATGGTTTGGACTATGTCAGAGGGGATGGAGTGAGTTTGGTTGGCTACACAGACTCAGATTGGGAAGGATGTGCCATTGACAGGAATAACACCTCAGGGTGTTGTTTTGGGTTGGGGTTAGGATTTGTTTCCTGGTTCAGCCGGAAACAAAAGTCAGTTGCTTTGAGTTCAGCCGAGGCAGAGTACATGGCAGCCAGTCGGGCCAGTTGCGAGGCCCTTTGGCTTCGTAAGTTGTTGGTTGGATTATTTGGTCAGGAGTTGCCTCTGACTGTCATTCACTGTGATAATCATAGTTGTATCAAACTCTCTGAGAATCCAGTATTTCATGACAAGTCGAAGCATATTGAGATCAGATACCACTTCATCAGAGATTGGGTTCAGCATGGGGCAGTTCAACTTCAATATATTTCGAATGATGAGTAGGTGGCAGACATTCTCACCAAGGCCTTGCCAAGGGGCAAGCATGTCTACTTCAGAGATAAGATGGGCTTGGTGAGAAACACTTTCCTCGGTAAGAGGGAGTGTTGAGTTTTGGTGTACCTTGGGAAGTGGTCCCCTTGTGGTTGTGGGTCTTGTTGACCACCCATTTCGACTAGGGGTCAACTCCATGTACCATGAAGCTGTGTACCTTGGGGTACAACCTTTTTTTGAAGACTTCTGGTTCTACAAGGCAATTTTTGCCCCCAGCACGTCTTTTTGTAATTGAAATGTCCGCTCCCCTGCGTGGGATAATAATGTAATGAGTCAGCATGAGTCATATTTTAGTTAGTTACCTATGACTTTATCATTAGGGAAGTCCTTTCTTCGAGTGTTTTTTATCCCCAGGCAATTTTTAATTACCCTCGAGTTTTTCACTCACAATAATCCTCCAAGTGGTGAAAGGCGTTCTAATGATCGAGCCCAATGGGTGACTAGGGTTTAAGAATATTGTAAATGACCATGCTAGACATCTTCCGGAGTCTTGTGGAATTTCGTTGAGTTTTAATAGTTTTTTTTAATTTATTAAAATTACCCATTTAATGGTAATTTTAATTAAATTTGATGTAAAAATGTAAAAATTTGGTCCTAGGGGATTTTGATAGGGGTGTGAGTACTCAAAAGAAATGGCAAGAGACCCCATACACCCTTGGACCAAGTTTCATCTCAATTGGACAAGTTTTGCTAGGTCATTGTCCATGAGGAGTCCAAGTCAGTCTAGAGTCAACAATTAATTGCTTTAATTTGGCTAAGTAAAAATGCCAAAAATTGTAAAATGAGAATAAAAACATGAGAGAGAGTGGGAAAGGTTTTCTAACCGTTTTCCTAAGTTAGAAAGGCAATTTTCTAACTTAGCCAACCCCCCATTACTTAGCCAACAACTTAAAGTGGTACTCCCTAGCTAAAAAGGTGTGCCCCCCTTGCTAATTGACATGTGAGAATTAAAAAGTTTAAGTGAAAAAGCCACCTAAACCCTAAATTCTCCCTCCTTGGTGTCTAACTTAATGTTTGACCATAGGAAAAGGTGTCTTCCCCTTATCCCCCTCAACCCTCAAACCCTAAAGATGACTAAAACCCTAAAAGTGCGCCCTCCTTGACTTTGTCCTCTTACCTTTGATTGATGCCACTTGGAGCTCATCCAAGAGGGGTCTCTCTTGTTTCTCAGGTATAAAAGAATGCCTACCCCTCCTCATTTGACATCTATTCTCAGAGCAACTCCACTATGCCCAAATCTCTCCCACTCCTCTCTCTCTCTCTCTTTCCCATTTCTTCTAGTTTTGCTGCAAGTATTTGCATGTAGATTTTTTATGAATAAATGAAGCTTTGGAGGAACACCATCTTGGCATTGAGAGTCTTCTTGATGCTATACAAAATACTATTGAGGTGATATTGCTTTGTTTCTAGTGTTATTGCTTGTTAAATTGCCTAGATTAAGAGATCCATAGCAAAGTATTCTGCTTGGTAGAATAAGTAAAAGTATTTCTATTTGTTTTAGTGAAGTAGTTTTAATAGAACTAGTAAAGTATTTTACTTGTTTATTAGATCTACTCACCTCTTGATTGACTTTGTAGCAAGTTTGACACCAAGTGCAGGTCACCAAGGTGCTCAAACAAGTAGATTTCAGATCTGGAAATTTACTTGTTGGGCCAACATAAGCCTCCAAAAAATTTCTGTTCTTTTCCTTCATCTTTCTTTATTGATTTGAGGCATTTTATGTTCTGAAAATAGCATAAAAATATATATTTACTGTTCAGATTTTTACATATAAATTTCTGTTTTGTACTAACAGAAATTTCTGAATATTTTCAAGTACTTTTGTAGCATTTCCAGCAAGTATTAGCTTGCTGTTTTTCATAGGTTCTCACCAGAACAAGGGGAGGTGTTGCCCATTTTGGGCCTCAAAACATTCCAAAGGAGCTTCCCAAGTTGGGGTTTCAAAACCCTCTTCTTCTCTCATCTCTTCCAAGCATTGTAAGCAGCTCAAGAGAGTCTCTTGGGCTTGCCTYCTTCTCTAAAAAGTTAATTTTCTGTTTTGTAAATAATTAATTTGCCTACACCTTGCAAAGTGATTTGGCCTTGCCAATCCATGCAAAATCGTAAGGCTATGATAGTTTAGTTTTTTTTTTTAATCTTTTCTTTTGCCCCACTTGTCCTTAAGGCAAGGTTGTGTGGCTAGGTGCAATCTCTTTACTTTCAAGTCATTTTTGCTTTGATTTATTTTGCCTACACCTTGCAAAGTGATTTGGCCTAGCCAATCCATGCAATATCGTAAGGCTTGTATAACTTGTAAAATTTGTTAATAACTTGTAACTTTTAATTTGGGAAGTAATCATATCTAGTTTAACTAGGCACCCAAACTTAGTACAACTTTCACCATAAAAAGGGTGACTTGTGGAAGCCACAGGGGGTGTAAGTTGGGAACGGCTTCACGACACTAAGTGTCCTCCCTGCTTGAGCACCCAAGCATTCCAGATTGACCTGTGGAGCTAGGGGAGGACCTTGCTTGTCCTCCTTCTTGAGCACCCAACAATTCTTTTGGTCAAAGCGGTAAGAGTTTAGGGGTAGACACATAGTCTAGGCTTGCATCTCCAAACCTTAATCCCCCTAACTAAAGAGAGACCTTAAAATCCTTCTAAAATCAACTTACAACACTTTCACAACTTGTGTGCTTTCATTTTCAGTTATCTTTTATCTAAGTTGTGCAAGACTACTTTAAAGGCATTTACATTTTCATGTACTTTACTTTACAAGCACCTTAACTTTCCAAGTCTATTCACTTTCAAGTTGGGCGCATTTACTTTCAAGCTATCTACTTCCTAAGTTGCGCATCTCTCTTAGGCACTTTGCTTTCCAAGTTACTTGTCAAGTTATCTTTCATTTGTGAATATCTCAATGCTTTAATCATTCATTGTATATTGGGTTGATCTCTTGTATAGTTGCAAAATCATCTAAGTTGTCTAGTTTATTGTACATCTTTTTCATTTCATTCATAATTTTTTAAAGTGTAAAGCTTATTCTTTATTCCTTATGGTTGATCTATTGCATTGTTCATTTCTTGTATAATTTGTATATTTGTTACATCTATCTATTGACTCCATTTGCCCAACCTTTAGGCACTAGTCTTAGTCAACTTGTAGGTGAAAGGTTTTGCTTGTCATCGAAGCTTTGCATTGCATTATTGCTTGTCATATAGGTTAGCCCCCCCCTAACTTAATAATTAAAATTAACTCCTAGATCACATTAATCAACTTACATAGTAAGTAGGGTCTACCCCCCTTGGCTTCCTTAGGAGTGAGCCTAGATGGAAGAAGTCCAAGTCGAGGTGACAGTGGGTTTGGACTTAGGCTTGTGCCTCCAAGGACACACCAAGTGGGTTGGAGACTTCTCCACGTTAGGAGGTGTGTATAAGGATGACAACAGGGCTCTAACTACAAGAGAGAAATATTTGACCCTTTGTACCTTGTACTTTATGTCTAATTTCACATTGACTTTATCCGAAGTCAAAAAGGTGAAATTTGTCACTTAAGGCAAAAGTGACTATTAATTCACTTTATGGGTGAATTAAGGGACATAAAGTGAACTTAGGAAACTTAACCCAAAGTGGGTTTCTAAGTGAGATATTTGTGAGAGGATCTCACTCATTGATTAGAGATGGCTAGGAGTGATTTAGGCCTTTGATCTCTAGGTTTCCTTATGGAGGGTTCAAGAGGGGTGCATAGGGCAAAGAGAGGCTCATTCACTCTTTTATTCACTTGGAGAGTTTGGAGAGGAGCATTGAGAGGAGAATGGAAGCGTTGGGTGAGGAAAGCTTGGGCGCCTTCATTCATGGAGGGCGCAATGAGGCTTAGGGCCTCATTATTTTGTGGTGTGACTTCTTGCTTGATGGAGGGCGCACTCTTGGAGGAGGGCACAAGCTTAGCAGACACTAGTTGTTAGTGGACTATTGCAGATCTGAGTGGTTCAGTGTTGAGGCAGCATACAAGAGCTTCTTTGTATGCAAGGGTTTCTCTATTGGCCAAGGGAGGATCAAGGGCACAGTAATTCAGTGGAATAGGCAACAAAGGAGAGAGGGCGCACTTACTTGGGCTCATTCTTCATGGAACCTTCTAGCCAAGCTTGAGAGGAGCTTGCTACTTGTACAGGTTCCATTGTATTTGTTTACTTGTTTTATTCCATGCTTGAGACATCACATATATACACTTTCATTCTAAACTGGTTTTCCCTGGGGGGGTTTTATCCAGGATCTTGTTGACCAAAAATACTTGTGTTCAAATTTCAGGTATATTTAGTGTTTAGATCAACATTAGGAGCTTGTTAGGATCCTAGAGGAGTGCTATATGTTTTGAGGTTTGCATGTGCTAACATTCAGTTACTAAAACCACTTGCAAGGGCACCTTAAAAGAGCATATAACCATCAGTTGAAGGCAGATTTCTTGGCAGAATTAAACAGACGTGTTTGCTGTCCTAAAACAGCAGCAAGGACAGATTTGAATAACTAAACTTACAGCCCCAAAAGAGGTCATAAGACAGGCCTGTTGGGCAGCCTTCTAGTTCCTAAAAAATATACAGAATTAAGGGGTGCAATTCTATAAACATTGATACAACTCCATATGAGATATGAGGCGCTACAAGTTACATTACCTTTTCCTTGTAATTGTTTGACATTTTGCCTATTATGAATGTTTTGCATCATGGAGGATTCCAAAATCACTTTTGGAAGAGTATGATGGTTGGTATGTTATTTCTTGCATTTCTTGATTTGAATTGTGCATTTGCTACTTGTGCCTGCCCTTTTGTGCTAGTTTCAAACCTTGGATTTGACAGTTACAGATGTTCTAACTTCTTATGAAGAAAGGCTCACAATAGTTGACATATTACAAACCATTATCAGAAACATAATTCTCGGTGATGATAGAACAAGGATGTACAATGTTAACACTGTATCATAGACTCGGACATAAATCTGTTTTCTGCTATTGACGTCATTGAAGTTTGCCACAATTGATGTAGTGATGTTAGGTGTAATCTCACAATTTTGGTATTTGTAGGCGAGTTGCTATTCTAGTAGGGGGTGATGTGTTGGCATTGTTGACATTTTCTGCCATTGGAAGGCTAAGCCATGGCATGCCAGTCTTAGACTGGGAGACACTTCATACTGCCGATCCTTTTATTGCAGGTAATATTTCAACTTTTATTGATGCTCACATGGTATTAGAAAAAATATGATTTTGCTAGATGGTGATGAGAAACATAACTGTTGTAAACACATTTTTTTATTTTCATTTCCAAAAGTTTCTGATGTGTTGGAAAAGCTGAAGGTAACACCTGTCTGAATAATATTTGGTTAAGAAAATATTTTTCTGATAAATATCTTTCACTTTAGTTTACAACTAAAATAAGAAGAATAGGTTTTGTTCAAACGTTTCTGGAAAGATATAATTGTCATTACTGGTCAGTAAACAGCATGCAGTGTGAAGTTTCAACACAATACCACATACGGTTTTCACACTTCAGGTAGTGATTCATTTTTACATGTGTAGAAACACTTGACTTTACAGATTATGTTTAATGGACATTTTTGATAAAACTTCCCACGAGTTTATCAGATAGTTTTCTTGATGATCTTATCAGATCCTGAATATGGTCAGATATTTTATTAAATTCTTTGTTTACTCAACCTTAAAACTAGGATGACCATGCTGCAGGCTGGCTGCTGGGTGCATATTTCCTTGGTGGCTTTGAGTCTGAAGGTTTGGGAATCAATGGTGTAACGAAAGCTGTGTTTGCTGCAACCAAGTCCTGGGTTGTGGGTATTCCGGTAAGAGTAGTTTCTTGCAGAAAATGTTTAACTGTATTGATAGCAAACTAGCACCAAATGTTACAATTAGATAAGATAATTATTAATGTATATGGAGTGACCACAAAGTTGAATCTCAGGAAATAACTCTTCAACCTTCAATGATTTCTAGTAATTGCCATTAATAGAATCGCATTTTATTAAACTTTTTGTTAGCTTTTGGTGTAGCTCGGACATGTACTTCTGCATTGGCGGTGCCTAGCATGCGGAGGTGTTTGAACAACACTCTCTAGATATCAATTTTATTGTTTAAGTGGCTTTTATTTAATGACTAAAGTGACTTTTATAAACTTGAGTGACTTAAGTGATTTAAGTCATATCAACGAGAGATTAAGTCACAACCGTTGATTTCAAGAGATCGAGATCATATTTTAATCGTTGATCACTTTGGAGATAGGGTTTTAGTCATTAGGAGATTATAAAAACAGATCTAAGGAGAGTGAGAGGCACACAATGAGTGCATAGGAGCAAGAGGCAGTCTTGCTCATGTACTTGTGTCACACATTGTGTAAGGAGGTGAGAGAGTCACATACACAATGTGTGAGACTCATAGAGAGTGTGAGGGTGTGAGAAACACATTGAGCTGAGAGGAAGAGGACGATTTGGCTAATGAAGAGCGCGAATTTGCAGCTGGAGGAAAGACCGATTTTTCAGGGCCGAAAAAGGAGGACTTGTGACCTGCTAGATCTCAACAAAATGATCCGTAATCTCTTGGGGTGGTGATATCACCCTTGGCTCATATATGATAAAAATGAAATACAAGTAAGCAATCATATATACAAATGGAAATACAACTACTATAGCATGAAATGCAGATGATATATACAATGAATGCAAATGCCTACCTACTTACCTCTACTTACCTGTTGGCTGAATGCTAGGTGTAGTCAAATAGCCAGTGAAACCACCCCTAGCAATGTCTCATAATACCTGCCTCTGTGCTTCATCATAAACCAAAGCAGTGATAAGTTAAGCACAAAAATAACATGAGTTAGAAAATGTATTGCATCATTGGAAATTGTAAGGTCTAGCTCATGGAGGCAGGCCGGAGGGAAAAAGTGGTGCCAAGTCATACTCTCAGGAAAGTGCTCAATCCATCTCAGAAAGGGATCACGAAAAGTCAAAGGTTCAAAAGGTTGGCTACCTTGGACGTTTTCACAATCCGAGGCCTGGGAAGGGATCAACAAGAATCTAAAAGGTGACTAACAACTTCTTAAGGGGAAGCTAGAAGACTGTGATAATAAACTTCTTCTTAAGGTACCAAACCTTCCCCTAAAATCTAAAAGGAGCCTTTGTCCTACAGAAGACTTGGGATAAGGGATATGTTTCCAAACCATACCCTCAGTGTCATAGCGAGGTAAAGTAATCAAAGGGAGGTAGAAAATCTCATCACAAGTATTCTGCTTTAGGCAAGCAACTTTCTCATTCTCTGAGCAAAACGATGGTTGAAAATTTTCTTCATAGAATAAATCCAAATGCTTAGAGGAGTACTCATCAAAATCCTCAAGGTATGATTGAAAATCATCAGGAGAATATGGGACTAGGTCAACCCTGGGTGTTTGGAAAGTATCGGTAATTATATCATCTCCTTGTTGCCATTGGTCAAATTTAAGAGTAACCTGTTGTGATAACTGTAAAGACAATACTTGGAAATGATTCTCAATGTCGTAAATGGGGTCCATATCATAACCAACTACATCCCACTTACGTCTCCCAACATATATGAACTCGTCAATATTATTAACCATGTCACTATCTGTATCATAACATGAAGGATTTAAAGCATTCAAGGGCTCATCTAGCTCCTCTTCACTTTCCAAATCATAAAGTAAAGAATCATCAAAATTTTGTAAAGGAAGGTAACTCACCATGTTTATTTCTTCTTATGCAGGAGCTTCGAGGACTTGGGTGTCTTCAACATGCATCATTGTTTTATCCTCATGAGTTGTTGCTACATCTTCAACTGTACAACAAGGAGGATATACCTTGCCCGAGGATTCCACTTCTCCTTCACTCTCTGAATCATAGAACAAGGCATTATCAAGAACTTGAAAACGAAAGTGACTAACCTCATCCTCTTCTTCTTGTGTAGGAGGAATAGGCTCGTGGATGGCTTCATCAAAGGGAGGAGCACATATCGATACTTCATCATCGTGTTTGATATCTCCAGGCTCTCGCTCTTTAACCATATCTTTGTTATCTTCGGTAGAAGCATGAGTAAATTCTTGCCCTTCCTCATGGGATCGGAAAACCTCATTAGGATTGCTCTCCTCAACCTCCTGTTGGTTGATGACTTGTTCCCTTCTTTCAAAGATATCAAGGGAGAGTAATCTCTCTAGACTAAGGGTATCTGGGGTACCTTTGGGGTCATCAACTTGAGAGAAGATGTGTTTTCTCTTGGACAAAGAGATATTCTCCTCGATTTGCATGGCCATGTAATAGGCATCATCGATTGTTTTTGGCCCCTTTTTATTGAGGAGGAACCCTAAATGCACTAACAGTGCATTGGTATAGAGATACACGAGGTACTTGTATTCAGGACGATGGCTTTCAGGAATTCGATATAGTATGTCCTCAAACCTATCCTGGAAGTGTCTGACAGTTTCATTCTCAGTTTGCTTTATATTCTCGAGTCTTTTTAGTAGTACTGGGATGTCTTCCAACTGAATACCCTACCTTTTGAGAAAGGTTTCTTCCAATTGTTCCATAGTTGTAATGCTAGCATCGGGGAGGTTGTCATACCACTTCTTAGCATTGCCATCAAGAGTGGCAGAGAAGAGTTTCATTGCCAAATCTTCAACATCGTCACTGATAGGGTGGAATAGAAAGAAATCCCAGAAATCACTCATGTGTTAGTCGACTCTCTTCCCATCACTACCAGTGAATCTAGGGAGCCAATTTTCGTATTTAGGGGGCATTTTCCTAGGGTATCCCGAGATTTTACTCATGTCCAAGGGTTTGAAGTTTTCCGGGTCCCATTGAGAAGTCATGGTTGGCTTCATCATTAGTGGAGTCGCCAGATAATTTTCTTGAAATTATCAAAGGGATGAGGGGATCGCCCTCTGTGGAGTCGCCAGGTAAGCTTTGTAAAGTAAAGGCTTTTGAGGAAAGGCTTATCGAGAAGTGTCGTCTTTGAGGAGAATTGACTCAGTGTTCCCCGACAACGGTGCCAAAATGTTATCGCACAATTTATACTTTGATCCAGTGTTACCAGAGCGCGAAGCGAAGCGGGAGCGTTTTTAGGAAGCGAAGCGTCGGGAGCGTCATTTTCAAAAAATCCTAGGAAGCGAAGC
>ML802166.1:279314-293915 GCA_009831015.1 Picea engelmannii | reverse complement strand
GTGAAACTCCTATTAGATTCTTCATCAATTCACACCTTCCTTGGTAGTTGGCGATAATATTGGGTACGACGAAGCTTCTGCTCATTCATTGCCATGAGGTACCATTCTGTTGAATTTTGAAAGAGAAGTTTGAATTGAGAAAAAATGGTACACGCTTACCCAAATTATTTATGAAAGATAAGTTTTTAAGACAACTCATCTCTTTGTACCTAAATTAAAATATAATTTTAAAAACATTTTTAAGACAACTCATCTCCTTTTGAAGTTTTGAAGAAAATAAATAATTAAGAACAAGCATGATTTTGGACAGGAGTGTTTGGGGACAACCACGACCACATTAATCCGAAGAATCACGACTTCACTGCACATTTCTTTAGGGATCACTAATGCCAAAAATCCTGACCTCAATAGCTACATAAATGCTCTTAAATGAGCATTTCAATGGATGCTCTTAATTGTGATTTTTTTTAAGATTTTAAGAATGAATTTAATTTAGGGGACAAAACCATTCTTTTTCCTTTATATAAAGGAATTTTTAAATTTATATGTAGATAAATTATATTTAATATATGTATTTACTATTTAAGCATTTTTGTATTTAGAAAAATAATAATGAAAACAAGGAAGTTCAAAACAAGATAAATATTACAGAGACATTTTCAGTTGAATAAAAACTTTTTATAAAAAAAGAAGAAGATAGTTATCATGTATTAATGTTTAGAATATGATATACATTTGGACTATGCATGAAACCCATAACCTCATCTTACGACTCATTGATATCCATTGATAGATTCTGTGTCTATGGCTTTGGTTTGGGTTAGATTTCAAAACCTGCCTTTTAGTCTCTAATGTTCTTGGAAAATTCCACTACAAAAGCAAGGAAATAAATGAACACAATATCATTATATATGCTCGAATATGTGTTGAAATGGATTTCAATAAAGGGTTTTTGGCTGAAATAAACTTGAGAGGTGAAAACTACTTCTCATCTTAAAAGTTGGATAATGGAGTTTGTTTTGAAACAAGCCATTTGGCATCTGACCTGAAAAGACCAACAAAGGCAAGCTAGGAAGCATCAATCAAAGTCAACCTGGTGGGTTGGCACTAATGCAAAACATCAAGTGATTTGCAAGGATGAGACAAATGAGTGAGACTTGCCCATGGATGGCCAAAAAACTAAGGACATCCCTTCTAATGAGCAAGATGTGGAACCATATGATTCAGTGAAAGAGAAAGATGTTATTCCCCTAGATTTGGACCATGAAGCATCAAAAGAGCAAGGTGTGGTACCACAAGATTTTTGGTGAAAGAGGAACTTGTTATTCTCCCAGATTTGGACTAGGAAGAAGAAGTCTCACTTAGTCCTCAAAGAAAGGTGAGCTCGGTAGTCTAGGCATAAGAGTTTGAGATTCTTGAACAACCAGAGCCTCCATATCAAGGTAAGCCAGTATTAGAGGGAGCAACACAATTTATCTAATTCCTTTCTTGATTCAAATTAAATTTGTCTTGACGAGGGGGGAAATTTGAGAATCGAGATTGATTTTAAAATTGGGACCCGTTCACATCTATCTTCAAGTGAGGAGATCTCGATTTAGTAATAGGGGTCGATCACCAAATTGGGTTGAGAAAGACTCTAGGCAAGAGTTCAAAGTTTGAGAGCAGTGTTTGAAGAGTTCAAAAAAACAAAGGCTTTGAAGGAGGCCTTGATTTTTCGATCAGGGTTGATCATCAAATTTGGCCAAGAGAGTGGAATACTTGGTGAAGGGAGGGCCTAATTTGAGAATTGGGTTGATTTTCAAATCGACCATAGAATATTTTTTAGCTTGAGTTAGTCAAGTTATAATCTAGGAGGATCTTCATGTTCTTCACATTCAAGTTGATTCCCAATTTATGCTGAAGTTGTCCACACAACGAAGAGCTCGTAGAAAGATTTCTGACGCAATTTGAATGGATTCAAATAGACTTCATATGTGAAAGAAAAGGCTTGTTAAAGTTTTTGGCAAAAGGGTGAAAGAGATAAATGATTAAATGTTGAGCTTAGGTGCTCATGTATTTTTTATTTTACGAAACTAATACAAAAGTGAGAACTACGTAGCATTGAAGTTTCCTAGTCTCAAGGGAAATACGAGAGTCTCATGGAAAGTTGAGATCTTCATGGGCATGGTTGAGATATTTTCTTAAACTAATCCCTTGAATTATGCCCAAATCCTAATTTGTTGAATCTTGAGAGTGTTATCTCCTTGATATGTTGAGGTAGTTCTCAACAATAAAGAATTACAAAAGAAAATATATACAATTTTTCTTTTTGAAGAGAAAAGAGTATTCTTAAACTCTTGGAAGAAAAATAAGCAATCAGGCTTGTTTTCTTTGAATATTTGTAGCGTTTTTTTGTAAAAAGAAGACTCAAGCCCCTTGATTGGGAGAGTTGAGCCCCTTAATTGAGAGATTTTGTAAGACCCTCATTGGGAGAATTGAGCTCCTATTGGAAGAAAATATCAGCCTCTATAAATGAGAGAACCAACCCTTATTTGAGAGAAGAAATAACATAATGGTTTGTTGATTGAAGTGGACTTGGAGACGTAGCACATGAGGGTGAACTCTGTTAACAATCTAGTTTGCATATTGTTTTTATGTGCTTGATTGTTTTAATTTCAGTTTTAAATGTTGAACTATATTTCCAAATAAGAATGGAAAATTGTGAAATCTGATAAGTATCTGGAATGGAGAAAAACTAAGTCAACTTTAAACTGCCCATTTTCGGATCAAATTGGTATCAAAGCTTGTTGTTCAAAGGGAGTTAACACATTTTGTGCTTTGTGTTAGATTCTTCCATTTGTTGCATTTGCAATTTGGAAGTGCGTGGTTCTTGAATGCAAAACGACAACCATGGGAAAAGATTTGAAGATAAATGTTTTAGGAGATTGAAGACATAAACCGATAGATTCAGGAGGAAAAGTATGAATTGAGAAGAAGATTGCAATTCTATGAGGATGAGAAGCAATGACAAGAAAAAATGTTGCTCCATGGAGAATTTTGCATGGGAATCATCCAAGAGTTGCAACTTGAGCTGCAATTGAAGTGTGAGATGTTGGCAAAGTTCTAGAATAGTGAAGAAGCATAGGAGAAAGAAGAGTTTACCATGCAAAAGAGACTATCCTCTACCATAGATGCACAAACCGTGACTAAGGTATGCACTATAATTAATTCATTGTGTTCTTCTTCTTCCCATCAAAATGTAGATGCTTCTTTTGTTGAATCTGAGAAGCATACTTGTGGTATTGGCTTTATGTTTCTAACCAAGATGTGATTTGATGGAAAGGTCCTTGACATCAATGGCTAAGGAATGACTAAGCCCATACAAGTGGAGGAAAGACCTTATTATGTAGGTTTCAGTTATGACAAAGAATAAGTTAAAGAATGCTCCAAGACAACCAAAGCAAGATAAGCTTCAAGAAAAAAGCACAAGCCATTAGTTCTACAAAAATAACCCATGCAAGGAGATGGCACACCACTCCATGATGGTGAGATTAAGTGAAATCTAGAATCAAGAAAGGTACAACATTTCAATCATGGGAAAATCATCCAGAATGAATGCAAAGCATCTCCAAAGAGAGATGAACATCCCAAAGGAGGACATAAAACATTTACCCCTCATTAGACTTGCATAAATGAAAACCCTAAAAGTTATGGCAAGCAATGTTGGTGTACATGAACATTTTCCATATTTTCCTAATGTTTAGGGGGACTACTATTTATAGCATGTCTATTTATAACATGACTATTTATAGCATGCCTATTTTTAGCAAGTAGCTATTTATAGTAGGTCTATTTTTAGCGGGTGGCAATGACATGGATCAAAGCACACTTCTCCTTGAATATTCCTCTTTCTATGAGAAAATTTTCCTCCTAGACAAGTGCACACTTCCAGTCGAGTTTAGTTCAACATTCATGACTCAGTGTCAATTATATTTTTAGTGACTTTAGTTATGGATTTTAGTTCAACATCCATGAATTGCATGCATGATTAGTACAACATGCATGAGATTTTACTTCTGCATGATTAACTCTATTATTAGCTAGTCGTTGAAGGAAAATCTTCCTGCGGACAAGTAGATCTCCTCAAAGCGCTAGAATCTTAACTCTAAGACAGAAAGTGCTTATCATGGTCACTGAATTCCTTTTAGATCTACACAAACTAATGCATGAAGAGGAAGGAGGAAAGACGTACCTTTTACCGGTGTTTGTCCCTGCACACTCTGAGTTGAACTCCAATCTTGAGCTCCTCGATAAGCCCTGTAGACAAACAAAGTACAACCACTTCCTATTCTATCGGGATTAGTTCAAAGCAAACGTATCCACTTAAAGACAAATTCATGTAATGTCAAACACAAATTAGAAATAAATGGACCAAGCATATTACATTAATGAGGACAAAACGTTACTTATAGCCATAGATGGAATGTAGCAGTTTCATCAAGTTCTCCTTGCCTAACCCTTGCTCAGAAGCTCCACGATCGGAATGACGATAACTTCGTTGATTAGCCTCCACTTCACTGTGTGTTCCTATGAGATCATAGGTTTCATGCTTCTCATCCCTTCTCCAAATATGACTTATGAGATCATAAGTTTGGTATGATTCTCCATCCAGGTCCCCTTATCACCATGAGAAAGCTTGCTTATATAGGTTTAGAGAGGCCCAACCACTTGAGATATATTTAGGGTAAGTTGAGGATTCTCTTCCTTGATTTAGGGATCTTCCCTAAGATCATGGTTGGACCAGGGGTTTGAATCCAACTACCTTCCAAGATTGAAAAGATCTTCCCCTTATTCTCCTCAACAGACCAACTGCTGCCCGGAATAGGTAGCGCTTTGTCAAAAGGGATGTCAAAGCGTTATAGCTTTCCATGGCCATGTATAGGGAGCGCCAACACCCCCAAAAGCAATAACACTCCTCCAGAAGGGTTGTTAAGTGTTATAATGCTCCCTAATACTCTATAGGGGAGCGCCAACACTCCTGAGAGAGGTATAGGGGAGTGCTCTCCTCTAAAAACCCAGATTCAATGGTTCTTTCAGATGGAAAGAGGTATATAACTCCAGTTAACCATTCCTCTTCCTCCAAATCAAGTGTTTTGAGGTGTTTCAAGTGTCTTTTTGATGTCATTATAAGTATGACATAGGCATCATGGCAGTATGTTTTGCTTGACACTTGCAACACTTGTGAGCAAAATGAGACACTTACTGAAGTGAGTAATGTTGACGTGTAACATATTGCCCCCCAAAGTATGAAGTTAGAAGATGAGAACTGATAACTGAAATGCTTTGTAGACTTTCAAGCAAGGGTATATATGTGGAGAACCCGACAGAAGCTTCACACAAACATCCAACAAATATTAGGACATGTTTCAAACCCAAGGCAGGCATACCTATGTTTGGGTGATAAAGACTTGCAAGATATGGCCACCATAAAATACACTACGGATCCATAATTGTATTGATAAAAAGTATAGCCACCAGGGATACAATGTGGATCTATACTCATATGATCTGAACTGATCATAGCCATGAAGAATACACAGTGGATCTACGAGATGACAAGACATAGCCACGACCAATACAAATTGGATCTATGTGATAGTATATGTGCCACTGTTCAAGAGAAACTCCTTCACAACCTAGGCAAAGTACATATCAGAGTGATCACTCAACCCAGGGTCTTCTTACCGATCCCGATGTAGTATGAATCTAACCATGTGAATAGATGTACTAATGTTGAACATGGCAGAAACCACTTGATTATCGGTTAATAATGTAAACCGTTAACAAGCGCGAGGGAGATCACCATTAATGTCAATGATTCCCAAGGTACTCTAGTACATTCCAACGAATGTGAATGGATGAGATGAGGTCGAACATCCGTGGAATCATCCGATCAGAGGTCAATGATGTAAACTCACTGTCGATTGTGAGGAGGCCTGCCATTGAGGCATGCAGGTCCCAAAGTACTAAATGGTTTCTAAGTCTAGTTCCTGGATAATGTGTTGAAGTTGACAAGAATAGACTCGTCGAAGGAGGGCCTTGACGTATCCCCCATCAACGACACGAAACAGACAAAGAGATGTAATTGGTAGATCGGATGAACATATACTGACACGGGTATTGAGACAAGATATTTGTGATGGCTAACTCTCGAGGTGGATACTTCCCTTGAACACTGAGGCACAGTAGTAGAAACATGATATGGACCAAAACACAATGATGCAATGGAGACTGTGAATTTCGTCGGGTGACCCAAAAGAGTAAGAAAAACTCAGAGGATTGGTTTAGTGTAGAGGTTCAATGGATTAAGATGTGCGCAAAGACAAAGTGTCGTGTTCAAGGGTGAATCTAAGAGTTACTTGGTAATGTTCTCAAAAAACTGCTTGGCTTGCTTCTTTCAATTTTCCACCCATCTAGATAGATGAGTACCTCTTTTTGATTTAACGAGATCGAGGAGGGTAACACATGCTCGATATAACTCACCTTCGGTAAGTTCCTCTTCCTTTGTTTAATGAACTGGGAGAAGTAAGAGTTCGATTCCGTATGGGCCTATCGATGTTTGTTTTAACGAGTCCAAAGATAGAAAACTTGAAGGTTTTTCATGATTATAGAGTCTAGAAAAACACTTAAAAGAGAACTCTCTCAGTTCCTTTTTCGTAAAGTAGTTTGATGAGACCGAAAAAGAGATAAACTATTGCTCAACAGATGTTTTCTTCAAATACTTTAACGAGCGTGAAAAAAATAAGGTCGCTTGATAATCTTTTCATGTTTAGAGAGTCTGGAAAGAACTTAAAGATGAGTCCAATGTAGTCTTTTTTCGTAATGTTAGTCTCGCGAGGCCGAAAAAGAGATAAATTATCACTCGAAAGACGCCCTTTCAAACCTTTTAACGAGTGGGAAAGGAAGCAAGATCACTTGGAAATCTTTTCATGTTTAGAGAGTCTGAAAAGAGCTTAAAGGAGACTCCAGGGGGTTCCTTTTTCATGTATCCATACAGTTCTGAAAAAGAGATAAAAGTCTACCTGGATGCATTCTCATGTATTTACGAGCACGAGAAAGAACAAAGACTAAGATCTGTATGCCCCTAGCTTGAAATCTAGTGGCTTAACTCCAGAAAGATCATCAAAGGCTGGAGGCATGCCCTACAAGCTTCAATTCATTCACCGGATCTAAGGTCGTCACCAATTTCTCTAGTAGATGAGAAAAAGGAGAAGGGTGGATGAAAAAAAGGTTCAAGAGAGGCGACTGTTTCATTGTTTAACGAGCTTGACACAGGGAAAGAACTATGCTCAGGACCTCTGTTTCATTTTTTAACGAGTTTGCCACAGAGAAGAGAAACTATGCTCGTGGTTGCTTCTTGATCATGGCTTCCAAGAGAAGAACGTTCTGGAAGGATACCATGTCAAGGGACAAAACTTGGTCATGGCATCCAGGAGTAAGGAGATCAGGCTCCAATAATCCTACCGAATAAATCACCATGTCCACTACCGGATCCAAATCATCGGAAGTTGAAATCATGGGAGATGATGAAAAATCAACACCAGGAGGGGAGATAGACTGTATATCTGCCTGAATTTCTTCACGAGGGGGAAGAAAACAGGATCGGTGACGGTTATTAGCTCGAGGTAACTTGTCAATGCGAAACATTTCCGGAATAGATTCATCAAAAGGAAAAATTGGGGAAATGTAGTCGATTGTAGACGACAAGGAACTCAACCGTGATTGCATCAAGGAACTGTCAAGTGCCAATAGATGTTGGTCATCCGACGAGGGAGAAACAGATTGGGTAGAAACGTATGACATTTCAGTTGGACTAAGTGGAACAGTGTCACCTAGTGCATCGAATTCCAATGGACGAGGTACAATCCAAGGGTCAGATGATTCCAAAGATTGATAAGCCGTGGTCGAAATCATATCGACGATGGCAATATGATGGGTATTCGGTGGAAGTGGTGTAGGGAAGGTACCCATGAGGCTAAAATATTTCAGTAAGCCAACACCAACACTTTCATACGTGAACTTGTGGTCTCCCAAGAAAGGAATATTGTTGGTAGCAGGAACGCGAGCATCAGTCGTGCAGAAATCCAACTGATCAACAGTGACAATTTTTCCCTGATGAGGAAATTAGACACATCAGAAAACTGACGAGGCAACGACAGTCATAGCATAAAACCAACTTCTCCCAAGTAACAAGTTGTAATCGAGGGGAGCATCGACCACCTCGACATCAACATTAACAGTTTTTCCACCCAATTGGATGGGTAGGGACTGTAAAAACCCATGGGGATGAAAACCTCACCCGTCAAAGGTGTGTAACATCGTTGGGGATTTGTTGAGTGATGGTGATTTTAAACCTTTTCAACACGCCAAATACATGACACAAGTCGAGGCTTCCTCATCCAGAATAGTTCGGTGGATTTGTTGATTGTGAACAACAACATCAACTTGGAAAGCAAGTTGGTGGGAGAGTCGAGATGCATAATTGTCCAGGTTAAACACAATCTGATTGGACGACTAAGGATCAACAATGCCAAGAGCGGCCAAGAGCGTTCTACGTTGACTGGGGCAGTGCTGTAGAACTTCTAACGCAGACATAGAACACGGTGCTTGAGCCAAATCTTCAACAATGTTGTAGTTCTGGGCGGTACGTGAACTAGGATTAAAGGTAGCTTTGTGGATAGTGCTCTTAGGAGGGCGTAAGATAGAGTCAAACATGGGTTTCTCAATCTGAAGTGGTCCAGATGGAGGATTAACCATTGGAAGACTGACGGAGGACAATGATGGATCTGGTAAAGTGTCAGCACCGTTAGTGTCTTTTCCTTTGTCAAGGTTACCTGGTGTGTCATATGTCTTAGAGAGAGTGGTCAAATTGCTCCCATTAAACATATAAATATGTGCACTTGATGAGGCCTCATCATTAGGATCGCTAGAACTGCCCCCAGGAGAGGGGGTTTGAGAAACCATGGATTGCTGCTGTGGAAAAGGTTGAGTAAGTACAGCGGGTTGTGACTTCCCTTGGAAAATTTTGGCCACTTCATTGCGAAGTGGACAGTCTCGAGTGTTGTGATCGTCACCAAAAATGATAAACGAGAATTTCAGTTTCCGTTGTAGTTGCTTTTCGGTAGCAAGTGTTTGATTTTTTGGTTGTTCATTATTATTTTTTGATTTATTCTTTGTCTTCTTCTTACCTCCGGATTGCTGTGAAGGGGTAGATTGAACTGCATTCACCTCAGAGATCTGAGTTTGGGGGGAGGTAGAGGAGGGTGTAGTCGATTTGGAAAAAGATTGAGTTTTTACGGAACCGATAACACCATCCGCATGAGATGAGGATGATGGCTTAGAAGGATCGGTATTAGCTCGAGCAACATTTGGAAGAAAATCATACAAAGTACCAGACTGGGAATAAACCAAATCTAAGTATTGAGCTCAAGCGATGGCTTGTTCCTCTGTGGCCACACCACCCATAGCGACATCACGAGCGATCAGGGGTAACAGTGATTTAGTAAACCATTCCGCCAATAACATGTCAGGAATGATTGCCTTGATCATCCTTCGTCATTGCCTCCACTCATGAATATGGTCAGAGATATGCACGGAGTTAGTTTGATGAAGGGAGGTCAAGAGTTTATTACCCGTCTCGTAGCAGATAGGCAATTGAAAGTGTGTGAGGAAAGACATGGCAAGGGAATTGAAATCATGAAAAGAAGCACGTGGTAGTTCAATATACCACTTTGCTGCTGAACTGGTAAGTGTTCGCTGGAAAAGACACAAATGTATAGAATCATCCATGAGGGAGTTTGATGAACACCACAAATGGAAAGTCATCACATGGTTTTCGGATCTTCACCAGGGTTTTCATCAAATTTTGGAATATCAGAAGGAAGTTTAGTTGGAATGACTGGCCAAACCGGTGAATCAGAAATAGGATCATTAGTTAACCAAGACAAGTCGAGGAGATCTAGAGTCACAAGGAAAGGTAGTTGTCGGTTAATTTGCAAATGATACTGGTGCATCATAGGAACACCAGTAGGACCATAGTCTGGGTTAGGTGGATAGTTGTAACCAGTAGGTTCTCCTACATACGGTTGTTGCTGGCCAGGATAAGAAGGATTTGATGGTGCATGAGAAACATTGGCATAACCCGGTGGGTTCTGAACATTATAGGCCAGGTGATTTATTTTCCCATGAGGAGGATAAACATTTTTCCCTTGAGAATGGTAAGGATCAGATCCTGGAGGTGGATACACATGAGTCCCATGAGGAGGATAAGACTGTGGTCCCGGAGAACTCTAAGTGGTGTTTGGGATGCCGCCCGGATAAGATTTTCTGTAAGATGTTCCGGGAGGGACAGGATTGGATACTCCTCCTAGTGGGTTATTATAAAAGTTCCCCCCAACGTGGGGTTGGGTAAAAATTCCTCTTGAAGATACTCCCGAGGATTGTGAAGGGTTTCCAGCAAATGAGGGTTGCCCCCCTGCCAACGGTGGATTTATGACCGGGGTGTGATTGGAAAACGGAGGTTGCCCTCCAGGAGGAGTATGAAAAGTGGGTTGTCCCCCGGGAGGGGTAGGCCCGCCACAGAAAGGTAGTCCTCTAGGAGGGAAAGGCTCGTTGGATGGTGGTTTCCCTCTAGTCAGTTGTGTTTGGTTAGCAGGGGTCTGCATTCTCGGGTGAGAAGATGTCCCAACAGGATCATGTGGAACAGGTGGAGCTGTAGAGTAAAAGCTTGTAGAAACGGGGGTAGAGATTGAAATGCTTTGGGGATGAGTGTGCTGAGTCCAACATTAGGATAGACTTGTGTTGGTGTAGCAGTAGGGTGAATAACCTAATCGACTGGGTGATTCATGGTTTGACTGGATGGTCCTGTTTCACTAGGAGGGTCATGAGCTTGAAAGGGTTATCGAAAGGATTCGAAATGTTCATAGAGATCGCATCCCGATGAAGTCCTCCATACAAAATGAGCAAGTGTGGGATTGGTTTCTACTGCAGTGCTAGGACGAACAGGAGTCCTATACTCGTCACCAAAGATTGGTTTTGTGGATCCCATATATGTTTCGGTAAAGATCCTCTCTGGTAATCGTGGGATCTCTTCGTCTATGACATTCCCAAGGGAGTCTAAACGAACCAAAAGTGGTTCGAGAGGGGTTACCAAAACAAATGTAGTGGGATTTTCAATCGTGACCAAAGTGCCTTCTGAGTTATCTAACGAAGGAGCAATAGCACTTCCAGTGTCAGATTGATTTTCTACCTCTCTACGGTAGGTGTCTTCTAGAGGGTTAGGAGGTAAGGGTTGATAGCCTTCTGGAGGCATTCCTTGCATCCTATGTGATCGGCGAATACCTTTATCATCTATGGGCTCAATTGTGGAGAATAAGAGAACACACTGAAAATCTAGGGCCAACTAAAAAAAAATAAACAACATACGCTAATAAAATCTAGGAATCAACCAAGCAAACAAAACTTCTCTTGATGATCGTACTAGTTGGTGATGAAATCCAACATCACGTGATCAAGTCAAGAAGGGGCTAGGATATGGTGGAATAGTTACAATGGAGACCTGCTTAACAGACTTTCACCTTGGTGCAAGCTTCCACGCAGTAATTGTGGATCTACCCTCCAAGGAGCCCAAGTGAGTTTGACCAATGTTTGTTCCAGGTACAGTGAGACTTCCCTTCACCGTCACCTTGTGTAAGTACCTAAATATTATGGCAACTAAAGACGCCAATTCACAGTGAGTCCCTGGGCGAGTACAGTCGACAGTCCAATTCAAAACATATGGGCAGGATAACAAGTCTGAAATCAACCCGAAAGGCTCCCACACATAATTGTGGGTATACCTCCGAGTGACCCCCAATATACGATTCGACCACTACAAATAGTTGAACCACGGAGGGATAATCTCCGTAATTCACCTGAATGTGACCTCGTGCATAACCCCTATGTGAGAGGGGGATCCCAGAAAACCAGTACGACAATTGGATTTGACTCTCCCTAGCTCAGGATGCTAATGTTTGTTTTGAAAAACTTTGGAGAGTTATACTCATAACCTAATCCAAAGTGCCAACCCTAGTCTACTATTGGTGGAAGATCCTAGAAACAAAAATGTTCTAGATAATTTTTAATTAGCGTTCATTTTAGAGCTGTTCTTTACTCAAAGGGTGTATGAAAGTGAAACTGATGGAATGATGACTCAAATTCCCAAAAAATGCATGAAATATGATAAGCAATCATTTCTTTTCAATGAACGCCTATTTAAGGGAAAGAGAAAGAGTCGTTTTCACTATCAAACACTAATATGAAACGTCCTCAAATCAATTGGTTCTCAATCGAATACAATGCAATGCTAAAACATTTTCAAAAATTCCTTCTAATATGCAAACCAAACACTAAAATGTATCTTTGTCGCTTGTATGTGAATGGTGATTAATTCAATGCAAACAAATTCTCCTACCAATTACCCTTTTAGATCAAGGAGATTCAGACAAGTATGATTAGATTTCACACACACGACACACACCCTCTTGCTATGATTGAAACAAGAAGCAAACAAAAGACAAAAGATAACAAAGAAAAATCAAACAATTCACACAAAAGAGAGATGTTGAAGAACAATGGCCTCAAAGAACCAAACAAGATGATTCACAGATTTCTTATGCCCTTCACCAGAGTTCCTGCTCAGTCGGATAGGAGAGAAGAAAGCAGTGGATTGATTTCAAGCTCTCAACAACAAAAACTCAAAAATAATGAAGAAGGCCACCAACTTTGAACAAAAAAGTTCTTATTTCTTAGGAGGGATGTCAAAGTTCAATGGGAAGAAACATTGAATCACAAAGAATCTCAACAAGTGAAAAAAAAGGGTCTGGACCTCAAAAAATGCAATTTTTGAAAAGATTTTGTGCAAAAAGGGGCTGTCGGTCTGGTGTAAGGGACACCAGGGCATTATAAATCTATTTCCAGCACCTTTAGGGAGTGCTAGTGCTTTGCTAACATGGGCACAGGGGCGCCAGGCTTAAAAAACTCATAAAAATGTCCAAAAAACCCAAAATTTCAGTCAAATTTTGACAGTCAAGCTAAATGTGATGGGGTAAAGATTCAATCAGCATATGAAATCACAAAAATGGGGTGAACAAGGTCTGAAAACAATCAAAGGGTAAGACAAGGTCTATGAGGAAAAATCAAAACCAAAAGTTTCGATTTGATCCCCAGTGGAGTCGCCAATTTCTGTTGAAGGAAAATCTTCCTGCGGACAGGTAGATCTCCTCAAAGCGCTAGAATCTTAACTCTAAGACAGAAAGTGCTTATCATGGTCACTAACTTCCTTTTAGGTCTACACAAACTAATGCATGAAGAGGAAGGAGGAAAGATGTACCTTTTACCAGTGTTTGTCCCTGCACACTCTGAGTTGAACTCCAATCTTGAGCTCCTCGATAAGCCCTGTAGACAAACAAAGTACAACCACTTCCTATTCTATCGGGATTAGTTCGAAGCAAACCTATCTACTTAGAGACAAATTCATTTAATGTCAAACGCAAATTAGAAAGAAACATACCAAGCATATTACATTAATGAGGAAAAAACGTTACTTACAGCCATAGATGGAATGTAGCAGTTTCGTCAAGTTCTCCTTGCCTAACCCTTGCTCAGAAGCTCCACGATCGGAATGACGATAGCTTCACTGATTAGCCTCCACTTCACTGTGTGTTCCTATGAGATCATAGGTTTCATGCTTCTCATCCCTTCTCCAAATATCACTTATGAGATCATAAGTTTGATATGATTCTCCATCCAGGTCCCCTTTTCACCATGAGAAATCTTGCTTATATAGGTTTAGAGAGGCCCAACCACTTGAGATATCTTTAGGGTAAGTTGAGGATTCTCTTCCTTGAGTCAGGGATCTTCCCTAAGATCATGGCTGGACCAGGGGTTGAATCCAACTGCCTTCCAAGATTGAAAAGATCTTCCCCTTATTCTCCTCAACAGACCAACTGCTGCCCAGAATAGTTAGCGCTTTGTCAAAAGGGATGTCAAAGCGTTATAGCGCTCCATGGCCATGTATAGGGAGTGCCAACACCCCCAAAAGCAATAGCGCTCCTCCAGAAGGGCTGTTAAGTGTTATAACGCTCCCTAATACTCTATAGGGGAGCGCTAACACTCCTGAGAGAGGTATAGGGGAGCACTCTCCTCTAAAAACCCAGATTCAATGGTTCTTTCAGATGGCAAGAGGTATATAAATCCAGTTAACCATTCCTCTTCCTCCAAATCAAGTGTTTGAGGTGTTTCAAGTGTCTTTTTGATTTCGTTATAAGTATGACATAGGCATCATGACAGTATGCTTTGCTTGACACTTGCGACACTTGTGAGAAAAATGCGACACTTGTGACACTTACCGAAGCGAGTAATGTTTATGTGTAACACTAGTTAGCTCTGCTTACAACTAGGCTTATTTTTGGAAGTCCTATTTCCAAAATAGCCAACTTTATTTATAACTAGCTAACTCCATTTTTGGCTAGTTAACTCCACTCATCACTAGTTTAACTTTGGAGTCACATGTGCATGCACAAG
>ML802166.1:264319-279207 GCA_009831015.1 Picea engelmannii | reverse complement strand
CTTAGCAACTAGATTATTGTGCTTAGCAAGTTAGTTTCTTATTTCCAACTAGATTCTTGTGTGAGAATTTTTACATGGTATCAAATCTTGTAAGGAGAAACAAAAATTTCATTTAGATGGTATTGGAGCTTAGGAGAAGCTTGTAAGAAGAAACTGATATTTACTTTGCAAAGCATAGGTTGAGCTTGTAAGGAGAAGCAATAATTTTTTTTGCAGGTAAAAAAAGAAGAACATATTATTTGCAGGTGAGAAAGGATTGAATAGCACATAGAGAATGGATCAACTCATGTCAAATCCTTGTACCATTAATTTAAATGGAAACCAAAAATTGAGCTTCTACTAAGAAACAAAAGACTCTATAGGAATACAATGGGAACTGAATCAGTGCCTACCTTCACAGTTGATAAAGGAAAGTACTTCAATATGATGGATGAAGCATATGGGCTATTCCACTTCTCAATATCTTTGGATATAGTTTTCCATGTAGAATCTACTTCCACACCAAATGGAGCCTAGACCACATTGAATGGCCTATTCCATAAATACGATGAACTATGAGGGCACATGTTGGAGAATGATATCATCTCTATGAGCCAAAGAAATTTTGACACCATACAAGACCTCTTCACCAAGAAGAAGTTTACAACTTTGCGAGAGGGTGAGTGCATGAAGTTGGTGGCCGAAAAAGTGGCAAGGGGGTCAGCAGGAATGTGCACTCGTAGGAATGAGTGCACATTCTCAGGAACACACACATATTCCTAACCCTCTAGGTTTGGAAGTTCCCAATCCTCCACTTAGCTTGCCATGTAGGTTTAGTGGTAGGAACATGTGCACATTCTTAAGAACGTGTGTGCGTTCCTAGGAACATGTGCACATTCCTTTGCTAAACCTTTTTTAAAGTGTCACAAGCATGATTTGTGCTTATTCACACAAATCATGCTCGTAGTTTTACTCTCATTGAGAAAACAAAGAGGAGAAACAAGGTGAGGATCTTTCCATCGTGTCCCAGTCTAGCCAGGTATGTTTAATTTCTTTTATTTTGCACTCAATTTAGTCATTTGTTCCCAAGAATCTAAATTAAATAATTTTGTAGTTTTCTATTATAACTAAAAACCAACCTAATTTGCATGCGATGGATTAATAATAAATTGAAACATATATAATAAAATGGAACTAGGAGACAATGTAAAATTCTAAGAAGAAAACCAAGGAGAGAAAAACCCCAACCCACCCCAACCACCCAATGTAAATGGTCAAATTGATGAGGGGTTGGTCACATTAAGAACCCTTGAGGAAAAATTAAGGAACACTAGAGAGCCTAGCAGAGTCTCCCTAGCCACTTCTTTGGACATCATTGTGAAGTCCATTGCAAGTGCCCAAGGGAAATTAACCTCTATTTCTGATTATAGGGAAATAATGTATGAGTACTATAGCACTGGTTTGGATAGAAACCAAGTTAGAGACTAGGGCATTTCAAAACAACAAATATTGACTATTTTTAGGGATCTTAGAAATGGACAAGAACTACCATTGACCAAGAAACACCTCTCCATTGACTAGTGCATCCATCCCTAGATTAGTCAAAACTAGATGGATAGGTGGTATATGGTTTTTGATAAACCTCCCTGTAACAATTGGGAGGTGCCTTTATATTTTTTGAGAAAATTATGGGTTGAGTTTATTTTGGGTAAGCATGTTAACTAATTTGACATGGGTGACTTCTAGGGGATGGGTTGAGGTTCCACATAGGACCGAGAACATGCTAGGTGTGATCCCATGTTAGGTCCTCATCCCCCCAGGCGAAGGCCTGAACCCCATACCCAACATCCTCTTGTTGCAGAGTGTTTTCAACATGTACAACTAGTTATTTCATCATTGACTCATAGCCTAGTGCAACACAATATCTTTGTTGCACTATCTCGGTAGGAGGTGCCTACCAGTGACATTGATAGAGGGGTTGGAGCTTCAACATGCACAACATAGTACAATGAGGTGAGGGCACATGGACACATAACAATCGTCCATGTGAACCTCACAGATGCTTGAGCTACGAGCAAACATGCTATGGGCCTATAGAGCCCAGTGGACAACATAGCTTCATGGAGGAGGTTAGTATCTTAACCCTCTCTATGTTCTTCATCATTATATATTTATTTTGTGTTCTATGTATATATATATATATATATATATATATTTATTTATGTTGTTTTGTAGTTCTTACGTTCGAGCAGTAGACCCTCTACACCGATGGATGCATAAGTTCCTATCCCCACCATTGATGCAACAATAGAGGTAGCCTACTCATTGGGCGCACCCCACACAAAAGTATGTGTCACATTTGATAAATTTGCCATCGCCATTTCTTTATTTTATAGCATCCTCTAATTTTTAATGTTCTTTTGTTACTACGGGATTTGGGACTAGGCAATGTTTGGAAATGTTCATCTGGGATGGACAAGTCACCCGCATCACATGTACCATGTGTATAGTTAAGTATCGTATAATTCTCAATTTTGTTGTGTTTATTTTTTTGAATTTTACTATTTGGTACTAATAGTTTAATATTATTAATATGTACGCAAGATGAAAAAATATTGGCTAGATATAGTACTACTGCACTCCCTAGGCACCCGAGCCTTGCTTCTGGGTTACCTTTATCCATGCCTAGGGAGTTACAATCACTTGTACAACCTATGGGGGTCTATCACAATCCACTCCCAACATCTGTTTTATTGCATGCATCCTCATTGGATTCACACGCAGGCCACCCACCCGTGCCACCTCTTCCATCACATCCATATACAATGGGTGCACATGTATGCCACTCACCCCCCCACCATTTCCATCGGCCCCATCCATCAAGGCTTCCACAATAGAAATTGCCTCGAAGCAGGTTGTACAACCTAGTGCTCCATTTGCCAACGAATATCCATCGAGGCTCGAGATATTCACGGTGAGATAATGTGTTGATGATAATTTTTTACGTATCATGAATTTGATTTTACGCATATTTGTTTAATTTTCTTGAATTGATCCGTGTAACTGATGCAAGGTGGAATCACAGAGAGATTGAGGTCGCGAAGGAGGGTAACACCCTCACGATTGATGGTAGAATATGCAATGAGTTGTCTTAGTTTAAATTACAAAGTATCATTTTGTATTTGAAGGGAACTATTCATTATGGCATCAAGTATAAAGGAGATCCATGGATTTTGTGATTCAAATCGGGCTACCAGTGTCGATTCTCAAAAGAGCACTTCCAATTTTTGTTTTAGCTTGGGTTTAGGGTTTATATCCTAGTTTAGTAGGAAGTTAACAACAATTGCACTAATTTCGGCAGAGGTAGAGTATATAACAATATGCTTAGTGAGTTGTAAGGTAGTATGGATTTGCAAGTTGGTAGTTGAGCTTTGAGATATCAGAATAAACCAGAAGTATACACCATGTACAAAATGTGAGCATGGAGCACAACTCCAATATATATAAGTAACACAATAACTCCTTAAAGAATAGGGGAACCCCCTCCAAATAACCAATTACCTTTCATACTTCACAATTCCCATGTCACAATAATGAATACATGACCTCTATATATACTTATTCACACTTGCACATGGGCCCCATTTACCATCATGCCAACCTTATTACATATGTATTTACACATTACATGTACATTTAGGCCCATATATACCCCTCCTTAGGGTTATATCATACACATTTAACCATATATATGCCCCCCTTGGGTCATAACATAGTACCCTCCTTCAAAAAACTTTGTCCTCAAAGCTTTGCAATTAAAGGCTCCACATGTGATGAAACTAAGTAATATCATTTTCTTATGTTCTTTCTTTTGTTATTCCATTGTTGATGATCTATCCATCCAAAATCGATTATTTTTAGTATTAATCCTTGGTGTATAGTTGTTGCATAATTTTCTTTCCTTTGATTCCACGTATTTTTGTTGTAGCTTCTCCAATTTGTAGTGGTTGTTGGTCTATGATAATAGCTTGTTGAAGAGTGGTTTTGTGATGCCTTGTTCCATGAATATTGACAAGTATTCCATCTTCTTCCTTCATAATGTTAATATCAACCTTCTTGTCTTCCTTGAAATGTTTCTTGGTAATGAGGGTGTCGATATGGTTCCACTTTTTATGCCTTTTCTTCACTCTGCATGTGTATTTCATCTAAATTCTTTTAGAGACAATGGAATCCTCTATCTTCCTTGCTTTCTCTTTGATTATTCTATCCTTGGAGATAATACCATCATATTTGGCATGTACATCCTCTATATGGATTTCAACTTATTAAAGTATCTTCTGGTGACCTTCTTGAATATAGTATTCTTTCTCCTTTTGAAACTGCAATGTCACCCCATTTATCAAATTTTGACATCCTTCTTCAATTATGGATTGCATTTCTGATTTTAACTCATTGATATTTAGGGATTCTTCAACCTTCTTGCAAATTTTCTCTTCAATTCTTTTGGCAAATTCTTCATCCAAGATCCTTCTTTCATCTTTATTTTGACAATTTTTCTTTTCTTCTTTCAATCTCTTAACCTCATCCAAGAGTCTTTTATTATGGCTTCCAAATATACATATCTCTTCATCTTTCTTTTTCAAATCTAATGAGGGTGTCGATATGGTTCCACTTTTGATCCTTTTTCTTCACTCTTCATGTGTATTTCATCTAAATCCTTTTCAGAGACAATGGAATCCTCTATCTTCCTTGCTTTCTCTTTGATTGTTCTAGCCTTGGAGATAATACCATTATATTTGGCATGTAAATCCTCTAGATGGAGTTCAAATTCTTCAAGTATCTTCTAGTGACCTTCTTGAATATATTATTATTTCTCCTTTTGAAGCTGCAATGTCACCCCATTTATCAAATTATGACGTCCTTCTTCAATTCTAGATTGCATTTCGGATTTTACCTCATCAGTATTTAGGGATTCATCAACCTTCTTGCAAATTTTATCTTCAATTATTTTGGCATATTCTTCATCGAAGATCCTTCTTTCTTCTTTATTTTGACAATTTTTCTTTTATTCTTTCAATCTCTTAACCTCATCCAAGAGTCTTTTATTATGGCTACCAAATCTACATATCTCTTCATCTTTCTTTTTCAAATCTTCCCTTGATTCAACTTTTTTCCACTTTCCTTTGCTAGTCCTTTCTTGCTTGAGGTTCTTAAACTCCTTAATGATTGATTCATTAAGGTATATTATCTTAGATATCTCATCACCCCTCTTATTCATCTCTTCCTTTGTTTCTTTTAATTCATCTTGAATTCTATACAATTCCTCCATTTTTGTATCTCTAATCCATTTATCTAAGAAGGGTTTTTCAAATTCTTCCTATGTGGATTAGTGTTTGGTATCTTGATTACGGATTCTCCACCACTTATATGCTTCACCATAAAAATTAAGGCTTGCTTGAAAATGAGCCTTACAATGTTCTTTTACCATCCTTAACCATTCCACATGATCTATTTCATCTTTATCTTCATCTCCTGTAGATTTAGGTATTGACATTGATTCTTAAGTGAGGTTTAATACCAACCCTCAAATCACAACCTCAACTGATATCAAATATTTATAATCCTTTTTCCAATATGTTCTTCTATGTTTTATCTTTCCAATGGATTTTGAATCAGCTCAATCGGACATTCCAATCAAAATTTATGATAGTTTTAAGTGACCATACCTTTGAAACCCTGATTTGGACTTTGTCCTCCTAGTCGACCTTACTTTTGATGTATCTTTTCAATTTAGGCCCTTTTGAGTATGAAATTGCACCATGTATTCCTATGAAATGTCTTCTCTTCAATTCCACAGGTCTAACCAAAATTGGATGTGCCAAGTGGAAGTTATGGTAACTTCCCCACACCTTGCTGATGTTTGTCCCTTTCATGAGAGAAAACTTGTACAACGTGCCCCACACACAATAATTGATATCCAATTCTAAAAATTGTACCAGAAATAATAAAGAATGTACACTATCCAATGTAATAGGTCTCATGCAATTTGGATCTTCTTTGAAGAAGATATGCTTATTTTACCAGGAACACCTGTTTGATACTAGTTAATAGGACTATTCAGATACCCTATCTTCCATAGGGTGTATCTCCGAAAGTATGATGAGACAGAAGATGACATTTTTACTAGAGATACCTTGATATTTATTCTAAATAACATCCAATTTTCATAGTCTTAAGCGTCCCAAAAAAACGTTCTAGTGAAAATTCTAATATGACTTTCTTGAGGAATCAAAACCCTAGGACCAATGCTCTGATACCAAATGTAATGACCCAAATGCTTAAATTATTAGAATATACCAGAAGTACACACCATGTATAGAATGTGAGCGTGGAGAAAAACTCCAAGATAGATAAGTTACTCAATAAATCCTTAAAGAATAGGGTAACCCCCTCCAAATAACCAATTACCTTTCATACTTCACAATTACCATGTCACAATAATAAATACATGACCTCTATATTACCTATTCACACTTGCACATGAGGCCCCTTTACCATCATGCCAACCTTATTACATATGTATTTACACATTACATGTACATTTATGCCCATATGTCATTACAATAATGTATGACACCTAGGGAGGTACCCAAAGGGGATAATGAATGTAATGTGGCCATAATCATGGAATAGGTCCATTTAGTAGTTAGTGGGTAATAATTTGGCCCACTAGGTAGTTAAAGGAAATTAATATAATAATGGGGGGTAGTTGTTATAAACCCTTATGAATACTCATGAGAAAGTATAAATACACATGGGTATCATTGTATTGCGATATGTTAGATGACGGATGTTGAGTATCATATTGTAATAATCATGGCTCATGAAGTGATTCATTCCATAAGGAGTATTTGATGGTGTTACCCTACCTTAAGGGTTATCTCTATATACTTTTGTTGTCCCTTTGGATGCGTTTTCTAAAGTTTAAGGATTCTATCTTGTTCGTGATTCAATTTCAAGGGTTAAGGATCACTACAAGTGGTATGGAGGATAATATAGGGTACCTAGGGAGGTACCCAAGGGGAGTAATTTTTGTAATATAGCCATAAATCATGGAATAGGCCCACTTGGTAGCTGGAGGGTAATAAATATGCCCACTATCTAGTTAGAGGGAATAATATAATAATAAGGAGTAGATAGCATAGACCCCAAGGTATATATACTCATGAGAAAGAATACGTCCACATGGGGTATCATTGTATGGGATGTGTTGGATGTTGAGTATTGTATTGTAGCAAGCAAGGCTTGTGTAGTGATTCCTTCCATATGGTGTATTTGATGGTGTTACCCTACCGTAAGGGTTCTTCTCTATATGCTTGTGTTGTTTATTGTGTGGATATTCTTATAGATATTTATGAAGTTAAGGGTTTATATTTTATGTTTTATCTACCAAGGTTCACTACAAGTGGTATCAGAGCTCTTTCTTAGGAAAAAAGTGGAAGTTTTGTTTTTTACATATTTTTCAAGGGAAAAACATGGTGGAAACATTAAACTCCATTTATGAAACTTTCTATAAAGAATTTGAAGAAACCCATTATAGATTAGAGCTCCTCTAAAAATATACGTAAGTTCAAAAATTAAATTATCCAAATAAGAGTATGAAAAGTGAAGACATCGTTGATTCAAAATCAACAACTTTAGGGTTTTTTTGGTGATGACCATGTAGATTGCACAACACATGTATTTTCATGATAGAGTGCCTACATTTCTACCAAACCAATGCTAGTAGAAGGAGAGTGGTTGCAACATTTCATAATCGGGTTCATAATAGATATTATAATCAATATATATATTTTTTATACTAGCGGAATCAACAACTTGGGCAGTTCTCGTACTCGCGTGACATAGGGTCGATTCTTGTTTGCTACCACTATAACCACCAGGTGCGTCCATGTTGGATCATGTTGTCATTGATGCCAAAGGTTTGATTTATTGATGTCGAAAGATTGATGTCAAGGGATTGATTGATGTCAAGGGATTGATTGATGCCAAAGGACTAATTGATTGATTGTTTGATGTCAAAGGAACAATTTCTTGTCATAACATACTAATGTAATATGTATTGTCCTAGATGTGAATGGATAGATGTCAAGAGGAATCATAGTCATATGATGTCATGCATATATGAATATATATCAATGAGTTATCATTGATACATGATGCAAAGATGAAGATGGATCAATGAGTTGTCATTGATACATGATGCAAAGATGAAGATGGATCGATATGGTTTCTTTGATATATGATGCATAGTTGGATTAATGTAAAGATGAATCATGATTGTATTATCATGGTTGATAATGATTTCAAATAGATGAACTCCAAAGTGGTCCCCTTATGGTGAAATCCATCATGGGAAGACGCTTTGCGGTTGAGTTATCCTAGACGAATGGTTGGAGAACCCATGCTTAATTGTGAAATAATGAGATGAAGATCAGTTAATTTTTCAGTGAAATTATCCTAGATGGATAGTGCTTGTCATGCAATTTCTGGTGGTATGTGGAATTCCACATAACTCCTCACGGTTTGAGAGTTATGACCTTACGAAGTTGGAGGACCCTCATTGATCCGGAAAGATCTTTTACAGGACTATGGTTGAGTTATTATGAATGTATTGATTAACCAATTAGGAAGCTTAAAGAAAGAGGAAGAAATATAGAATAGATGTGACAACCATATACATATATGAAGAACTGAAATGAAGAAATAAACAACAAAAAACCATAACACAAATGTGATAATGGAGTTCGAAAATCTCACCTACGTCTTCAAGCCTTGTCTCAGTGGGCTTTGCTTATTTCTGTTTGAAGCTTTACAAGTACATCATGAAAGTTCCAAAAGGTCACAAAATTGAGCTGGTCCATTTCTACCAGATCTCATGAACCCATCAAAACTGACGGCACCCAAATCGGATGAATGAGGCTCCCATAAATGGCCCACAAAGGTGCGCTCCTCAATAGCTTCCCTGCATGACATTGGCTTTTGGCTCAAGAATCTGACATCATAAACTTGTTCTGAACCACCATTGATCTCCCTAATGGCCTCAAGAAGGCCTGGTTTATATAGGTCTGAAGTTGGTAACCATCTCCCAACTTCCTCCCAAGATCTGGCCTAAAAAAGGGCCCAATATCCCCCAATATTGGTCACAATTCTCCAATTACAGGCATAAAATCATTAAAAAAATCCATATGCCTAAGTATAAAACCCACTTTCAACATAATATTTAGGCTAATCCCCCCAATATGGGCGCACGCCCCCTAAACAAGGTCACATGGAAACTATATGGCCAAGCACCAACCCCTAGTCCGAAGAAACTGGTCATATGGCGCACTTGGATAGGACCGTGTCCCATACGCAACGCGCTAGAGATCAAATTTTGCACCCAAACCACATTACTGAGTCACATGGGAATCCCCCTAATCCATGGGCTAATCCCACATCTCGTGCTCATAGCTAAGAATCAGGTCTTATGGGATAACAACCCGAAATTGAAGGCTGAGACCACATATCTCACGCCCATGTACTGTTGGAATGGAGCGCCAAAAGTAACAGAGAAATAACTCCACGATCATATCATGTGTGTTCCGGTGTAATGTTTCCATCGGGGGCTGGGGCTAGGCCCAAACCCTTTTCTCCATTGACTATACCAATGTTGAAACTTAAATAAAAGTTTCATGACTTAGTTTACAAGTCACATGCGCGGACGCCCCGACTAGCCCAACTTGCCCAAGGCATTACCCCGGTAGGAGGTCTTTGGTTCAAATCCTCTAACCTCCAACAATTTTTGCAATTAAAACTAGACCAACACCTGGGTGCCACGTGGTAGCCCAAGTCTGGGCCACTTGGCACCTCCTAATTCACTGGAAACTGATGCCATGTGTCAAAACAAGATTGGTCCAAGTCTACTGTCCAATCAACATATTTGTCTTGTTTCTATTTTCCATGTGTCGTCGTACGGGCGTGACACGCTAGCTATACGGGTGCCACATGTCACCCTTTTAGTGGTGACATGTGTCACCTCCTAGTGCCACATGTCACCTCCAGAGGCTGCCATGTAAGATGTATGACATGCCACATCATTCTTCCAACTGTGCCTGCCACATCATTTGTACATTCGTACGACTTGTATAGTCATCTTCCACGTGGCACTATATGGACTGTACAGTCAACATCTTTTTGTGTGTTTGGAAAAATGAACAGATCGCCATAACTTGAGAATATGACATCTGTTTGTGCCCGTTCAATTTGCGTTGGGTTCGTATCAATGAGGCCTACACAAACATCCGTTTTGAAGCCATTATGAGAACATTGATTTTTAGGCCTTTTTGAGCCCCATCAAACTCCTGGATCCAAATTTGGATCACACCTCCCCACTAACAGACCTTTTGGGTCCCAAAAAGGTTACAAGAATGGACTTTGACTGATTACATACCTAGAAAGAGAAAAAAAAAAACATGATGTTGTACAAAAATGATGTTATAACAGGTCATCATTTCAACATGTGTGATTACATTAATGGAAGCAAAATACAATGAAGTTGAGACATCCACTTCTGGCAAAACCAAGTGGTTGGTTTCTTTATTTCACATTGTTCTTATTTATTTGCTGGTAATCTTTCTTCCCTCTTGAGTACATGTGAAATCCTTTTGTCCTTCTTTGGACAAAGCTCCAGATTAAGCTTCCAACAACTAGCCTTTTGATGTCCATTCCTATTGCAATAAATGCACTAAATTTTTGGCATCTAGACCTGTTTACCCTTCTCTTTATTCCATTGTGGAGTTGAGTCTTTATGTTGTGTTTCCTTCCTGGTCGACATAGGTTTCCTGTACAAAGTTTTTCTCTTCCAAAACTTGGCCACACAATGCTTGGGTGAATGACAATAAGTACATGGATAATTATTCCACAAGTTTCGGATTACTTGATTATGCTTATTATAATCAAAAGGAGAATTGATAAAAACATGACCATTATACCTTCCATGCTGATATTCACTTTTCTTTGGAGATGAATTTCATTCACGACCACAATTCGAAAGTGATGTGCCATTACTTTTTGTGAAGTGTTCCTGCAAAGTCTTAAGTTGGCCATTTGAAGCATTACTTGCTTCTGAAGTTTCAGAACCCATTTTGGAGGATTCTCCAAGCTCCACTTCACCATATCCCAATCCCAAATATTGAGGCATTTCCACAACCTTAATGGGATTAACGATACCTTGGCCTTTACATCCAAGGCCCTTTCCTTCTTCATAACCCTAGAAATTTCAAACCTATACCTTTTGTATGTTTTTCAAATGCACCAAAACCAACTTGATGAGAATGAGGAGAATTTGATGAATGACCTTCATTGCATACCTCAGAGATGATTTCTGAAACAAATGTAGAAGGCACTTCCTTCAAACCTTCTTTGAATTTGTTGTTTATTGAAGCTTTCACTTGAACCATTCTCTTTCGTTCCAAGTAGTCTTCATACAACACTTTCACCATCTCGGCCATGGAAAACATTGAATTTCTGAACTCCTTCTCATCTTGAGAAAGTCCTCCTGTAGATTCCATTTTCTCCCTTGAGATGAGCTCTTAATTGGTTAACATGCAAAACTCAAATTCCAAATGTCAACTAGCTTTGATACCACTTGATCTAAAAAGATCTTTTACACAACTATGGTTGAGTTATTATGCATGTATTGATTAACCAATTAGGAAGCTTAAAGAAAGAGGAAGAAGTATATAAGATATGTGACAACCATATACATATATGTAGAACTGAAATGAATCAATAAACAACAACAAATCATAACACAAATGTGATAACAGAGTTCAACAATCTCACCTACATCTTCGAGCCTTGTCTCAGTGGGCTTTGCTTATTTCTGTTAGAAGATTTACAAGTACATCATGATAGTGGAAAAAGGTTACAACAATGAGTTGTTCATGTTCTACCAGATCTCATGAACCCATAAAAACTGAGGACACCCAAATCGGATGAACGAGGCTCCCATAAATGGCCTGCAAAGGTGTGCTCCTCAATAGCTTCCCTGCATGACATTAGCTTTTGGCTCAATAATCTAGCATCATAAACCTATTTTGAATCATCATTGATCTCCCCAATGGCCTCAAGAAAGCCTGTGTTATATAGATCTGAAGTTGGTTACCATATCCCAACTTCCTCCCAAGATCTGGCCTAAAAAAGGGCCCAATATCCCCCAATATTGGTAAAAAATCTGCCATTATAGGCATAAAATCATTAAAACAATCCATATGCCTAAGTGTAAAACCCACTTTCAGTATAATATTTGGCTAAGCCCCCCCAATATGGGTGTGCGCCCCCTAAACAAGGTCACATGGAAACTATATGGCCAAGCGCTAGCCTAAAGGGTTACGTGCTGGACCCTAGTCTGAAGACATTGGTCATATGGCGCACATGGATAGGACTGTGTCCCGTGCCCAATGCGATAGAAATCAAATTTCACGCCCAAACCATAACATTGAGTCACATGGGAATCCCTCGAATCCATGGGCTAATCCCGCATCTTGCGCTCACAACTAAGAATCGGGTCCTATGGGACAACAACCTGAAACCGAAGGCTGCAACCACATATCCCACGCCCGTGTATTGTTGAAATGGAGTGCTAAAAGTAACATAGAAATAACCCCGTGGTCATATCATGTGTGATCCGGTGTAATGTTTCCGTCGGGGACTAGGGTTAGGCCCAACCCCTTTTATCCGTCGACTATACCAATGTTGAAACTTAAATAAAAATTTCATGACTTAGTTTACAAGTCACATGCACAGACACCTCGGCTAGCCCAACTTTCCCAAGGAATTACCCCAGTGGGAGGTCTTTGGTTCGAATCCTCTAACTTCCAATTTTTTTTTCAATAAAAACTAGACCAACACCTAGGTTCCACGTGGCAGCCGAAGTCTAGGCCATGTGGCACCTCCTAATTCACTGAAAACTGATGCCACGTATCAAAACGAGATTGGTCCAAGTCTACTGCCCAGTCATCATATCTGTCCTGTTTCTGTTTGCCATGTGTTGCCGTACGGGTGTGACACGTCAGTTGTATGGGTGCCACATGTCACCCTTTCACTGGTGACATGTGTCACCTCCCGGTTGGTCCACCTATCCTATCCACCTCAGCACCGTACGCCCAATCACCCTACCACATGTCACCTCCAGAGGCTGCCACATCATTTGTATAACCTACCATGTCAGTTGTACGACAGTACAGCCTGTGTAATATCCCTCGGCCGAACCCAATTGTAAATATAATATAAATATACTTAAGTTGGTGAGTTTTTTTGACCTCATTTGGTAATGCACGTCATGTGGCATAGTGCGCGCATGAACTGTGTAGTAAAATGATGTAATATGTACATTCTAGGATACCGCGCGCAGTAACTAAGATGTGCGCAGTATAGAAGACAACAAGCCTCGTGTATATGATATGTGTTATATGTTGGTGAGCCAATTATTATAAGTTGGGATGCTTATGTTTTGGTATTAGGCCGGAATGCCTATATTTCAAAGGCCAATGCGCCTACTTTGTACATGACTCATGATTAATATAAAATACATCGGTACGTGCGTCGACCGACCATGATAAAAGAGATGGGGAACTGAACTTCACCAGTTAGGGAAAGGGAGGGCCAAAATCCAAGGGAATATTATATTAATATTTCCTAAAACATAAAGTATGGATAATTATTTTATCCTAAGTTCTAAATTTGGGGACAAGTGGACCAAAGTAACTTTCGATATGACAAGTGTCAAGTTGGGGACATGCATTCATATCGTGGGGGAACTTAGCTCAATTGGTGACTTCTCATGGATACCTTAGGGGCAACCCGACCACCATTATTCGCAGGGGGGACTTCCACGAAGAGTTCATAGTGATTCTCCACCACACTCAGTTATCCAGTCAATGATTCCATGACCATTTCACTCATGCATTTCGTTATCCTTGAGACAACCATTTCACCATTTTGGAGCCTGTTTCCATAGCCCTTTTCGGTTGGTGTACTTGGTTACCTTAGAGCGGGATTGAACAAGCGGGCTATCAGGCTCGTGAGAAATTATCTGAGTGAGAGAACTATTGGGGATTGATTATTGAAAGTTCTAGACTGCAGCTACAATGCTCTAAGACTTCCAGTCCAGCCTGTTGCTGAAACCCTGGAAGGGAAGTGGGGCAGCCGAGGGACTATTGAGTAGAGAAGGGGCACACTTCCTTGGGTGGGACAAGCATGTGGGGAATGAGAGGCTGTAGGCTATTAGTTGAGTGAGCACATGATATGGAGTCTTTCATGTTGTCCACGATCCTTAGCCTGGATAGGAACCCTTTACCCTGGGTGGAGTTCAGTCCCATCTCGGGGGTGACTCACTGTTGAGAGTGATGACCAGTGTAGTCTATGGCTGGGAGGTTCGTGGATGGTATGTACGCAGTTGGTGAAAATATTTCCAAGATAAGTACCAGTTGTATGATAAAAATGATATGTTGTTTTGTTATTTGCATGCCTGTGTTGCAGTTTATAATATATGTGATTATAATTGCATGTATGTTTATGGGTAATTCCCTGTAAATGTTGCATATCTGTAGTTACTGTTATTTCAATATAAAGGTCGTATGTTATAGAAAGTAATTGTTTGTTTATGTTGATATGTAAAGCTTCCGCGAGCATGCTGTATGTTTATGTTTTAGTTGCATGCAGTTTAAAGAGTAAATTTATGTGGCATTACTTAGTTGACTACTGGGTATGTTACTGTATGTTCCGCAGTATGGGAACGAAAGCATTCCCTAGAGTAGCATGGTCCGACCTGTTAAGGATGGGAATGTTACCGACTGGTGTCATAG
>ML802166.1:227068-244915 GCA_009831015.1 Picea engelmannii | reverse complement strand
ATCTTGGGATCATTCCCTATCCAAGTAACTAATCTATCTTCTCCTATATATTGAGGAGATTTCTCATGGAAAAGGTTAGAAGCAAACTAGCAAGAGATTGATTGGAGAATTAGTGCAAGACTGTATGGAGGACTGATGCTACAACAGCAAGAGACAACAACAAGGTCATCATATGTGGTTGATTTTCTTCATGCATGAGCAAGTGTGTGTGTTAGAGTTAGGAGCCATCGAAAGGAGACCTATGACATCAAGGATCAGGTTGTAAGTTTCAATTTCAGTTAATTCAATACAGTAATATGTCCCTTTCCCATAAAGATGATGTTACTTTATTACATAATTCCTTGATCATATGTATAGGCTAGCTATTGAACATATTAATCTGCCTTTAGTTCGATTGGTTTGTACTGTTGTAAGGTATAAGGAAAGCGTTCATAAGGTATGTCCACAATCCTTACTTCTTAGTTCATTCAATAGGTTAAGTCTAGGGAAAGTGTATTATTCTGTCCTGTTTTGTTCTAGATCCAGGTGGATCTAGGGAGATCGGTTTGTGTCCGCACTCACGGATTTATCCTGAAACAAAATTGGCGAATCCACTGGGGATCTTATCCCTTTTGTCTTTATGGTGTTGAATTTTCTGTGGCCATTTTCTCTATTTTCCTTTTTCTCTTGATTTGTCAGTTTCTGAGTCCTCAGGATACCCTGAGAGACCTTCTAGGTCTATAAGTCAGTTTGATTTTTACTTGCTTTTTCAAAATTTTCATTAGTTTCAGGAATTCTTGCATTGTATCCATTGACAACCTGCGAGAACTACTGAAGTTCGCACTCTGCATATATATTCCAGTGCGAACAGTTCGCACTCTACATTACAGTGGCCTGCGAGAATACTTTCTTCTTGCACTCTGTTCCACACTGGCCTGCGAACATATTTCTTGAAATTTTTGAATTCAAGTTTTGACTTTGTCAACTGCTCAAAACTGTTGATTTATCCCTTTTTGGCTTACTGGATCAGTGACTTACATATCTTTTGCTTAGTTTTCTTGCTTGAACTGATCTAGGGTTTCTAGGTTTTTTCTTGCCTTGGTAGCTTGACTTTCATTTTTTGGCTCTTTTTGGCATTTTCAGTCTCTCTGATTTCTGGAGTTGAGTGTGTCGAGCTGGATAAGAACCAATGATTGGTTGAGAGTTGAGTGTTTGGTGTTTCTCGTTTGCTTGTTGGTTCGAAAGGACATTTTTCATTTGCATTGAGGAACTTCTGGGTTTGCTTTTGTTTTTACTTTCATTGAAAGTTTTGGTTGAATTGTCATTGTTTGGTTGTTGACGATTTGATTTTCTTTTCTCATTAGTCAGAATTCTTCTTGGAAAGTGAACAACAAGTTTTCTTTCAAGATCTTGTTTTGCTTTGTTGAAAACATTGAAAATCAAGTTTTAGAGTATTGAAGTTTTGAAAAGACTTATTGAGATATTGCTCATTGATACATGATTGTTTGCATTAGCATCTGAAAGGAAATTGAGCATTGCATTTGCATTGTAGTATTGAGTTTGATTCAGAAAATCTTCTCTCTCTCCCATAACTAGGATTCATCGAATGAAAAGAATTATATTTCATCATATCCTTGCATTATTTGGTTCAGAGTCACACATCATGAGTTTCACTTCCGTTACCTTTGAGTAAACAACATCCATTAAAATCATTGCGTAATATTAAAATTGATCTAGTAACTCTTTTCTAGGGCTCTTTTACACCAACATTTAGCTAGGCTAGTGCTTTGGAGTAGGAAGAGAGACACACTCTCCAAAAGCTCAAAAACACACAATAGTATCTTGAGTTAGGGAGTGTAAAATTCCATTGGCCACATATTGTCCTGGGAAGCCCTTCTAACACAAGGGTCAAGCATTAGGTCGCATTGGTGTTGGCAGAGATACTAACCTGCTTTGTTGACATCAGTGTAGATATTGCATGTATTACGGGGATCACTCCGAGGTATACCCACAATTATGAGTGGAAGCCTTTGAGTTGGTTTCGGGCTAGATACCCTGCCCTTGCGTGTGGATCAGACTGACGACTGTTTCCCCAGGCAGTACTGTTGTTTGTTGTGACCTTAGTGACCTATCTCTCTAGGTACTTACCCAAGGTGACTGTGGAGGGGAAAGTCTTCATGGTACCTGGAATCGACATTGATCAAACTCACTCGGGCTCCTTGGAGGGTATACCCACGATTATGTGTGGGAGCTTGCACGAGGGCGTAAGTCTATTAAGCAGGTCGTCAACGTAACTTTTCCACCTTAGCCCCACCCCTTCTCGTCTCATTGTTGTGACGTTGGATTTCATCACCAACTAGTGGCTTCGATATTAGAAGGTATTGTTTGCTTGGTGATTGCTTCTAGATTTTTGTTTACTAGTGTGTGATGTTTGTTTCTTGTAGTTGACCATAGGATTTTTGTTGGGGAGTTTGTTACTTATTTACAATTTCTCCCCCGCGACGTTCACATAGGATGAAAGGTTTGTCTCTGGAACATCCGTAAACTTCACAACCTTTGCATACAACAACACCTGAGGGTAACCCTAAGGGCTCTCCTCGTCCGGGTGACATTCCCCTTGTTACTTTACCACACGTGGACATCAGTGACGTCCCAGAAGTTTTTACACCACCTCCACAAGTAGAACCCATTGATCCTCTTACCAAATTTCGAATTACCAATACTATAGAGGACTATCAGATTCGTCGTGGTGAACGACCTGTTGAGCGATTTAATCCTTCTGAAGAAAATCTTGTTACATCCTCTGAATCAACCACTGGGCCTTCTCACGGTGTAGTTGGCCAATATCCTTTTTGGTCGAGTGATTTCCGACGAGTATTGTTTGGTACTGAATCACCTCATGTTTACGAAATCAACCCTCCTGTGTCTCCTGAACCGGAAACTACACCAGAGACTACCACTTATCGTTTTTTTCTTCCTCCCAAGATGGCCCATCTTGCAATTACTACGAGTGTCCAAATTGAGATTCCTGCAACTACTCTTGCCCCTATCAATACCCAGCAACCTCCTGAGGTCAATCCGAATTTACCCCTTGGTTACCATGCTTTGAATCCTTTATTGAATGTTTCCCATCCAACACCTCCACAAACCCCAGCTGGTTCTCCAGGTGGTCCTCAGTTTCCTGGGCATCCTATTCCCGGTTTCATCTCGACACTCCCTCAGTTTCCTACTGGAAATCCTACTGCTAGTAACACTATCCCAACTGTTGCACCAAACTTGCACATTCCTGTTGGTGGACAGGGTAGCACGTTTCCTTTTCCTTTTCCCAGACACAACGCAGTTACCACACAACCTACAATTGGTACACAATTTCTGGGTGGAACTATACCTATGGTAGGGGGACCAACATCTCCTTTTGGACAAAATATACCTCCTGAGTTGGCACAGTATTGGCAACAGCTTTTACGAAACATACCTCTTGCTGGGGGGCAACCAACAGTCCTTCCTGTAGGCCAACCATATCCAGGTGTGAGTAATCCTATTTGGGGTTCAGGTCAAACTTCCCAATCTCAGGCCCCTGCCCAAACTCAAGGTTACAACCCTTGGGTCTACTACCCTATCCAGCCACCACCGAACCAACCTGGAGCTTCCCTTTACAGACAGTCTGCTTATGCTCCTACTGGTCTGCCGATGGGGCTTCCACCCCAAAGCCACCAGTATCCACAAGTAAACCGACAATTTCCTTTTCTTGCTACCTTGGATTTGCTAGATTTGACTAGGATTCTAAATGATCCTATTCGTCACTCTCCCCAATGGCCTGCTATTCCTGCTAAACTCCCATCGGATATTCCGAAATTCGATGGTAAGGCTGGAAAGGACCCCAACAACCATGTCATGACTTTTCATTTATGGTGTTCGTCCAACTCATTGATGGATGACTCTATTCGACTGCGTCTTTTTCAACGAACCCTTACCGGTTCAGCTGCAAAGTGGTACATTGAGTTGCCACGAGGTTTCTTTTCTGATTTTAACACCTTAGCCATGGATTTCCTCACACATTACCAGTTACCGATCCGTTACGATACTGGTACCGAGATCTTGATCTCTTTTAAACAAACGAAAGGTACTCATATCTCGGACCATATACATGAGTGGAGAAGAAGACGACGTCTCATCAAACTCAAACTCCCTGATCAGTTACTGGCTGAATGGTTCACGGAATCTTTTGTGAATGAAATTGGTAAAGACATTTCTATGGGCGGTGTTGTTACAGAAGAGCAGGCTATAAGTCATGCTCAGTATCTTGATCTCGTTTATTCGCAAACATGAACACTTTACACCTTATTACCTGATTTACCTCGTCCTGGTACTTCCAGCACTTCTACTGCTCCAGCTGCCTCGCATGCAGCTGATGGTGTGATTGGGACCACTCATACCCACTCACATTTCGTTTCAACTACAACCCCAAAATCCAATACTTCTAATGTTCAAAGTGCTCCATCTCCTGCTCCTCCCACTGGTAAAACCTCTGAAGTGAATGCTGTTCAATCTACGCCGACTGGTAAAAACAAATCCAAGAAAGGGAGAGGCAAGAATAAGGAGAGTAAAAACAATAATCAGACTGAGAAAACCAAAACCCCTCCTGTTGAAGACCGAGATAAGCGCAAACCACGCTACCCTTGCCTTATCTGTGGTGACGATCACTACATGAAGGATTGTCCGAGACGTGCCAAAGTTAACAAGTTCCTTCAAGGAATGCCTAAACCTTCTACGCCAACAGTCTTGTCTCAACCCTTCCCGTCTCAACAACAGGCTTCGTTAGTCATTCATGACCAACCCTCTACTTCTACACAATCCTATGTTTTGATGTGCACCGGTGATTCAAAGAAAGACAATGTTGCACTTACCACTAGAGCTAAAGACTATACTTCTTCTAAGGAGAAGGTTGACGACTTACCTCCTGATCTAGTACAATCCTCTCCACCAAATCCACCTACCAACGGTCCTCTTCATCTCGAACGACCGAACCTTGAAACATTGATACGACCACCCCCCAAAGGTTTCGTTAAGAAGTCGACATTCAATCCTCATGCACGCGCGGCCCAGAACTACAGTATTGTAGAAGATTTGGCCCAAGCACCTTCAACGATGTCTGCCCTTGAAGTCCTTCAGTCTTGTCCTGCACAACGAAGGGCTCTGTTGAAATCTATAGGTGGAATTGATCCCATGGATACGAATTTGATAGTCTTTGACTTGGAAGACCATGTTCCAAGGTTACCCCCACAACTTGCATTTCAAATACAAGTTGTTGTCGCCGACAAGAGTATTTGTCGGACTGTTATTGATGAGGGGGCCTCTACGTGCGTAATGTCTTTTACTTGTTGGAAAGCCATTGGCTCTCCCCCGTTACAGGAATCACAAAACACCTTGCGAGCCTTCAACGGCTTTGGTTTTAAGCCTTACGACATTCTTTCGTCGTTCCTGTCACTTTAGAAGGTAAGACCGTTCAGGTTGAAGTGGAAGTTTTCGATACTCCCCTAGATTATAATCTTCTACTTGGACGTAGCTGGGTCGATTCTATGCGTGCTGTTGTGTCAACCCTGTTCCGTGTTGTACGATTTCCTCATCAAGGAAAAGTGGTTACGGTTGATCAGCTTGCCTTCTTTAATGCTGATACTCGCACTGACAACGTGTCGTTCATAGCTAAAACCCCAGTGGGTTATGAGAATGTTAGAGTCGGTATCTTAAAAGATTCTTCGTTAATGGGTACTTTCCCCATACCGCCACCACCAGATATTCCAAACCCGTTAGTTGCTTCCATTAATATGATCTCTACTATACCTCATGAACTTCCTGTGTCTGTTGATCCTTGGATAGTCCCTGATCCTGGAGATCATGTTCGTTTCGACAGCGTTATGCCGTTAAGTCCGGTTGAGTCCGCTTATCAAGCCATTCAATCGGAAACCCTCATTACTGCTTCTTTTGATGAGTTGTCTCCTGATCCTTTCCATGTCATCTTCCCCACTGACGAGATGATCATGTCCGTTATGGAAGACACCCCTTGGGACGATGGGCATCATCGTTCCATATTGTTTCTGGAACAACAGACTCTTGAGAATTATTAGCGGGTTTCGACTCCGTCGACCGTTGTTGTTATATCCACTGTTTCCCAATCTACACGAGATGTGTTTGCGGAAGGGAACCTTAGTAACATTTTTCCCACGATACCCATAGATATTTCGATGAAACCTGGAATAGTCGAAAATGTTCATATTGGAGCTTCGTGTTCTCCCGAAGAAATAGTCACTTACACTTCCTTGTTTAAAGAATTTCGTGATATATTTGCATGGAGTTACGAAGAGATGCCGGGTATTGACCCCGCTATTGTGGTCCACGAAATTAAGACATACCTCGGAGCCAAACCAGTACGGCAACGCCTCCGTCCTGTCCATCCACGTAAAGCCACAGCCATTAAACTTGAAGTTGAAAAACTTCTTAAAGCCAGTTTTATTTATCTAGTGGCGTTGACAGAATGGGTTTCAAACCCAGTTCCGATCGATAAAAAAGGTGGTAGTATACGTGTTTGTGTTGATTATCGGGATATCAACAAAGCTTGTCCAAAGGACAATTTTCCAACCCCTTTCGTTGACCAGATTGTCGATGACTGTGCCGGTAGTGAAATCTTTTCCCTCATGGATGGATTTTCCGGCTATAATCAAATCAATATCGCTCCTGAGGACCAACATAAAACGACTTTTATTTGTCCTTGGGGTACTTTCGCCTACAAGAAACTCCCTTTCGGTCTGAAGAATGCAGGTGCTACGTTCCAACATGCTATGTCTTACGCATTTCACGATATCAAACATATTGTTCAACCTTATTTGGACGATTTGCCAGCTCACTCTTTACGTCGATTCGATCACCCTAATCATCTCCGAGCAATTTTTGTTCATTGTCGATTCTATCGCATTCGCTTGAATCCTCATAAATGTGTCTTTTGCGTAGAATCCGGCCGTCTCCTCGGTTTCATTGTTTCACGCCATGGGATCCGGGTAGATCCTATCAATGTCGAGGCGATTCTTAAACTCCCTCCTCCCTCTTCTTTGCGCCAGTTACAAAGTTTGCAGGGGAAAGCAAACTTTCTTCGTCGCTTCATCACAAATTACGCTGATATTACTCGGGGTTTTACACGTCTTCTAAAGAAAGGTTCAGAGTTTGTCTGGGACAAAGTTGCTAACGATGCTTTTGAAGCCTTGAAGTTGTCCCTGACAAAAGATCCTCTTCTTTTCCCTCCTGATTATAGTAGGGATTACTTTCTTTATCTAGTTGCGTCTGAGTATACTATCGGCATGGTTCTCATTCAAGAGGATGATGCCCACGATGAGCATGTTATATATTACTTGAGTTGAAGTTTAACTTCCACGAAGATTAAATACCAACATGTTGAAAAGCTGGCCTTGGCTGCTGTTGAAGCAGTTCAACGTTTTCGTCATTATATTCTCACCAGGAAAACTACAGTGATTTCACATTGTAACCCCATGCAACATATATTGACTCGTCAATTGCTGGGGGGAAAGTACTCCAAGTGGATTGTTATTCTCCAGGAGTTTGATTTGGAATTCGATCGCGCCACATCGAAGAAATCCCTAGTTTTCGCTGAGTTGATTTGTGATTTTCTCCACACTGCAACGGAAAAAGTAGCAGTCGATTCGTTACCCGATGAGTCCCTTTTCCTTATTAGTACCGATGATATTTGGTACGGAGATATCATTATATATCTCCAAACTCAAACTTTTCGGCCTACTTTGTCAAGTACTGAACGACGTCGGGTCCGTTATCAAGCACGTCATTATATTATCCTCGGTGATACTCTTTACCATCGAGGCATTGACTCCGTCTTTCGGCGTTGTTTAAATTTTGAAGAAGCTGAGAAAGATTTGAATGATTGCCATTCAGGAGCATGTGGCAGTCATATGTCTGGGTATGCTACTGCCCAGAAAATCTTACGTGCAGGTCATTTTTGGCCTTCCTTGTTTCATGACTGTATTACTGCTATTAATAAGTGTCATGCTTGCCAGACCTATAATCAGAAGATTCGGTCGCATCCTGCTCCCCTTCATCCTGTAGTCTCAGTAGGACCTTTTGCTAAATGGGGCATTGATTTCATGACATGTCACCCTCACTCGGCCGGGGGGCATGGGTACATTATCGTAGTTGTTGACTATTTTACTAAGTGGGCCGAGGCAATGTCGACATTTGATAATACTGGGAAGACTGCTGCGTTATTTCTTTTCAACCATGTCATCACTCATTTTGGTGTTCCTCAGGCTATCGTTACCGATCACGGTAGTCATTTTAGAAATAATATGATGTCTGAACTTACCGAGAAGTTGGGCCTTCGTCATGATAGCTCAACACCCTATTATCCATAGGCTAATGGCCAGGTTGAAGCCATTAATAAGGTTCTTATAACTATGATTCGACGGATGATAGGAATACATAAAACCAGCTGGCACACAATGTTATTTTTGGCATTGTGGGCATATCGGACATCTGTTAAGTCTTCCACAGGATTCATGCCTTTTCAATTAGTCTATGGCATGGAAGCCATTCTGCCAATAGAATGTGAAATACCGTCTTTGAAGCTAGTTGTAGAGCTCTTACCTAATACTTCTGCCAAAGAGGAACGTCTGTTGTATTTGATGCGATTAGACGAGACTCGCCATGATGCTACTTTGGTAATCGAAGCCCAGAAAAAACGTGTTAAGGCACAGTATGACAAGCATGTTAAACCTCATGTCTTCTCTGAAGGAGATATTGTTCTTTTGTATGAACAAGATAAAGATGTCTTAGGAGCTGGGAAATTTGAACCAATGTGGCGTGGGCCTTACATTGTTAGCAAAGTTTTGGAAAAAGGAGCGTATGAGTTAGTTGATTATGATGGTATCCCTTTGGGTGAACCCAGAAATGGGTTGTACTTAAATAAGTACTATGCATGAGTCATTTGTGCATGAAGTATTTGTATTTTATGTATCATACTGAGTGTGTGTGTTACTTTTAGTTTGGAGTTTGACGTTATTTGGTCTCTTCCCTTACATTACATTGTGTTTGATTGCCAGATGTCGGAGTATTTGCTACCTTATATTGGCTTCGCTGACGGTGCTAGCCGTAGTACTCGGAACCTAGCTTCCGCTGCCTGGGAAATCTATGCCCCAACAAACGAGCTTATATCTTTACGAGGTGTATGTCTTGGCCGAGCAACCAACAACATCGTAGAGTATAGCGCCTTTATTGAGTTATTGGTTGATGCTATCTCTCTCGGGATTCGTCACTTGGTTGTGCGACTTGACTCGCAGCTAGTAGTACTACAGTTAAGTAATGTCTACTCTATTTGAAGTCCTACTTTATTAAGGGTATATTTGCGGATTCGCCTCTTGGAAAGACATTTTGATCACATTGAATATCAACACATTCCGAGAAGTCTTAATACATTAACAGATGCTTTGGCTAATTACGTATTAGACAGACATTTGAACAATTTGTAAATCAAACACATTAAAATGTACACAATGTAAAGTAAGCCGGTAGAAGCCGTGTATATATATATAACGATCAAAGTTTTTTTTTACAAAATGTGTCCGAAGACCAAAATATCAAAAAATTGAATCTCTTGGCTTCTACATAACGATATCATGACATCAATGATGTTCACGATAGCACACTAATGTCCTAGAAACTCTGCGGAGCAAGCGACCCATAGAGGCGGAGACTCCCACGGTGTGACGATGATCACGTTGTGGAACATCCTCCAGAGCCATATCTGGAACGTCAGCCATCAAACCTTCTAAGTTTTGCTCCACTGTCAGATAGTCCTCGACATACTGTGGAATGGCTACTGTTGCCTCTCCTCGATGCTGGACAGGAGAACTACCAGCAGGTCTATATGCCCCAACGTATGTGTTATCAATAAAATTTTGGTGTTAGTCTTCGGGTAAAACTATAAAACCAAAAACATTTAAATATGATTAAAAATCAAAAAACATTTAAAAACTTAAAACAAATTTGGGTACTTCTTACCAAGGTCTCCCCATTGTGCATCCTCGGGTAGTGCAAGGTCAGGATCACCGCGGAAATCCAAGCCTGCATATGCATAATCTTCTATCATCATCACCTGGCCTCGAAGCCAGTCAAAGAAGGTATCGTCATACTGGATGATCGGTCCTGCCACATGTCTAGCCATGAGTTGACACCATCGTAACATCCGAGGATCTCTGGGACCCGAAACGTGCCACTCATCCTAAATCCAAAACACAGGGACCCTCTCACAAAAGAAGGACACCAACAATGATCCATATCCGAACTGTTTTAGACCTCCACGCCTGCACTTAGTCAACTGTTTCTTGAGATTGCGTAATACGGTGTCGGCCCAGTTAAATACCCGGGGCTCAGTACACTCGATGGCATACTAAAAATAGCTCTGCAGAGCCATATGTGGAGCCGCACTACCTTCCATTCAAGCAATGGTAAAGAGAATCATGCGGAGAGTTATATCAGTGACTCCCCAAATTGCCACCTTTCCTTTTTGTCTTTCTACCTCGGGCGTGCAGTATTGGTTACAATACTCACTCATCTTTAGACCCCCTGCTCTGCTACCGGACAAACTGCAATAGAATCCACGTCTGAATAACCTAGTCAAGAAATAGATATCCTCGATATCGATGGTCAATGTATGAGCTCCCACGATGAACACCTGTTGGTCCGGATCCCACATTCGGACTAAGTATTCCAACAATCGAACTTGAGCTCTCATGCCCGGGATGCGGAAATACTTTAAGAGACCACAGTCTCTTAGTGCATCAATGGTTGGAGGATGGTTTTCCGCATTAGCATTTTCCTCCTCGTTCTCTCGTTCCCGCCACTCTAAAACCATGATTGTGACTAGCAACCTGCATGAAAACAACACACAAACATAGTGAGTGATCTTATTCATGAGAAAAATATTGCATTTGGCTAAACGTTATAGACATTTTTTGGATTTTGCACTGTTCGTAGGTTGCCTGTTCACACAGAATGAACTTCTCGCAGGTGACCCATGGCCCACCTGCGAGAATGGGTCATTCTCGCAGGCCCCGTATGGGTAGCCTGCGAGAATTCTCCCACGCGCATAAGGTTTAAAAAATTGAATTAAAACTTGATTTTTAACCAATAAAAACATAATTTTGAACCATGAAAAGATGAAGGATGAGGCACTTACCAAAATATCGCTGACGACACTTCGAATGGTCTCCCGTAACTTCAGGAATTTGACACCAAAGATAGAGGTAAAAAGAGGGTTTTTTGGCACTCAAAGGGTCAAATGTGAAAATGGTATGGTAATTTTTGTTGTTTGTTCATTTTATTACTTTTTACCATATTAAAAGTGGGTTTTTTATAATTATTTCCTATTCAACCCTAATCACTAATGGAGAAATGAGTGAGATGATTGACAGGTACAAGTTTGGATGGTTATGGATAAAACTTTTATGGTGTGGTGTGAATTTGTTTGTTTTCTATGGTTTTGAATTGAAACCTCAAGCGCCTTTTATCCGTTCTTGCGCTTGCAAAAAACATAAGAACGTGATCGAGCATTGTTTTATCTCTTTTCCAGGCTCGTTGTGGTTACACAAAAAAGGAACACCCCTGGAGTTGAATTTAAGCTCTTTTCAGACTCTCTAAACATGAAAAGATTGGCAAGCGATCTTGCTATTTTCACGCTCGTTAAAGTATTAGAAGTTACGCATACTTCGAGCGATAGTTTAACCCTTTTTCAGTCTCGTTGGACTATCGTACGAAAAAGGAACTGAGAGAGTTCTCTTTTAAGTGTTTTTCCAAACTCTATAATCTTGAAAAACCTTCGATTTTTCTATCTCTGGACTCGTTAAAAAAACACTGACAGACCCGTACTGGGACCGAACCACTCCTTCCTAGGGTTCGTTAAAAATACTCCGAGGGACTCGTCCGAAGGATGAACTTATATCAACAAGCATATGTGATCCTCTTCAAGCTTGCATAAAAATAAAGAGGTACTTGCGAGAAATGGTGGGGGAAAATTTGGGAAAGGGATATGTTTCATCTTTGTGTTAACTGGCAGTAAGTATCGCTCTTGAACATGACGCCCCCTATTCATCATTTGAAGCCGGTTTGGGAAATCCATTTGTCTCTCATTCGATTTGATAGCAAGGTATTTCCATGTGTCGTCTTTGAGTCAATGTTTCCAAATCATTGGTCGTGTCATTTATATGTTCAAGAGTTGTTCATCTGAAACTTCTATTGAGTCGGCCATCTGCAGTTGCCCATTCATTCCGTGTTGGCCTTCCCTGTGTCCAAAGTCCAATTGCAACATACTTTGTTTTATTTTCAAACTCTGTTACTCATTTCATGTCACTGATGAGGGATACATCAAGGCCCTCCTGTGACGAGTCATGTTTTGTCGACCTCAACACATTATCCGGAATCAAGGCTTAGAAATTATTCAGTACCTTGGAGCTTGCATGCCTCAATGACAAGTTTCCTCGCTTTCGACATTGGGTTTACATCATTGGCCCTTGATCGAAAGATTCCGTCGGTTGTTTGACATCAACTCATTTATTCACAGCTGTTGGATTGTACTGTAGTACCTTGGGGGTCATTGACATTAATGGTGATTTCCCCCGCACTTGTTAACGATTACATAAATATTCGGTAATCAAGTGGTTTCTACCATGTTCGACTTCGACACATGTAATCACATGGTTAGATTCGTACTTTGGGTGATGAGAATGAAGACCCTGGTTGCGATGGAGTATGTATAATTTGTGACACATAGATCCACTGTGTATGTTTCGTGGCTATGTCGTCTTGATTGAAAATTTGTCGCACAGATCTACAGTGTATTCAAGTGGTTGTGTTATATTGTGACGGCATGGATCCACAGTGTATGATTGGTGGCCATGACCTTGGTTTATGATGTCATCAGTCTATGATCTGAGGATGGGAATGCCTACCTCAAGAATTGGTATACATGATATTCTGCTGATGCTTGGATGTTTGCAGCTCTCTGATTAGATGTGCTCTTGGTTCTTGACACACACATGCAGCTTACAAAGTCTATCGACTGTCACTGGTTCCACTCTCAGACTTTGGGGGGCATTCTGTTATCCAAAATTTTGGTCATTGAGATGATATCATGATAATGTCATGATGATGGAAAATCAAGCTCTTCACTAAGAACATTTTCCTGAAAAAGGTTACACTTGTCTGCTTCCATAAATCATGTTTTTGAAGAAGTTCGCAGGCTGCCTATATACTTTCCTGCGAGAATGCCTGATTCTCGTAGGCTGAATTAACGTGGAGTGCGAGAAGTTCGCACCGTACTCATGGTTAGGGTACGAACATGTTCTTAAAGAAGGAAAAAGGATAAGTTCTCGATCCTTCTAGAAGGATGAGTTGGCTTTCGAATGGTTGGCAAAGTACTGACTTTCCAAATATCTTGGGATCATTCCCTATCCAAGTAACTAATCTATCTTCTCCTATATATTGAGGAGATTTCTCATCGAAAAGGTTAGAAGCAAACTAACAAGAGATTGATTGGAGAATTAGTGCAAGACTGTATGGAGGACTGATGCTACAACAACAAGAGACAACATCAAGGTCATCATATGTGGTTGATTTTCTTCATGCATGAGAAAGTGTGTGTGTCAGAGTTAGGAGCCATCGAAAGGAGACCTATAAAATCAAGGCTCAGGTTGTAAGTTTCACTTTCAGTTAATTCAATACAGTAATATGTCCCTTTCCCATAAAGATGATGTTACTTTATTACATAATTCCTTGATCATATGTATAGGCTAGCTATTGAACATATTAATATGCCTTTACTTCGATTGGTTTGTATTGTTGTGATCTGAACGGTGCAAGAGCATTGGAGCAAATCTTGGAACAACAAAGATATAAGGAAAGTGTTCATAAGGTATGTCCACAATCCTTACTTCTTAGTTCATTCAATAGGTTAAGTCTAGGGAAAGTGTATTATTCTGTCCTGTTTTGTTCTAGATCCAGGTGGATCTAGGGAGATCGGTTTGTGTCCGCACTCACGGATTTATCCTGAAACAACCACCCACCTATTCCATTGGCTCGAAAAACATCTTTCCACCTTGGCAATTGTTCGACAGTTTTTCGGGGTCCAAACTTCCGGGGCCGTTTTGAGGCCCTAAAAAACGTTTTTTGGGGATTGGGGGCCGAGGTGATTGTCAGAGGCACTTACCTTGGCCAATCGAAAATCGGTTTTCTCAATTAGACCTTTCCAATGGGTTATCATGCACCTAAAATAGAGATCGTATGCAAAAGTTATGACCCCAGGAAGTTGATGTACTAACTTACCCCAATGGGGCCCACATGACTTTTGGCACTTCATATCCCAGGGTTAGGTTTTTGGATGTATAGGGTTTTGGAATTCATATTTATTGTAAAAAAAGGTCTTCAGAGCCTCATTGTAGTGATATTATTGTGAATGAGCACAGCCGACACATCTCTTCTCAGATATAATCCACCACCATTCTAGCAAGCTTGTTTGACTCTACATTTTACAGTTTCAACATATTTTATTATTTAATAGAAACTGGTTTTACTGTATCTTTGTTATTGTTCCTTATGCTTCTGTGTAGCTATAATAATAATCTATATTCATTTTGTTCTGCTCATAAAATACAGATAAGTGGTATCAGAGTGGTCTACTCCTTGTCGTTCTTAATGCATGTCCATGACGAGGTCAATGTACAAAGAATTGGGTCTCGAGCTTGTTTCTCTTGAGGAAAAAATCTCTCGCATGCCCAAGCGACCTCTCATGGTGGGAGAAAAGAAATATGATGGGACACAATATCCTTTCAAAATGTTTCTTGAGGAATCCCTCACGGAACATTGGAACGCGATGATAGATAGTTTTGTGCAAATCCTTCGACGAATACCAACAGACGATGCATCTTCCTCAAGTGGAGGAGCCACCCCCTTCAAGGTACAAATCAACTTTGATATTCCTATATTTTAAGGTCAGATAGACACAGATGTTGTAGAAAAATGGTTGAATCTATTGGAAGGGTATTTTTCTGTCCATAACTTTTCGAACAAAGAAAATATTACTTTTGCGCTCCTCAAAGTTGTTCCCCATGTCAAATATTGGTGGGAAACTTATTATGAGAAAAAGGAAACAGAGGAACCCTCATTATTTATAGTCGCGGTCACCCGAGATTCCTCTAGGGATGCTATTAAGGAAGAATACTACCCTATCAGAAGCTATGACGACTTGTATAAAAAATGGACCACATTGCCGAAGGAAAGAGACAAATATCTTCCATACCTTGCGGACCAAGTTGGGTATCACATATTATGAGAAACATCTGGTGCTGAAGTTTCATGGTGGTCTGCATAGATACATCCAGGCCAAAATGGAGTTTCTAGACATCTTGTCCTCTGGTGCAGCCTATCGATATGTCGTCAAAATCGAGTAGAAGATAAAACAAAAGACACGACTATTTGGGCCTGGGAATCCCTCATGGAAAAAAGGGGAAGTCCCAACCAGCGGAACGAAGGAAAAGGAAAATATGGACAGCCACAAGATCACCAAGCTAAGCCGTAAGAAAAGAAGGACACCAGAAAAACAAAGAAAGATACCAGGAAGTGGTGTGACTTCCATAAGAGTCCCTGGCATAACACTGTTGATTGTTGTTTAAAATAGTCGTTGGTGGCTAAAGTGAAAGCATCTGAATCCGATGCGGGTTCTGACTCTGAGTCAAAACCAAAATGGGGGGTGACAGATCATTGACGCAAAATCCATTTCCACTGTTGCGACCACCAAGATCCATCCCGACGAACCATATGAGCTCGAGGAAGGTGCGTGCCTCTTCCATTCACAGATGTGGGTGAAAGGAACCCCACTGCAATTCATCGTTGAGGGTGGTAGCCAAAAGAACCTCATATCAATATAGGTTGTCAAGCGACTGTCTCTTCTAACAACAATGCACCTGCAACCCTACACCATTGGATGGCTCCACCAAGGAAGTGATATCCACTTCAGCCAACAATGTCACCTGTCATACGACATCAAGCCCTTCAAAGATGAGGTATTGTGTGATGTTGATCCTCTTGAAGTTTGTAATGTTATTTTGGGACAACCTTATTTATGGAAACGTCATGTTGTATATGATTCTAGGCCTCGCAGTGTCATTATTACTTTGAACAGGAAATTGTATAGGATACCTGAGTCAATCCCACCTAGTGCTATTTCCTTGATCTCTGCCAAGAAATGAAAGAAAGTAATCTCTCAGACCGGGAAGTTTGTATTGTTTGTGATTCACTCTCAGAGTGAGAGAAATATTGTAGCCACATCCAAGGCCTCCACGATCGACCAATCTACATAGAAAAAACATGTGGATAAGGTCGTGGAAGAATACACAAATATCTTCACCTCATTTGCCAAAGTACCTTTGCACTATTAGGTCAAGCATCCCATCGATCTGACCCCCAACGCCTTGCTTCCCAATGGTCCAGTCTACCATGATATTTGTTAGAAAATGAGGAGATCAAGCGACAAATCCAAGAACTACTCCATAATGGGCGCATCTGCTCCATATGCTCACCCTGTGGGAGCCCAATCATGCTAGTACAAAAGAATGACAGGATCTGGCGACTATGCATCGATTATCGGGCCCTAAATAAAATCACAGTCAGGAACCGGTACCCGATTCCCTGAATCGACGATATCCTTGATCAGCTCAAAGGGGCCAAATACTTTAGTAAGATTGATCTGAAGTCTGGATACCACCAGGTCCCAATAGAACATACAGATGTATGGAAGACAACCTTCAATTCAAAAGAAGGTCTTTTTGAATGGATTTCCATGCCCTTTGGTTTGAAAAATGCTCCAACAAATTTCATGAGGATGATGGACGATATCATGTGACCCTTCACCAATAATTTCATAGTGGTGTATTTGGATGACATCCTCATCTACAACAAGACTTGGGCGGAACACTTGCAAAATATTCAACATGTGTTGCACACCTTGTGGCAACACAAGTTATATGCCAACTTGGAAAAATTCTCCTTGTAAATGTGTTGAACCTGCACATAATAGATCTAGCTAAACAATGATACACACATTTTCAAAGAGAATAGAAGAAAGAAGAAGAAGGAGAGAAAGAATGAAAGAATTCTCATTAACCGTTGTGAATAATGAATAATTTACACATGATATACTCTGTATAACTCAATGAGTTTGAATAGAGGATAACCAATGCACGATAGTGGTGGTCTAGAGTGATCTAGACACACACCAACAGTTACGGGAGTGAAATACCACCTAGTCTAGTCTCTTAGGCAGTTACGGGAGTGAATTTCTACCTAGTTGAGTTAACTAGTCAACTAGTCTCCAGTTAACTGACGGGACAGAGAGTAGTGAGGAGTTAACTCAGTGAATCAAGGATAATGTGTTACTCTGGTGATGATACCAAGGCAAGGTCAAATTAGCATGATTATCATCCCAATGTTGCACGGTGACAAAATCATTGCAGCATCTAAACTCAACCCAACTAGTCATATTGAAGTGTCAACTGAAAGAGAATATTCTTCAGGTGGAATATTCTCCCTTAAAATATAAGAGACTAGATAATGACTAATTGTGACTAATAATCAAGGAAAAACCTTAGGAAAAATAAATCCTAGGTGTGTGTGAAGTAACTCCAACACTCCCCCGAGTAACACTATGGTGAAAATAAAGAAAGGGTCTGGCAACGAGGCCATGTTAGGTACCCAAATACAAAATATACACTAAAAATAAAGTGAGGAAAGAGGGAAAACCTC
>ML802166.1:205364-217132 GCA_009831015.1 Picea engelmannii | reverse complement strand
TCCATCGCCTAATTTATTGAAGATCCAGTGAGGGGTGTTATCTCGCCTTGTGAAAGATTTCTTCAGCGTTTCTGGTTGTATCTCAGATTTTATTAAGTACAGACCCCATAGCCCAATGGATGTGTGATTTGTCTCAACCAACTTTAAAAAATCCTTTGCAACAAAACAAAACTCGTGCCTCTAACTAGCCTAATATCTCAATTCAAACAAAGCTAAATTATATAGAGAGATCCCTCTCTGAAGCTGGAAGGGCTAGATCCCAGCTTTAAAAGCGGTTGGTTAAGGTTACCTTTGTGTATTTCTTCTTTTCAACCTCTAGGAAATTTACAGAGTGATAACAGATAGAATGGTGAGAACCATTTGTTTCTCCTCCGTCGATTTATAAACCCCGCAAGCTTTGAGTTGCGACAGTAAATCCTTGAATTTTGTAAAGAAATCTTGGATATTGTCGAAGCCTTTTGTATCCAAAGTGAATAGATCCACCTCCATCATGTGTCCCCTCATCTCATCTTGTTTTCCAAAGATCCCTTCCAAGGTTCTCCAGGCTTCATTGTGAGTCTTACAGGAAGATATGTGAAAAAGGAGACTGGGAGAAATAAGACTTGAAATTGTTCCGAGTGCCTCATCCATGCGATTTAAGTACTTGAATTTTTCTATGGCTGATGTTGGTTTTGTATCTATATTCATGGTTAACCTGTACAACCCTTTGGAATGGAGATGTATGGCTATTTTCTCCTTCCATGAAAAATAGTTGTAAGGTGTAAGAATGAATTCTTTTTGGAATTCCATCTTTTTGTTGTCTTCAATCTTTTGTACCTGCAAACATTTTGGTGTAGCTTTTGCTTAGTAGTCCGTTAGGTCTGGTACCATGTAAATGTGTCGAACCTACATAGAATATATATAGCTAAACAATGATACACACATTTGCAGAGAGAATATAAGAAAGAAGAAGAATGAGAGAAAGAATGAAAGAATTCTCATTAACTGTTGTGAATAATGAATAATTTACACATGATATACTCTATATAACTCAATGAGTTCGACTGGAGGATAACCAATGCACCATAGTGGTGGTCTAGAGTGATATGGACACACACCAGTAGTTATGGGAGTGAATTTCCACCTAGTCTAGTCTCTCAGGCAGTTACGAGAGTGAACTGCCACCTAGTTGAGTTAACTAGTCAACTAGTCTTCAGTTAACTGACTGAACAGAGAGTAGTGAGGAGTTAACTCAAGGAATCAAGGCTAATGCACCACTCTGGTGATTATACCAAGGAAAGTTTGAATTAATATGGTGATGATCCCAATGTTGCATGGTGACAAAACCAATGCAACATCTAAACTCAACTCAACTAGTCAAACTAAAGTGTCAATTGAAAGAGAATATTCTCCCCTAAAATATAGGAGACTGGATAATGACTAATTATGACTCATAATCAAGGAAAAACCTTAGGAAAAAGAAATCCTAGGTGTGTGTGAAGTAACTCCAACACTCCTTCAGCATGGACAAGGTCCAATACCTATGCTACATCGTTGATCAATATGGTGTGAATATGGATCCAACCAAGATTCGGGTCATCAGTGACTAGCTAGTCCCAACCACACTCACTGAGCTTCAGAGATTTTTGGGCCTTTTCAATTTCTACAGAAGGTTCGTGTTGGGATTCTCCCATATTGCATGGGCCCTCAGCCAAGTAACCAGGGGTGGTGGTAAGGCAAAATTTGTGTGGGGCATGTCCCAACAAGAAGCGTTCAATGATTTGAAGCAGCGCTTGTGCTCAACCCCAATACTTTCATTACTAGGCGTGAAATAACCCTTTGAGATCAAGACATATGCTTCAGACTATGTTGTGGGCACAATTCTCACTCAACAAGACCACCTTGTGGCCTATCATAGTGAGACACTATCATATGTCATCCGTAAGTACCCTACTTACGACAAAGAAATGTACTCCATTGTGCAATCCTGCCACTAGTGGAGACATTACATTCTTGAGAAAGAGACAATTATCCACACTGATCATAAGCCAATGCAGTTCATGTAGACACAAGGAAAATTGCAGAATGACCTCCATCAGAAGTGTCCCACATACTTGCAGCATTTCCACCTCAACATCAAGTATAAAACATGAAGTACCAACCGATTCGTTGATTGCCTCAACCGACCTCCAGTCCCGACACTCACCATAGTGCTAGACTCTTGCAGCCACGAGACCACTGGATGGCCCCACCTCTATGAGACAGGCCCTGGCTTCGCCACCACCTACCAAATGTTTGGAAAACACTCAATTGTCACTAAATTCCATCTCTGTGGGTTGTTGTGTCGTCTGGGCCATATATGTGTTCCATCAAGCGAGTTAATGAAGATAATCTGGGAATCCCACTACAGTCGAGTGGCAGGTCACTTTGGTGTCGAAAAGACAGTGGGAGTGCTACATAAACATTTCTATTGGCTGAAACTTCGGCATGATGTCAACAAGTATATCAGGTCATGCACTACCTACGCTATTGCCAAACCGACCACTAAGAAACAGGGCATGTACACCCCTCTGCCTACTCCTAACAATCCATGGTAATCCATTTCAATGGACTACATTTTGGGCCTTCTGTCCACCGAGAGGGGAAATGAATGTGTTTTTGTGGTTATTGATCGCTTTTCTAAGATGGAGATTATGGTTGCCTATAAGAAGAACATCACAACAGAGGCCACCGTGAAGCTATTCTTTGAATGATTCTGGGTACATTTTGGAATCCCACAAATCATTTTCTTAGATCAGGACAGACAGTTCCTCAACACATTCTAGTCGAGCCTCTCATCATTGGTGGACACCAAGCTCACCAAATCCACTGCTTTCCACCCCCAGATAGATGGTGAAACTGAGGTCGTCAATCACATGATTGTGCATATCCTACACATGTATAATTCCAAGCACTCTCACACATGCGACAAGAGTCTTATGTATGTTCAACATAGCTACAACCGATCCCTACATAGCTCAACTAGCCATAACCCATTTCAGGTGGGATTGGGATTCCAACCATTGGGTCCCATGGATATTGCACTACCCCTTGTGGCCACCCCGACTGACTTGCCACCTTCTCCAATTGAAGCTGACAAAGCCACCCGGTTCATTGAGCAGATCCATCACATCATCCAATAGGTTTATGATATTTTACATAAATCCAATGCAAAGTACAAGCAACGCCATGATCAACATCTAGTACCACATAAGTTTCAGATGGGAGATAAAGTTTGGTTGCACTTGCAAAAAGAACACCTTACAGGGCCCCATCAGAAGCTTCTCCCACTCCATTATGGACCTTACACCATCACCAAGGTTGTGGGTGACAATGCTTTTGAACTCAACATTCCCCCTTTCCTGGGCTTGTACCCAATATTCAATGTGGATCTCCTTTGGCCTTACTTCCCACCATTATTGGACACCTCTGAGATAACAGAACAATTGACACCAAAAAATCTCAACTCGAATTCATATAATAGGCATCTAGTGATCATAGTTTGGACACACATGTCAAGGGCACTCACCAAAAAAGGATCCAACTTTATCGAGTTGTCAAAGCCGGGCAACTTCTGCACCAAGGCAAGTGGCTCACCTGGGGCCAAATTCAACAGAAATTTCCTCATCTGATGGGGGAACTCAACGAAATGGATACCATTGCGTCCTAAGGAGGTAGGATTGATCCAGGTGGATATCGGTGGCCACCCACCTATTCCACTGTCTCAAAAAACAGTTTTCCACCTTGGCAAATTTTCGACAGTTTTTCGGGTTCCAAACTTCTGGGGCCGTTTTGAGGCCCTAAACGACGTTTTTGGGGGATTTGGTGGGTCATTCAAAAATCATTCTTCTTGATTAGACCTTTCCAATGGGCTATCGTGCACCTAAAACGAAGATTATATGAAAAAGTTACAACCCCGGGAAGTTGATGTACTAACTTACCCCAACAGGGCCCACATGAATTTTGGCGCTTCATCTCCTAGGGTTAGGTTTTTGGATGTCTAGGGTTTTGGAATTCATCTTTATTGTAAAAAAAGGCCTTCAGAGCCTCATTGTAGTGATCTTCTTGAGAATGAGCACAACCGACACATCTCTTCTCAGAGATAAGCTGCCACCATTCTAGCAAGCTTGTTTGAGTTTGCGTTTTACAGTTTCCGCATATTTTCTTATTTAATAGAAACTGATTTTATTGTATCTTTGTTATTGTTCCTTGTGCTTATGTGTAACTATAATAATAATCTGTATTCATTTCGTTCTTCTCATAAAATATGGATCATTGTCCTAGTAATCCCTAACATAATCAAATATTTTATCATTTACACCTTTAAGAAGATACAATGGCAATTGTCACGATGCAAGAAGACGAGGATGAACACATATTTCCATGATTGTTGTCATAAGTGTTGTCCTCAAAGATTGTGACATCATATATAATACTCTGGTTGAAAAACACACTTTTTCTTTGGGTCAAGTTGTCCCCCATTTTAGGCATTACATGCTCTCAACCCATACTATTTTTAATTTTCCATCCCTCTAGTGAAAATGATGTTGATCCACCTTGAGATTAGTGGTGGGTGGTAAATTAACTCACAAAATTACTGGAGTGTGATTTGGGAATTAAGGCATTAAAATTTGTTAAGGGATAGATTTTTTGTGTGATCATTATAGGGGTTGATTCACTGGTCTTAACATGAAAAATTTTAGACTCAGTCCTTGGTTCTTCCTCAAGTGAAAGTCAACTTGTTTCCTAAGATCCATGGTATAAATATGACCTTATTTATTTTCAAACTCTTCAATTCCTTGGAGGGTCGAATATTAATTAAAGGTGCGTACTCAAAGAGAGAGAAAGGAGGTATACACTTCTTGTTGGGTTTTTTTTAAAGTAAGGATTGAATGGTAGGTTGTTGGAATGCCTGGATTGTGAGCACCATAGTGAGATCTTGAAAGAAATGCATGAGGGTGTTTATGGTAGTAATTTTGTAGTGTATGTAAAAACTCATAAGGTGTTGAGGGATTTTGGTCTGATTTGTTCCACGATGCACATGGTTTTGTGAATACTTGGGAAGATTGCTAAAGATTTGTAGGCAAAGTAAACGATGTACCCTTGCCTTTATAGCATGTGTTCATTGAGATGCCTTTCATATATAGGTTTGTATATTATTTCTCTGATTTGTCCCAACTCAGAGCCAAAGTTTATGTTTATATCCTCATTGCAACGTCTATTTCATAAAATTGACAAAAAATGCCCCCCTTGAGGAGGTCAATACTAGAAATTTTAGAGAAAAATACTCTATCTAGGCCAAGGGTGCATTTTAGGATTATTACTCACAATGAGTTAGTCTTTGTGTCTATTAAAATGATGGATTTTTGTTGTAAGTATGACATTGTTTCAATGATGTGATCTAATTACTACCCTCAAGGAAATGGTCTTGTTGAGTCAACTAATTAAATATGGTTACAATCTTGAGGAAGACAATCGACAAGAATTGAAGGGATTGACATTTCATGCTAACTCATCTTTTTTGGGTTATCAAAATCACACCAAATTCCATTGCTAAAACCTCTCAATATATTTTGGTCTATGGGAAAGATGCCATGTTCCCCATGACCAATACTTTTTTCCACAAGTACTTTTGGGGATGAAAAACATTAAATATTGATGGAGACATTGTACTTGTTCTTATTGTTGACATTACAGTAGCTGCAGGAGGTATTAACCTCCACATGTAACCTTTGACTAGAATGGAATATTCCATAAGCAAGGGAAACCCTAAACAAATGTGTGAAAACCCTAGAAGACAAGTCGACCTAGAAAAATAAATAATATTAGAATATTATCTTCCATAAAGACAAGTCGGCTCCATAGGAAAAAAGATAAATTGAAAATATAATTACTAGAAATTCAAGTCGGCCCAGCCATAAAAGTCACTAGACAGATTCATATAGATAAAGGATGTTTTAGCTCATTTGTACACCCAGTTAGAGCACAAGTCTTGTGGAGAGATGCAGTTTCAACTGCAAGGAGGAATAAGGGCGTATGGTCATCTCTTAGTCTTGGTCTCTCTCTAGCGCTATCAAGTGGTATTCTTGGTGATTCTCTTGGTCATATTCTCGGTGATACTCTTGGTGATATTCTTGGTGATGTCCTAGATAAGTATGGCGCAAATTCAAGAGAGTAGTGCAATTGTAGTTACTGCAGTTGTGTATGGTACTTGTTCTGTGGATATGGAGACTCTCTCTCTTGTGCACTACCATTGGAGAAGGAGCAATCTACTTGTATTGAGTTGTTGTTGCAGTTAGTAGCTAGGATTTATCTATTGGTTCTGGTATGGATTTTCGAAATAATTCTATCAAAGGTTAAGGTGCTCGAGGATGGCTTCGTGCCTATGGATGGGTGACAATAAAGATATTGTCTACGGTGAAAATGATCACACCTATTATTTTAGTAGGTTACGAATCCACACTATCTTTAGATATTCTAACCACAGGAAGGTATATTGGGAAGTTCATTGTCAAGCTCATTATAGCACCAGTTGCAGTCAGGTTTTGCAGTGACAATAAACCCTAACCAATTTGTTCAGGCTCCTAAAGTGAAGTGTTTGGCATATTTATTTGACATCCTAGTGATCCCTAGCCTAGTGCACCTCTTGGCACCCTAAACTAGAAAAATCATCAGGTTTTAGTTTTTGGTCAAAGACAAAGGTTGACTGGTTAAAGTCAAAGTCAAAGGTTGACTTCTGGTCAAATTTACTTTGTGGTCAAAGTTGAAATTTCAAAGTTTCTAGCTTGTTTTATTCATTGAATCCTTTGATTATGTTTCTAATATCTTCTTATGAAGATGGTGTCTAGTTCAAATTATAAAGACAAGCTGGACGATGATACACATATTTCAAAGGTATGCACTTGTATATGCTTTTCAAGTTATATCATCTAGAAAAGCATGAGTATGTTTGCATGGAATTTACTAGAGACCTTGTCCAAGAAGTGATTTTGGATTCAATACATTCAAAGGAACAAGTGCACTCTCCCTAGTAGTTGAAGCTTCAGGTTCCAGGTTTGATTGATTAAATTGATAAGTTTCAAATTTGCACATACCAAGGTTGATATTTGCTACATTAGAAATTGTGAAAGCAATCTTTGAAATGGTTTATCATTGCTAGGTGTAATGAATTCTTGATTGCATTTGATATAAATGCTTATTACACTTATTTGCAAAATTAATTAACATCTCCTCTAGAGAGATATTTATTGTTTTTCTCTCGGGAAGGTCATCTTGGTCATACTATGATGATCACCATGAAATTTTTATTCATTCTTATTACCATAGATAATTGTTCTTATGAAAAGGATGTTATACTGGAAATACGTTTATTGTTCTTGTCTCGAGAAGCTTATCTTAAAAGATTTCATGGAGGCTACCATGGAGATGTATTTGTTTGTTTCAATGGAAGAATGATTGATCACAACAAGAGTGTTGAAGAATGTTGTCTGCTATTTTCCTTTGTTATTGTTATTGTTATTGTTCTAGGCAGGTCACATGTGATAGCTCTAGGATGGAGCTACAATGACAGTTGCAAGCACAAAGTAGATGACTTCAGCAATGGTGAAGCAAATGGCCTCACCAAGTATCAATTATAAAGGAGGCATGGAAATAAAAAGAAGTTTTGGACATCCTTCACTCAGATCCATGTCAACCTTCTCACTAAATGACCAGGACTGTGATGAGGTCCATGATAAAGATCTTGTAGCTCCCATGATTGCAGTTGCAAAATGAGGTAAGAATGTTGTATCAAACATGGTAGAACCATAAAGATCTGAAGATCCACACCAAGATAAGACTAAGAAGAGAAGACCAACTTGAACTCGTGAGATCATGTGGAGAAGTATGGTGCTCCAGATAGAACTTTCAAAGAAATTTAGAAGTCAAAACCATATTTGAGTTACATAAACCTCCGCCTTTGAAGAAGCAGTAAAACAAAAAGAATAGAAGGAAGCTGTGATGTAAGAATATCAATCATGAAAAACAATGTATGAAATTTTTTCCTAAATGAGTTTACAAGATAAAGCATGTAGTGGATGAAATTATCGATAAATACAAGGTAAGATTTGTGGCTAGAGGTTTCTCCCAGCAGGAGGGAGAAGCTTATGATGAGATGTTTGATCCAGTTTCCAGATATACATCTATCAGAGCCACCATATCTCTACCAACGTCCACGGGTTGGAGTTTACATCAGATGGATGTAAAGACCACCTTTCTCAATGGAGTAATTGAGGAAGAGGTATATATAGAGAAACCTCAAAGGTTTGAGGTACACCCAATAGAAACCCATGTATGTAGATTGAAGAAGGAATTGTATGGATTCGAGCAAGATCCAAGAGCTTGGTGCAAAGCCTCTTAATATTCAAGTTAAGAAAGAGCTAGCCTCATAATTTGATATCAAGGACCTTGGTCTCATGCACTATTAATTGGGACTAGAAGTATGGCATAAGTGTGGCGAAGTCTTCCTAGGGAAAGGGAAGTATGTTGTAAAGATATTTCAAAAGTTTGGGATGATGGATTGAAAATCCATGACAAATCCCATGGTGACAGATTTGAGGAAGTTGAGAGACTTTGATTCTGATCCAGTAAACTTGTCCCTGTACCGATAGTTGATTGTCTCATTGATGTATTTGGTTAATACCCGACCAGTCATTTTCTTTGCTGTGAATACATTGAGTAAGTTCCAGGTGGAACCTATACATGAGCATTGGATAGTTGCAAAACATATTTTGAGATACCTTCGTGGGACGCTAAACTATAGTTTGAGATATGCCTCAAATAGTGACGTAACACTGCATGGATTTACTGATTCAGATTGGGTAGGGAGTGAAGATGAAAAAAATAGTACTTCTGGTATGTGTTTCATTTTGGCATTTGATATGATATCATGGGCTAGCAGGAAACAAAATTATGTTTCACTCAGCACTGCAAAAGCATAGTATATTGCATCTTGTGATTCTTGTACGAAAGTAGTGTGGTTCTGTAAGCTGGTTTCTAGACTATTTGATCAGGTGCTGGATTCGACCATGATATTTTGTGAAAACCATAGCTATGTGAAGCTCTCAGAAAACCCGATGTTCCATGATAGGTCGAAGCACATTGAGATAAAGTACTATTTTCTTCATGATAAAGTCCAGAGGGGAGAAGTGGTTCTCCAATATATCTCCATTGATGAGCATACAACAAATATTTTGACTAAGCCTCTGTCCAAGATAAAGTTTGCATACTTGAGGGACAAGTTGGGGCCTGTGGATACTGCTCCCTTGGTTGAAATGGAGGATATGACTTCCTCGGTTGGGAGGGAGCATTGATACGTGGCATCATGGAATGTTAGTGAGTTGAGGATCTTTATCATGCTAGTACAAATTAGAGATGGTCATACAACTTAGAGATGATGCTTTCATAATGCTAGATATGATCATGCTAGTACAACTCATATATGATATAGATGGTTGTAGTTGTTGATACAATGGCATGAGGATCATCGTGTTAGTACAACTTAGAGGCGGACATACAACTTAGATATGATGTATTGGCATCATGCTATTTATGTTCATGCTAGTACAACTTAGAGACAATGCTGGTGAGCTGCATCATGCTAGATTCATGCTAGATATGGCCATGTGGGTATAGCTCAGATGTGACATACAACTTATATATGATGTATTGACATCATGCTAGATATGTCATGCTAGTATGGCTTATAGATGACCATACAACTTAGATATGATGCATGGGGCTCATGTCATGCTAGATATGATCATGCAAGTACAACTTAGATATGATGCATTGACATCATGCTAGATATGTCATGCTAGTATGGCTTAGAGATGATCATACAACTTAGAGGTGACACAGTGAGGCACTAATCTACATCATGAAAGTACAACTTAGAGGTGCCATACAACTTAGATATGATGCATTGGAATCATTCCATATATGGCATGCTAGTACGACTTGGAGATGATGTAGATGATACTCCATATCACACCAATACAACTTAGATATGATGCATTCACATCATGATAGTACGACTTAGAGGTGATGCAATTGATGAAATTGTTGATGAAGGATGATATCAGATGATATAATTTGATTGTTGTGGAGACTATATGTCTCTGGACAGTAGATGTATACTACTCTGGTGGATGTGCTCCACCAGTAGTGACTGTGTGTCACTGGTTAGTAGTTGTATGCTACTAGGAGTGGTTGTGTACTACTGGGCAATAGTTGTGTACTACTATGGATAAACACAATTGTGTTCTATTGGATGACATTGTAGTAGCTATATGCTACTATCTGAATGCCATGGAGACTACCACTAGTGTTGGAGATGATTGCCAGCTAGATGGATAGTCAATGTGCTGGTGGACATACATTCTCCAGGTGGAAAATGGTCCAGGTTGACAGATTACTGACGTATCATGGACTATTTTTTTCCTAAGGCACAAATTGTGGCTCGATTAGGAAAATGATTCAGGACCGATATTCTCTTGAGGCATAATTATTGCCCTGATCAGGTTGAATAGTCCTCCCCTTAAGGACATGACATCCCGATTAAGGTGGTTGATATGAGACTGATATTTTCTAAGGAATATGGGTAGATATTGATCTCTATGGTACATGTTAGAAAAATAGGACCGCAGAGCAATAAAATAAAACAAATGTAGAAACAAAACACATAAGACACACAATACAAGAGAGACACAGATTTACGTGGTTCACCCAATGTGGGCTACATCCAGCAGAGAAATTGCCAGGTCCTTCCTTTATTGTTATCCAACAAATGAAGGGATACAACCTACAACAAAACCCATTGTAACTTCCTCTTCTTTCTCTCATAGACTCCTCTCTAAGAATACAATATTCACCACAATCCATAGCCACGATACATTTCCCTCATAAAAGAGGGTTTCCTTCTAGGGAAAAAAACCCTAACATAATCTCTACCATTAGATCTGTGACCTTATAATGAACGGTCCAGATTTACAATGAAACTATAATATACTTTTACAAGGCAATTTTTTCTTTAGGGGCTTTGCCCCCATACCCCCCAGCTAGGGGGATAGGCCCCTCGGACCCCGCAGAGGGGGTACTCCCTCTCTGCACTCCCCCACGTGGAAGAGTGTACATACTTCTGGGGTGTGAATAATTCATGGGGTATAAACACGGCTGAAAGTAAAAGACCTATAAATCAAGAAGATAATCAGGCTCCACAACCAACAATCTCCCACTTGGAGACTGATCTCAACAACTCCACTGCTGTTGTATATGATGGACTCTGAACCTTCTTGGACCTGGAAAATTTCTCATTTTCATCTTCATTCTTGAAGACCAACTGAAACTGAGCAAGAACTCAGTTTCTCCCTGGTTACTCCCTTTGTTAACATGTCTGTAGGATTCTGGCTAGTGTGTATCTTTTCCAGCTTCAATTGTCCATCTTCCAAGGCAGATCGTATGAAGTGGTACCTCAACTATATATGCTTAGTATTCGAATGGAAGGCTGAGTTCTTTGCAAGGTGAATGACACTCTGACTGTCATAGTACAATTTGCTGTTCTCCTGCTTCTTTCCCAATTCCTCCATAAACCTTTGTAACCAAATCATCTCTTTACTAGCCTCTGTAGCAGCAACATACTCTGCCTCTTTTATTGAAAGTGCAACAACCTTTTGCAGTTTTGAAATCCAACTTACTGTTCTTCCACCTATAGT
>ML802166.1:158827-178399 GCA_009831015.1 Picea engelmannii | reverse complement strand
ATAACACATCAGCAAACAAACTTTTCAGAGGGCTGTTATAAAACAACAATTACACATTTTATGACAGCAGAAAACTTAGTGACTTTGCTTGGTCAAAGACAGGCCAAGAAGTCTTGCTGATAGGACCTGGATTTTCTACACAAATGAGTATGGAATAACACAGAAAATGGAAACTGGTAATATTGCAGATGGATGGTTTGAAGTGAAACTTCCCTTGAACACGATGAGGCATGACAGGTGACTTGGCAGCATTGACTCGACGAGTACCAAGAATGTAATGTTACAAAAATAAGATCACACTTTGACTAGGATGAAAAAGTACGATGACACATGGAATTGGTATGACTCAGAGAAAAGCATATTACCTAATTGTAAGACGAGACACAAACAAGTGCCATGTTCAAGGGTGACAATAGCTTCCATAAATGATTCCAAAAAAATTGACCCACTTCCTTCATTTCTACCCCCCATCTAGATAGATGAGTACCTCTTTCTTTTTTAATGAGATTGAGGAGGATAACATATTCTCAGTATAGCTCATCCTTCGGATGAGCCCCTCGTCATATGTTTAACGAAATTGAGGCAGGAGGGGTTCAATCATGTATGGGTCCTGGAGATTGGAATCACATAGGTCATTCGATGCATAGTTTTATGATCCAAAATAAGGTAAACTACGTGGGTTTTCACGTTTACAGTGTCTGAAAAGAACTTAAAGACGATTCCATGGATGATTTTTTCGTAAATTTAGTTTCCCAAGCCCGAAAAAAGTGTAAAATAATATAGGGGAGAACTCTTCTAATCACGTCTAATTAGAGTAGTCCTTTTTCATAATTAGTCTTGCGAGGCCAAAAAATAGATAAAATACCACTCGAAAGACGCCCTTTCAAACCTTTTAATGAGTGTGAAAGGAAGCAAGCTCACTCGACAATCTTTTCATGTTTAGGGATGTTTAGGGAGTCTAAAAAGAGCTTAAAGGAAACTCCAAAGAGCTCCTTTTTCATATAGATTTTATGAGTCCGAAAAAGAGATAAAAGTATACTTAGTAACCTATTCTCATGTATTAACGAGCACGAGAAAGAACAAAGACTGAGCTCGATCCAGAAAATGCTACCACATTATGATGGGAACGACCCCCAATTGAGGATCACTCCTAGAAGCGTGTCTCTCTAGAGATATTTTACCCCCAGCTGCTTTGGTAGAAGCTAGTGGCTTCGCTCCAACATGATATCCAGAGGTTGGAGACCTGCCCCATAAGCATCATTTCCTCTGATGACTCTTCTTCTTTCCTTGTTTAGGTGTCTAGTTACTAATAGAAATATTTTCAGTAGGTGGAGGAAAATAAGATTCAAGTACTTGATCCAAAATCAGACTCGGTTTGGATGGAGGGGGGTCTGTTTCATTTTTTAACGAGCTTGAAAGAGACAATGAGCTATGCTCATAAGAATATGTTTCATTTTTTTAACAAGATTGACACATAAAAATAACTATCCTTGTTGAGACCAGGTACTACCAAAAGTTCAGATAATTATAAGGATTGTAGCACGTGAGTCAAAACCATTTTTAACGTGGCAACTTGCACGATGGAAAGAGCAGGAAAAGGAAAAACCCCCATGATCAATGAATCCTTAAGGATACATAATCCTACACTCTCAAGACTAGATTGTCCTAAAAAAGGGACATTATTTGTTACATCATTGCGGAAATATGGAGTTATATAGTCAAGTTGGTCAACTATGATAATTTTTCCTTGATGGGGAAATCGTAAAATATGAAACATTGAAGATGCAACGACGATCATTGCATAGAACCAACTACAACCAAGTAACAAATTGTAATCCAAGGGAGCATCAACCACTTTGACATCGACCAAAATGATCTTACCCTTCAATGTCACAGGGAAATATTGCAAGAGTCTGTGAGGTTGGAAACCACGTTCATCAAATGCTTTCAGGGTAGTAGGAGATGGGGTAAGTTTAGGAGAACCTAGGGCTCTCCAACAAGGAAAATACATGACGCAAGTGGAGGCTCCCTCATCCAAAATAGTGCGATGTATGTTCTTTCCACCAACCAAAATTTGAGTTTGGAATGCTAAGTGGTGGGAAATCCTCTCCTTAGAATAGTCCAGATTAAACGTAATAAGGTTCAAATCCTCTGGATTCATAACTCCAATGGATAACAATAGGGTTCTAGGTTGACTCATATAGTTCTATAGAACTTCAAGGGTTGACATAGAACAAGGTGCTTGCGACTAATATTCAACAATGTTGTAGTTTTGGGAAACATGAGAATTTGTATTAAATGTCGCTTTTCGAATTACGCTCTTGGGAGGGTGCAACACTGTGTCATAAGTTGGCTTCTCAATCTGAAGAGGATTGGAAGATGGAGGAGGAGTTTATGTGGAGGGATAATCAATATCCTTTTCATTAGCTTGATCACTTGAAGGAGTTTCATAAGTATTTGCTCGAGTCGTTGCATTAACTGCCTTAAACATATAGACTTCAGAGGCGCTTGAGGAAGAATCCCCATGGTGGGAATGACCTGGGTTTACCCCTTGCGAAGGGGCATGATTTTGTGCAACTAGATGTTGTTGCTGAACCGGTTGGGAGTTTCCATTTAGAAATTTAGCGACTACCTTGCGATGAGGGAAATATTTTGTGTACTGGTCTTCCTTATAGATCATGCAAGGAAACTTAGCCTTCCTATTCGATTGAGTATCAACGGTCTTTGGATTATCCTTCTTGTTAGAAGATTTCTTGGATTTGCCCTTGTTTTTCTTCTTATCTCCTAGCTGCTGAGATGAAGTGGATTGGACCGCATTCACCTCAGAGGTTTGAGGAGGAGTGGAAGTGGTTGTGGTGTTTGAAACAAAATTTGGTTCCAGAGCAGGTCTTGTCAAATTGTTTGACGGGTGAGGAGTGTTAGGGATCAGATCATAAAGTGTGTCGGAATGGGAATATACCAAGTCCAAATACTGCACTATTTTGATAGTCTACTCCTCAGTAACTACATTTCCCATAGCAACATCACGAGAAATGGGAGGCAAGAGAGACTTTGTAAACCAATCCATGAGAATTTGGTCCAGAATTGGAGCTTTAATCAACCGTCTCCATTGTCTCAACTCATGAATATGATCAAATATGTGGGTGGAAGAGGATTTCTGGAGTGATTTCAAAAGCTTTGTATTGGTCTCATACCATATAGGCAACTGAAAATGCATCAGGAAAACGATGGCAAGAGAATTAAAGAGTTGGAGGAACACCATAAATGGAAAGTCATAACATGATTGTTAGGATCTTCCCTAGGTTTTCCATCGAATTTTAGAATGTCAAATGGTAAATTGTAGGGGTGATTTTAAGACCCCCCCTTAAATTTATATGTATAATAAATGGGCGAATCCCCATGATACATAGGAAAAAATGAAGGCTATTTTATCAATAATATAAAATGTATATATAATTTTTTGGTGAATCTTTTAGTCAATGATATAATCTTGTAAAATATTGGCGAATCTTTCACTAAATGATAAAATTCTGTAAAATATTGGAGAATCTTTCACTAAATTATAAAACCTTGTAAAGTCTTGGCGAATTTTTTGATAAAGTATAAAACCATATATAATAATAGGAAAATGTGTTCATTAAACTGTAATATACTCATTTTACATATTTTGAAAAAGAAACATAATTTTTCCATCCTTTAGACAATGTTGCAAGCATCAAGGGTTGTGTTTTTCAAGGTTCTCATTGTACACTCTTGCATATCCCTCTATTAGTTTTGATGATATTCACCACAAAGTTCATGTGTTGATCCTGACCACCACTTCTCTCAATCTCGAGAGATATTATTCTTTTCTCTACCAATTCTATTATGGATTCTTTATTACTGATTCATCAATTATGAAAGGACCCTTCAAACAAGTTCATCATAGGATGTTCTTAAATAGGAGTGCAGATAATTCTATCCATCAATAACTCCAAAAGTATAAGAATATTGATAGGTCACATTCCATGCATGAATTCCTCTCTAATCATCCATTTGTACCAAAAAAGGACCCCTTTGCAAGGAAGAGAGGTCTCTTTTATCCCTTATATTTTTATTGTATTATAAAAACGTTTAGGGACACATAACTTTGTATTAAATGTTAGGCATAGATTAGGCCTTAGAAAAATAGAAGGTCTTAGTTAGAACTCCATAATTAAGCATGAAAAATAAGGGATGTAGATTAATTAAGGGTTATTATTCCATAATGCATATCTATACCTGACAGTATCACGGTGCACAGTTGAAGTCTTATCACCCATTTTAAGCCCATTAAGGGTAGCACATGCAATGTCTGTCACTTCGATCCTACTAGATACTAACTCCAAAAATTGAGTTGCAGAAAATTAATGAGGACATAAATGATCTGAATCATATAGAAATCTATTTTTTCCATGTGATACAAGCACCAATAAGCATACCTCTTTCTTAGTTACATGAAACTCTCCATAACATTAGTTACATGAATCCTTTACATGACTATTCAAAGGTTTTGTTTGACTATAAAAATTGAAAAAGAAAAACATGTTTAGAGGGATGGTATAACTGTTGGAATGTTTTCAGGCAGGTGTGCTTGTCATTGATGGCAAGTTCAGAGTATGCAGCGATGGCAAAACAGGGACAATGTAAGCTCAGGAGGATAAGTGCAGAGGTGCACGCAGAGTGCAAGAGTGTGCTTGATAATTTGATGGTTTACAGGCAGGCAAGGAAGATTAGGGACAAATTGATCCAACTCCATTTCAGAGTTTCGGATACCGGGAGGTGGAGGTGTCAAAACACTTCACCACAGGAGTCCCAGAATTGCGAAATATGAAACACCAAAATCCCGAAAGCAAGAGACAGTTTTGGATACTGGGAGTTGGGGATGTCAAGAACTCTTACTACAGAAGTCCTGGAATCGTGAAATGCGAAACGCCGAAATCTCGAAATAGGCACACCAACAAAGAATCTCACAGACCGGGGAATAACTCCATTTCGAGGTCCCGAATACCGGGAGTTGAAGTGTCGAAACACTTCATCACAAGAGTTCCTAAATGCCGAATTGCCAAAACGCAAAACGCTGAAATCCTGAAATAGGCACACCAACAAAGAGATTCACAGACAGGGAAATAACTCCATTTCAGAGTCCTGGATACCAGGAGTTGAAGTGTCGAAACACTTCACCACATAAGTGCCGAAATGTTGAATCGCCGAAATGTGAAACAACGAAATACTGGATCTTTGATACGACTCCATTTCGGAACTTCGGATACCAGGAGTTGGAGGAGTTAAGCGCCGAGACTCTTCACCATAGGAGTCCCGAAATGGCGAAATGCGAAACGCCAAAATTTCGTTGATCCAACTCCATTTCGGAGTTTTGGATACCGGGACTTGGATTTGTCAAGAACTCTCACATCAAGAATGTCAAAATCGCGATATGCAAAATCACGAAGAGATCTGGACCGCCGAATCATCAAGAGTGTGGACCATTGATCCGAATCCATTTCGGAGGTTTGGATACCAGGAGTTGGAAGAGTCAAGAGTTGAGACTCTTCATCAAAGGAGTCCTGAAATTCTGAAATGCGAAATGTGAAAACACCTTTTTGGTGTAAGCCTTGGTCACCGTCAGAGGTCACATCATCGAAGATCTGTAGAGAAGAGCTCGAAGAGACAAGTTCCATTTCGGAGTTTGGGACATGGACAATCGAGACTCTTCACCACAAGAATGCTGAAATGCCAAAATGCCGAAATGCAAAATAAACGCAAGATCCTACGGATCCAATCCAACGGTGCAGGTGAATTTAAGTATGATCGGAGGGATACTGTTTCACTTCAGAGTGTAACTACTAGAAATGACTGATGGCTTCTGCCAGAGGGATGAAACAGGCCTCAGTGTGATCTCCATAGATGATGAAGAGGCATGAGGCATATTCCAGTGGAAGGAAGACTATTCTTAGATGTGATTGACATATGGAAGTGGGTCGAAGCCTGTAACTGCAACAAAGAGGATCAACTCGACTTTGATAGAGAAGATGGAGAGTCTCAACTGCGAGAGAGGCTAAGGAATCTCAACATAACACCCAGTGATGATGGATGCATGGGTTTAACTTCCAGAGAAGCTGAAGAGTTGCCATGATGATCAGGCATAGCACTCGACATGGAGAGAGCATGCAGAAGCATGGCGACATAGCATGCACAAGGTGCACATAGACTATAAGTATGCAGGACAAAGAAGAGATGTGGGTTGTTGTTGTTGAGAGTGATCAAGGAGTGTAGAAGAAGGAGTCTGTAGCAGCGGAAACACAGAGAAGAGGAATGTTTCATTAAATGGACATGAAACACAGAGCATGAAAGGAAGAAGCACAGTAAGCACAAGGGATGAGTGCAGCAAGATAGTGAGACACTAAAGGAAAGCTGAGGTGCTCTTGTAGAGAAAAACAGAAGTTCAGAAATTGAAAGAAGATGCAGACAGAGAGACACTGATACTGGAGAGCAGAGCAGTGTAGCAGAATAGTGATGAGACAGGTAAGCCATTGATGAACATTATATCACTATAATAAGTTTCAATAGCAAAGATTTATATTTTAGGGTGGTAGGGAGGTGCTAGGGAGGATTGTTTTCCTCAGAGGTTCAAGTGGGTGCTTGAATATAGGGAGTTGTAGCTTCCATCTAGTTGCAGCCAGAGAAACAAGGGTGGCAGGGTGGTGCAAGGGAGAACTGTTGTTCTCTGTTATACAGGTTGGTGCCTGTGTGACTGGAAGTTGGTGCTGGAACACTTAGGGAGTTGGTGCTTCCTTCTAGTGGGTACTAGAGAAACCAGGGAGTTGGTGCTTCCTTTTAGTGGGTGCTAGAGAATCCAGGGAGTTGGTGCTTCCTTCTAGTTGGTGCTCTCAGCAAGTAGCAGCTTGCAAAACAGAGGTTGTAGCCTCATTATGAGTTGCTCCTCATATGTATGATAATGTAAAGAATGTAAAGATTACTTATCATATAAAGAAGAAGAGGTTTTTACCCTGTATGGGTTTCCTCAGGAAATATCTGTCTCTGGGTATCTCATATGTGTGACTGATGTTGAATGTTCTATTGCTTATTTCCCTGCATTATTGTGACTGTCATTAAATGTTGTGTAAAGAGTTTAAAATAAGCATAATTGTTTACGCACAGGTACAATTGATTCACCCCCCCTCTTAGTTGTTCAACAATTGGTATCAGAGCCAACCCCTTTTATCTAAGGGTAGATCCTAGAGCTTAAACATGTCAAGCCATGAAGGAAATTCAACCAATAAGGCCCCTCTGTTCAATGGAACAAACTTTGCCTTCTGGAATGTTAGAATGAGAACCTACATAATGGCTTTAGGTGCAGATGTCTGGGATGTGGTAGATATTGGGTATGTAAAGCCAATTGTACTAGCTAGTAAGGATGACAAGCTAGAATTTAGCTTCAACGCTAAGGCCATGAATGCTATATTGAGTGGGCTTGCAGAAGAAAAATTCGTAAAAGTTATGCACCTAGGAACTGCCAAAGAAATGTGGGACAAACTCATTAGCAGTTATGAAGGTAATGAGAAGGTAAAGGACGCCAAGCTTCAAACCTACATAATACAGTTTGAACAGTTGAAGATAAAGGAAGATGAAACTATTGGAAAATACTTTCTGAGAGTAGAAGAAATGGTAAATGCAATGAAAGCACTTGGTGAGAAAATTGGGGAACCTTCTTTAGTTCAGAAAATTTTGAGATCTCTACCAGATAGGTTCAACCTGAAGGTCTCTGCTATTGAAGAACTTAATGATCTGAAAACCTTGGAGTTTGATCAACTTCTAGGAACATTGACTGCATATGAAATGAGAATAGTTAAAGATAAACCCACCTCTAGAGAAGCATCATTTAAGACAAACGAGAATGAGGATTCAGAGCCTAATGAAATTGAAGAAAAATTTGTGAAGAGACTGAAGAAGGGATCAAGAAAATACAAAGGTAAACTGCCTTTCAAATGTTTCAACTGTGGTAGGATAGGTCATTTTGCAAATAGATTTCCCCACAAAAGAAAGGATCAGACATGTGATGATGAGGAGAACCACAAACACATAAATTTCTTTAAAGAGAATAACTTTAAGAAGAAAAGTATTTGTGTAAACAATGATGGTGATCCTTCAGATGATGAAGACAATGACTCCACTATTGAAGATAAAAAAAATGACTTCATACTTATGGCCAAAGAGGATTATGATAATATAAGCACATGAAGTGATGCTAATGAAGAAGAAGCTGTGGTTGACATGGAAGGAGAACTGATCAATGCACTGGAAGAGATTGACAGACTAAGAATTAAGAATAGAAAGCAAAGACAATTGTTGATACAGTTCGAGAAAGACAGTAAAGAATCTGATGAAGACCTTGTCCTACTAAAAGTGGAATTAGAAGAGGCAAAGAAAATCAAAGACATTCTGAAATGATAGTTATCAGAAAAGAAGGCAAGATGTGAATCCTTAGAACAAGAAGTAGTGAAAACTAGGAAAGCGATGGAGAAGTTTCAAGCCTTGTATAATTAGAATCTATCAAGTATCAAAGTCTCAGAAGGATTATCCACCATTTTGAATCAACAAAGGAATCCAAAGCTGAAAAATGGTCTGGGTTATGAAGAGGGATCAAGTAGTGATAAGCCAAGAAATGAAGAACCCATCAAGTTTGTCAAATATACAACCAATGACAACAACGAACCTGCAGAAACAAAGGAAGAGAATCAGCTGCCCAGGACAAGTAAAGAAAAAGGTGGCAGGAATGAATTGTAGAACACAGAAATAATGCGCTCCCTGCTGAAAGACGTCATCAGCATGGAAGAAATCGATTTGCTCAAAGAAGACAACCATTTTCCAGGTACAAAGAATTTTTCTATGGCTATTGTTTCTACTGTTCTAACTTTGGTCACAAAGATGTAAAGTGTTCCTTAAGACTTAGACATGAGCAATTAATATTTCAAAGGAATAAATACTTGCCACAAGAAATCATGATACAACCAAGTAACAAACCTTCACAGATCGCAAATTGCCAAATTAAGTCTAGAGACATCCAACTAAGGAGGACAAGAAATAATCAACAGTCAATGAGTAGACAACACCGCAACAATAATTTGGATTGAACAATGAGATTGAATGCTACATCTGTCATAACTATGGACATAAATCTGTTGACTATCGATTAAGGAACTATGAACCAGATTTGAATTCCCCTGCTGAAAATGTTAAGGTTTGGAAGAAGAGAGAAAGTGACAAGTGTGGATTAGTGTTGTCAGCTCAAAGAAAAATGAACCCTTGGTATATAGACAGTGGATGCTCCAAACATATAACGGGAGACTAAGGTAAGTTTCTATCTCTAAGTGAAAGCAAATCAGGAAACGTAACCTTTGGAAATGATGCTCTAGATAAAATAAAGGGTAAAGGGATGGTGAGTTTAAGTAATGGAAAAGGAAAAGCCCAAGATGTTGTACTTGTAAATGGGTTGAAACACAATCTTCTCAGTGTAAGTCAAATGTGTGATAGAGGATGCGAAGTGGTGTTCACGTCCAAGGACTGCAAGATAAAGTCTGCAAGCTCAGGACAAGTGGTGGCCAAAGGCATAAGGACATAAAATAATGTATATGTGCTGAAAGAAGATAGAGAAGAGTGTCATCTAAGAAAACATGATGAAAGATGGTTATGGCATAGGAGACTTGGACATCTAAACTTTGACCACTTAATCAAGCTCAAAAATATTGAGGCAGTAAAAGATCTTCCGAGAATATCAAAACCCCAAGATTCTATGTGTAAACCCTGCCAAGTAGGAAAGCTAACTAGGACACCGTTTAAGTCGAAGAGATTTACTTCAACAGAGAAACCACTTCAACTAGTTCATATGGATTTATGTGGACCATCAAGACAGGAAGGCACAGGGAGAGAAAACTACTTCATGCTGATTATTGATGATTACTCCAGACTTACTTGGGTTGCCTTTCTCAAGGAAAAAGCTGAAGCATTTGAGAAGTTTAAAATATTTAAGGCTTTAACTGAGAATCAAACAGGCAAGAGGTTAAAGGTAGTAAGATTAGAAAGAGGAGGAGAATTTATGTCAAGTGATTTCAAGGAATTTTTTGATAAGCACGGGATCAGGAGAGAATACACAATCCCAAGAACTCCACAACAAAATGGAGTAGTGGAGAGGCAAAATAGAACAGTGCAACAAATGGTCAGGTCAATGATGAATGATAAGAACATTGGTCAAACCTACTGGGTAGAATCAATACACACAGTAGTCCATGTTCTTAACAAATCCCACCTCATACCACAATGTGACAAGACACCTTATGAATTGTGGTATGGGAGACCTGCTTCAATCAAACACTTCAAAGTCTTTGGGAGTAAATGTTACAAAAAGAATAATGATGAGAACCTTGGCAAATATAATGACAGGGCTGATGAAGGTATCTTCTTAGGATACACTACAAACAGTAAAGGATATAGATGTTGTAATAAGAGGCTATATAAAATGGTTGACTGTATTGATGTAAAAGTTGATGAAGGAATCCCAACAAGAGAGGTGTACAATAATGAGTCTCCTACAGAGGACACAGCTAAAGATGAATATGAACAGGTCTAAGAATCAGAAAACGAAAACTTTGAATCAGATGAAGACACATATACTCAGACAAACTCAAATCAGTAGGCAACTTCAAATTCCTCCTCCAGAATCACTCAAAAGAATCATCCTGCAAGTCAGATAATTGGTGAAAAAGACAAAGGTGTACAAACCAGGAGAAAGATAATAAAAAACACCGAGCAATCACATATAGCTTTCATATCCATGCTAGAACCCAAGAACTTTAATGAAGCTAGCAAAGATGACCATTGGGTTAAAGAAGCAATGAATGATGAACTTGATCAGATTGAGAAAAAAAATATGTGGGAGATGGTTCATAGACCAAAAGGTAAAAATATCATTGGTTCCAAATGGATCTTTAAGAATAAGTTGAATGAGCAGGGACAAGTTGTCAGGAACAAAGCAACATTGGTCTGTAAAGGCTATGCTCAAATAGAAGGACTGGATTTTGATGAAACATTTGCGCCCATAGCAAGGTTAGAAGCTATCGGAATATTTCTTGCCTATGCTTGTCATAAAAGGTTTAAAGTCTATCAAATGGATGTCAAGTCAGCCTTTCTAAATGGAGATTTAGATGAAGAATTCTATATGGAACAACTAGAGGATTTGAAACTGTCTGATAACCCTGAGTTAGTATGCAAGATGAAGAAATCTTTATATGGGTTAAAACAATCCCCTCGTGCCTGGTATCATAGACTGGATACATATCTCAAAGAAAAAGGGTTCAAGAGAGGAACGATTGACAACAATCTATATATCAAAATAGAGGATAATGATTTTCTCATCGTGTTGGTCTATGTAGATGACATCATCTTTGGATGTAATAAGGATTCATTGGTAAAATGGTTTGCTTCTGCCATGGAGTCCAAGTTTGAAATGTCTATGATAGGTGAACTGTCATTTTTTCTTGGTCTACAAATTACACAGAGGTTTGAAGGGATGTTCATTTATCAAGAAAAATATCTAAGAGAAATGTTGAAAAGGTTTCAAATGGAAGATTCTAAACCTGTGGGTACACCTTTGGTTACTGGATGCAAATTAAGCAAGGATGATGACTCACTGATGTTGATCAAAGTTCATATAGGTCAATGATAGGCAGCCTATTGTACATCACAAAATCTCGCCCAGACATAATGCATGCTGTTGGAATGGTAGGAAGATATCAGTCTGCACCTAAATAGAGTCATTTGCAAGCTGTCAAAAGGATATTCAGGTATTTGAAAGAAACAATGACTTATGGTCTGTGGTATCCCAGAAATCAGAATTTTTAGTTAACTGCCTATTCAGATGTAGATTGGGAAAACTGTGTTGATGAGAGAAAAAGCACCAGTGGAGGAGCATTCTTCTTGGGTGACTCATTAATAGCATGGCTTAGTAAAAAGAAAGGTTCCATTTCTTTATCAACTACATAAGTAGAGTACATTACTGCTGCTACCTGTTGCACTCAGGTATTATGGATGATTTAGAAACTTGCAGACTTGGAGGTAAAATACGCTGCACCAATCCCAATTCATTGTGATAACACTAGTGCCATCACTGTGTCTAAGAATCCTGTATTTCACTCCAAGACCAAGCATATTCCCATAAAATACCATTTTTTGAGAGAGCAGGTCACCAATCAGGTTGTTCAGGTCCATTACATTACAAACATAGAACAAATTGCAAACATATTTACTAAACCCCTAGCCAAGACACAATTTGAATATCTCTTACAGAAGATGGGTGTCATCCCGTCTCACACCTAAGAGAGTCCATCCTGTTAGGGGGAGCTTTGTATTGATTGAATATCTGATACCTCCTAAAAATATTGCAACAACTCAGGGGGAGCATGTTTTCTTTAACATTTATGTCAAAGGGGATGAAAAGGAGTGGTCTGGACTATATGCTACAGTTGGAGGTCCAAACAGATGAGCGCAGTCATTCAGGGTTGACATCAATGCCAAAGGGGGAGATTGTTGGCATGTTTTTAGGGAGGTGTGCTTGTCATTGATGGCAAGTTCAGAGTATGCAGCGATGGAAAAATAGGGACAATGTTATCTCAGGAGGATAAGTGCAGAGGTGCACGCAGAGTGTAAGAGTGTGCTTGATCATTTGATGGTTTACAGGCTGGCAAGGAAGATCAAGGATAAATTGATCCGAATCCATTTCAGATACTGGGAGGTGGAGGTGTCAAAACACTTCACCACAGGAGTCCTGGAATCGCAAAATGTGAAACGTCGAAATCCCGAAAGTAGGAGACAGTTTCGGATACCAGGAGTTGGGATGTCAAGAACTCTTACTACAGGAGTCCCAGAATCGCAAAATGCGAAACGCCGAAATCCCGAAATAGGCACACCAACAAAGAATCTCGCAGACCAGGAAATAACTCCATTTCGGGGTCCCAGATACCGAGAGCTGAAGTGTCGAAACACTTCATCACAGGAGTGCCGAAATGCCGAATCACCGAAAGCAAAATGCCAAAATCACGAAATAGGCACACCAACAAAGATCTTCGCAGACCAAAAAATAACTCCATTTCGGAGTCCCGGATACCAGGAGTTGAAGTGTCAAAACACTTCATCACAGAAGTGTCGAAATGTTGAATCGCTGAAATAAGAAACAACGAAATACTAGATCTTTGATCCGACTCCATTTTGTAACTTCAGATACTGGGAGTTGGAGGAGTTAAGCTCCAAGACTCTTCACCACAGGAGTCCCAAAATGGTGAAATGCGAAATGCTGAAATGTTGTTGATCCGACTCCATTTCAGAGTTTCGAATACCAGGACTTGGAGTTGTCAAGAACTCTCACATCAAGAATGTCGAAATCGCAATATGCGAAATCATGAAGAGATTTGGATAGTCGAATCATCAAGAGTGTGGACCATTGATCCAACTCCATTTCTAAGGATCAGATACCGGGAGTTGGAAGAGTCAAGAGTTCAGACTCTTCATCAAAGGAGTCCTGAAATTCTGAAATGAGAAATGTGAAAACACCTTTTCAGTGTAAGCCTTGGTCACCGCCGGAGGTCACATCGTTGAAGAGCTGTAGATAGGAGCTCGAAGAGACAAGCTCCATTTTGGAGTTTGGGACATGGAGAATCGAGACTCTTCACCACAAGAATGCCAAAATTCTGAAATGCCGAAATGCGAAATAAACGCAAGATCCTACGGATCCAATCCAATGGTGCAGGTGAATTTAAGTATGATTGGAGGGATGTTGTTGCACTTTAGAGTGTAACTGCTAGAAACGACTGATGGCTTCTGCCAGAGGGATGAAACAAGCCTCAGTGTGATCGCCAGAGATGATGAAGAGGCACGAGGCATCTTCCGGTGGAAGGAAGACTATTCTTAGATGTAATTGACAGATGGAAGTGGGTCGAAGCTTGTAACTGCAATAGAGAGGATCAACTCGACTTTGATAGAGAAGATGAAGAGTCTCAACTACGAGAGAGGCTAAGGAATCTCAACATAACACCCAATGATGATGGACACACGGGTTTAACTGCCAGAGAAGCTGAAGAGTTGCCATGATGATCAGGCAGAGCACTCAACATGGAGAGAGCATGCAGAAGCATGGTGACATAGCATGCACAAGGTGCACAGAGACTATAAGTATGCAAGACAAATAAGAGATGCGGGTTGTTGTTGTTGAGAGTGATCAAGGAGTGTAGAAGAAGGATTCTGTAGCAGCAGAAACATGGAGAAGAGGAATGGTGCATTGAATGGACATGAAACACAGAGCATGAAAGGTAGAAGCACAGTAAGCACAAGGGATGAGTGCATCAAGATAGTGAGACACTAAAGGAAGGATGAGGTGTTGTTGTAGAGAAAAACAGAAGTTCAGAAAGAAAAAGAAGATGCAGACAGAGAGACATTGATATGGGAGAGCAGAGCAGTGATGAGACAGGTAAGCCATTGATGAACATTATATCACTGTAATAAGTTTTAGTAGCAAAGATTTATATTTCAGGGTGGTAGGGAGGTGCTAGGGAGGATTTTTGTCCTCAGAGGTTCAAGTGGGTGCTTGAACATAGGGAGTTGTAGTTTCCATTTGGTTGCAGCCAGAGAAACAAGGGTGGCAGGGTGGTGCAAGGGAGAACTGTTGTTCTCTGTTATACAGGTTATTGCCTGTGTGACTGGAAGTTGGTGCTTCCATCCAGTTGGTGCTGGAACACTTAGGGAGTTGGTGCTTCCTTCTAGTGGGTGCTAGAGAAACCAGGGATTTGGTGCTTCCTTCTAGTGGGTGCTAGAGAATCCAGGGAGTTGGTGCTTCCTTCTAGTTGGTGCTAGAGAATCCAGAGAGTTGGTTCTCTCAGTAAGTAGCGACTTGCAAAACAAAGGTTGTAGCCTCATTATGAGTTCCTGCTCATATGTATGATAATTTAAAGAATGTAAAGATTACTTATCATATAAAGAAGAAGAGGTTTTTACCCTGTATGGGTTTCCTCAGGAAATTTCTATCTCTGTGTATCTCATATGTGTGACTGATGCTGAATGTTCTATTGCTTACTTCCATTCATTATTGTGGTTGTCATTAAATGTTGTGTAAAGAGTTTAAAATAAGCATAATTGTTTAAGCACAGGTACAACTGATTCACCCCCCCCCCCTCTTAGTTGTTCAACAATAACCTTTTCCCATGCCAAATGTTTTGGTGCATTCATTATCCATCGCATAACTAGTGACCAAACACCTTGGAAGATCCTCCAACGACCTCAACTAAAGCCTCAATTTTCTACCTGCTTATTGAAAACTATCCAAAGCGTCTTTCAAAATATGTCAAAAAACTACAAAAATCTACATTGAGAAAATGACAGTGCCCTCACTATCCCCTGAGAAGCATTTCACTTCTTCTAGTTCCTTGGGTTTCTTGCTGACCATTTGATGCTAGAAAAGGGTCAATGACCTCCGAAAAGGAGTTATCATTGACTGTCTTGAAAGATGGATCATTGTCCATTGTGTACCATTATAGTTTTCCAAGTTATATTGGTGTAGGCCAGAGTTGAATAAATGTTATAGTATTTCAAAATTAATGCTACAATTTGATGCCAAATATTTCACAACAACCCAACAGTGTTATTATTTGGCTTAAAGTCTAGACTGTATTCATATTTACCTTTTGACAATATTCTGAGTCTGTCAAAAGAACAACAAAAAATTCAGTGTTCTTTGTATTTCAAACATTTATATAGAGAATGTGTTTTGTTTCATGGCAACCTTTTCATACTAATTAATCATCTCAAGTCAAAAGAATTATCAGAGGAGAAACCTTGATTAAAGAAAGTCCTCCTAGAATTTGGTTGCCAAAGCTTGAGATATTACCAACTACTCTCATAATCCATTTTATAAATAGTGACCAAATGTATTAGAATATCTTCCGACGACCTCACCTAAAGCCTCAATTTCCTCACCTGATTGTTGTGCAAAGCCTCTTTCAAAATCTGTCAAAAAACTATAGAATTTTCCAATGAAAAAATGAGAGTGCCCTCACTATCCCCTGAGCAACATTTTACTTCTTCTAGTTCCATGGGCTTCTTGCTGACCATTTGATGCTAGAAAAGGGTGAATGACCTCCCAAAAGGAGCTATCATTGACTTTCCTGAAGGTTGGGTCACTGTCCACTGTGTATGTTACGAGGAAAATCCCTCTATGGCTAGGGTAAACCACAACAGATGGAAATGATTGCAGAAATCAACTCTATTCTCAAGTATGCTATGTAAACAAATATGCTACCAAGACAAGATAAAGGGCCTACCTCATCCAGATGTTCGATGAAGTCCACCGTTGAGCACTTGACCCAAAGCAATATACCTGTAGCTAGTCCTCAACAACCAAGCACAACAATCATATGGTGATAATAAATGATGTTAGTACATTAAATAACATAATCCATTAATAAACATGACAAATACGCCCATGGAATAATAATTCAAATATTTGCAAGATATCAATTGGACGGGAAAAGAGTATTTATATTAATAAATGATCAACATAAGTGAAAATGTTACAAACTTCCGTGTCGGCATGGTTGGGAACCGAGAAACTAAGTTCCTTCCAGCTGGGCCTCCACCACTTCAATCATCCACCAAAGGCAAGCTCATAAAATAGAAATGATGAGGTTCTCAGTCAATAAGGGAAGATCTTGGGGGTTGAACACTGTGTTCATACTTAAAAGACAAAGGGATGCAAACTCAATATGAAGTAAATAATTTCTCCAGAGTAACTTTGCTCTCAAAGTTGAATTCTTTCTCCCTTTTTCCATAGCTCGGAATTGGCCCATTTATAGCCTTCAAATGGATCTGAAGGGCTGAGTTGGAACATTTCCAGTATATGGAAGGCCAAAGATCATATATCTTCTGTCATGACATGGAAAACCGACATTAATTTTCATTTTTTCACACAAATCCCGATGTATGCGGGCTGTAGTGGTGCAGCCTCCGTATATGCATGCTGTATAGTAGGAAAGATATGTACATGTGGAAAAATATGTATTTTTAGCTCCGAGACTTACAAACAAGGATGATAAGTCTGCATAGGGAAATGGAAAAAGGCCTTTTGTGCAAGATTGCATAGAGTGAGACAAATATTGCTATAACATATGCACTCTAATGTGTGAGGTTAGAGGAGTATCTGCAATGGTCAAAATACATTATAAACAACCCAGAAGTGGAGTGATGGGGAACCAACTGGAAGAACTAGTTTTTCATTACATTCTTCACTGAATTTGCATACATGGTTGCCAATAAAATTACACTACAGATCCATGTGAAAATATACCAAACAACTGTCTGTGGCTGTGAATAGGAAAATACAAATGCAGTTACATGCCAAAGGATGTCACAGTCATGAACAAGGCCCAGTAGAACCAGTCTCAAAATCAGTATGAAGATATTTGTATTTAATGGAGTACAATCTGATCTCCCATGATTACTTAAGTCATATAGATACTAGTCCAATGAAAAGGAAGCAAGAACTCAAACTGCGGCCAAATATTGATGTGTCCAGGTCTTCTACACAATCTGCCAAGGGTGCAAGTCTACATCATGTGAATAAAGGAGTTGAGGTCAAACACAACGAGACATCGTTTGATTACTAGTCATTGAGGTATATCGTTAACAAATGCAAGACAACCTACCAATAATGAAATTAGGTATCAAGGAACCGAGTACATTCTTACAAGTGTGAATAAAGGAGTTGGTGTCGAACACCTTAAGCATCCATCGATCAAGAGACATTGATGTATTCCCAACTGTCGATGGCGAGAGAACTTGCCACTAATGGATGCAAGCCTCAATGTACTTATAAGACTCTAGGTCCCGTTTCCAGAATAGATGAGCTGAAGTCGATGGAAGGAGACCCGCTGAAAGGAGATAATTAAGGCATCTCTCATTAGTCAGCACGAGGTACAAAGCAGAGGAGCTTCATGATTTGGAGGAAATCAGACGAAGAAAATGTTCATGAACCAACGACCCTGTGCGTCTTTCGTGTGTGCCAAGTGCAAGCGGTGCATGAAAAAGACCCTATGAATAACAATCAATAAGGAAAATTGTTGACAAAGCTGAGGAAACCACGAATAAGGCTAATGGCATCCAAGACACTGCGGTGAGGAAACCACCAATAAGGCTAATGGCATCCAAGACACTGCACAAATCCCAATGTGTGAATAGATGTCTTTCCGTCAAACACAAGGGAAACCACCCATTCAACAACCAATGATGAAATGTCGACTGTTGGGTTCAAGGTTACCTACCAATGATGAAAGTAGGACCGGGGTGCATGATAGGACTACAATATCATGTGATTCTAGGACAAACTAAGGTTATGGCTGACATGCAAAGTCAAGAGTTTTGAGAAGTGGTCGACACAGGTTGATAGACTTCCTTTGAACAAGAGCATGAGACATATGGAAGACTCTGGCAGCATAGACTCAATGATGAAACCATGAGATGCAGGAGACATCAATGATATTCTACATAGGGACTGGAAGAGTAACCGGTCGGTAGAGAAGACTCTGTAATGAGCTTAGCTTCCTAAGGCCATGCTAAACCCAAAATTATGGTGACAAATGGACTCAATGACTTTGTGCTCTGTTCAAAGGTGACACGACTACTGCCAATATAAGATAATAAACCCTTCTTGCCCGTCTTTTTTTTGTTTTTTCATAGACAAATGAATGCTATGATACAAAGGAGGAAATGAGTGTTGCAAGTAAGAAAAACTAGTTCCAATAGTGGAACATACCTATGCTCAATGCAAGGAGATGCATGCAGGAGATGGACACTCGGGGGAATGTTCCCTCCTAGGTATAGGGTGACAAATTGTGAAAGATATAAATGAGGCTCTGCTTGGTTGAAGATGCAAAAAATGATGAGGAAAACAGTTTATAATGCAAAGCGAGAACCGGCTAAAGGCTCAATACTGCAAGCAAGGGCATGAGATGCAATCACAACTTAACGCCAAAAAATGTCATTTTTTATGACATTTAGTCTACTTGGTGTGAAAAAGGGATAAACTTGTGCCAAATAGAAGTCCTTTCAAATCCAATTTATGAGTGTGAAAGAGACAAGTTCACTCGACAATCTTTTCATTTTTTGAAAACGAGTCGGAAAAGAGCTTAACTAAGACTCACGACCTTTCTGTTGGTTGTGGAGCCTGATTATCTTCCTGATTCAGAGGTCCTTGCTTTCAGCCGTGTTTATACCCCATGATGTATTTACACCCCAGAAGTATGTACACTCTTCGACGCAGGGGAGTGTAGAGGGAGGGTACCCCCTTTGCGGGGTCCAAGGGCAAGAGGGCCCCCAACGGGGGTTCGGGGGCGAAGCCCCCGAAGCAAAAATTGCCTTGTAAAAGTATATTGTAATTTCATTGTAAATATGGACCGTTCATTATAAGGTCGCAGATCTAACGGTAGAGATTATGTTAGGGTTTTTTTCCCTAGAAGGCAA
>ML802166.1:112085-145022 GCA_009831015.1 Picea engelmannii | reverse complement strand
TTGAATAAATATTACAGTATTTCAAAATTAATGCTACAATTTGATGCCAAATATGTCATAACCCATTAGTGTTATTGCTTGGCATAAAGTCTAGACACTATTCATATTTACCTTTTTACAATATTCTGAGTTTGTCAGAAGAACGACAAAAATTTCAGTATTCATTGTATTTCAAAAATTTATATAGAGAATATGTTTTGCTTCATGGAAACCTTTTCATACTAATTAATCGTCTCAAGTCAAAAGAATTATCAGAGGAGAATTCTTTCTTAAAGAAAGTCCTCCTGGAATTTGTTTGCCAAAGATTTATCTATTACCAACTAATGTAGATTGCATATTGTTATCTGATTCAAAGACAAGATGAAGATTTCTCTACGGACCCAGTCATGGCTTTTCCTTCTTTGAAAACTAATAAAATTGTGGTGTCATCTCACAACCCTATATGGAGTCTCTCAATTGCTTCTTACCATCAAATCATAAAGAAAAGTGGACATCAATGTAAAAGATCCATAAACTCTATAGAAAGAGTATTGGTAGCCCTATTTTCCCGTATGCATGCAAAACTAAAGCACAAGAAATGGGTGACTGTACTTGCTAAGACTAAAATTGGTTAAGCAATGAAGCCACTACAGGAAAGTAATAATGTGAAAGGATCTATAAAAAAAAGGTAAACCTTGGACTTTGGAAAATTAATTGCATGAAGCATTAATCTCTTACATCTAATGTGTTTAGAGTACATGGAAAAATATCTCTTTCATAATGGGATCATTCTATTTTTTGAAGTCTAGTACACCAAATTCTACATCCATACTTTAGATTCGGTGGTACAACATTGTAGAAAAGATTTATCTTAGACCAAACATCTTCAAACTAAAGATGAGAATATTGGATCACCATAAGATTTAACATATGTATACTGTAACCCTTTTTGATTCAAATTTGAGAAGGGAGGGCCATATTGAATGTTGGCTTATAACCAAAAATACATCTAAATAAGTACAATATGTTGTAACATTCACTATGTCACCTAGAGAATTCCTCCAAACTTTTCATTTTGGTCGGTCTTAGGGTGTGTGACACTAACTTGATTCAAACCTAGTGACAATATCAACCTAGGCTTACTTACAACCAAACTATTCCTAACACATCAGACATGACCCAATCCAATTCCCAAATTAAGTTAGCATATTTTACAACAAAACCAACATTATGAGGAAACGCCCAACCATTTTGTTTAAAATATCTCAGAAACTTCAACACAACCATTCCATGAACATCAAAAGGAACATAAATTTTTTTCCATAAAGAAACCAAAACACACTTGTTAAAGAAACACTTAATATAAATTTCTTAACTTTGTAAAGAAGAATGTTTACAACGAGCTACATAGGTAAGGTTCAATCAACCACTACAACCTTAACATAGATGCAAAAGACCCAAGAATACCCTCCTTGCTTCAATACAAGTAAACCCACAAACCCTTACTGCAACTCGCAAGTCTACCTCGTGTAGTACCCTATTCTTCAACACTTGTAAAACAACTATCCAAGTCATCATACAAACTCACACTTGCCTTCCTTAAAAAAAACAAACTATGCCTTGGATTTTACTAAGTTTCTCCCTATGTCTTAGTCTTCTCCAAGTTTTTATGTTTGTCTAGTATTGAATGCTTTCCACCCAACTCACAATTGCCTCATATAGGAGTGATGGCTCAACTCTTTCTCCCAATCTGGGGTGACTTGCCTCACCCTCCAATTTTAAGTGGACCTGTAATCCTACACTCATCCATCATCAATTAGGTAGTTTCATCCACCTCCTCAAAATATGCCATGGTATTGGAAGGGATGCCCCAAAACCATGCAAGTGTGCCATATTTCATGGGCACTCGACCTCCTTAGGACACATCCTCAATGGATTTTCCATGAAGCATGACACTCTAAGTGCCCAATGCACTTCAAGTGACACTCAACAACCATAAAACATGTAGTGCCCAACTTCCTTAAACCATGCACTCCCCAAAGCATGCCTTAAACTATTGTTGGGTTGACTAAGTTCCAATTCATCTAAGAAAAGTCATGTTGTAAGAAAAACCCTTCTTATCCAATAGAAATGTTTAACTTATTTTCACATTTTCTATCTTGTTAAGATGATGCCATGCCTTGGCACATCTACATCCCATGCATGCCATTGCAACAAAACTACTTCACTTTATTTTCCTATTGTTCCATTATTGCATGTAACATTTTGCAAATGACTTTGTTGTGGTAACCATATTTCTCGTTGGTGAGTCACCCCAAGCTTTTCCCATCCACGTCTATGAGTCGTGGTGCAAGTGGAAGGTCATTGTTCAACCACCAAGACAATCTCCATAAGGTGCTCTTCACCATAAATCTCTATGCCTACCATGCTTCACCATGGCACTCACCACAAAGGAAATTTTCCCTTGAAGAGCTCTACATTAATGCATTTCACTAAGATGGCCTTCACTACTACAATAAGTATGCATGGCAACAAATCTTGATCATCTAACACTGTCACCATGACACTTCACCCTAACTCCACTATGTTTGTTTGTTGGTTTCTTAGGATGTCTTCCTCTTAGATAAGGCATGCCCTAGACCTTATTTTCCACCACAAATCATGAAGGGCACCATCATAAAACTTGTAGATGTAGTTATAGTAATCATAAACACGGGGACAATGATCATAAATATAGATCCTCCCTAATAAACGTAAACTCATAATTACAAGGATGCAATAATGAAATGCCAATCATTCCTTATAAATTTAGTCACACCCTTGTTAGGTGGTAAATGCTACATCACCATAAATGCAAGTCAAAGTTCAAATGGCCTCATGGAATCATACATACATGTTACTATCCAAAATTTTAGAGGTTGTAGATCTAAATTTCATACAATTGGGCAACAAGCTTATATGATGAAACCTCATATCCATATTTCCATAGTATTTGCAATGTTGAAACCAAAGCCTACTTTCAGTAAACAATGTATTAGCAGGGCTATATATTTACTGAGGTGAGTTATTCCTCTGAATTAACTTCGAGAGCTCTTCACATTATAGACAAAGGAAATCAAGAAAGATAAAATTTAGTTGGCACCAAAAGGTATAAATATGCACCCTCTTAGCTTAGAATGTATTCAGGAGGATAGAATTAGATTTTTGTTGAAATAACTTAGAGATTATTGCTTTAATTCCAAAACTGTTGAATGAATGAGGGTCTGGAAAATAGGAAAGACTTATTACACATCATTTATCATAATTTTTTCATCTCTTGTTGTAAGCAAATCTTGGGATTCTAGTCACTACTCAATTGGACAAGTGGCACAAACTTCTATATCTATGGCTATCTTCTCTCCATTGCCTCCTATAGCTGGACAAGCAAGTTCACATCTTTTGTCAAGGAAACTTTTCCAAGAAGAATGAGAAGGTACAAAGCAGTTTAGAAAAAAACTGTATAACAAATGCATTCAACTCAGAATATGATAGCAAGTAGCCATCTAACTGAGAACATTGTGAGGCATGTAATTAACAAAATTGGCATGATGAGTCTCGCCAACAATTAGAAAAGGAAACCATGTTTTCATTAAATCTTCCATCATTATGCAATCTCTAAGTGTCAACGTGTGGATCTCATGTGGTAACAAAAAAAAGGAAAGTGCCAGAGTCAGAGACATCATAGGTGTTACCCCTTAGTTTGTACAAGGGTATCTCAGAAATTTTTGCTACCTTGGGGAAGTAAAAAAATAAAATTTGACATTGAGAGCAACAGGGACCTCATGTGCCAAGTCTTGGCTCTAGATATCTTCCTATGGGGTAGAAATTGCAACATTAAGGACACTAGAGGAATAAACTTTGTTTTCCATAGGTAATGGTGAAATGAGAATATTGAGTCCTGACGAAATGTTTATGGAATCAACATGTATGCAATGTTACTGAATAAACTGAGAGACCATGTGATGCTTTTGTTGCAACAAAGGAAAAAAAAACAAACCTTGGATATGCACTTCACAGGATAAATCTCTAGGGCCTGGATGTTACTCCTCCAAATATATCAATCAAGGTATCTCATCCATAATGACTTGTGTTATCAGTACATTCACTAAAGGAAGAATAAACCCTAACAATGCCTAGACCGGAGGACCTGGGTGCCACCAATATGCTTCTCAGATAGAGGATTGTCTTGGGTTCCCAGGAGGTTCAGTGACTGTAGGGATTGAAATATATGATGCTATGAAATTATGCAAGGCGGACCAAAATATTCCCCTTTTTGTGTGTGGAGACCAAAATATTCCCCTTTTTGTGTGTGGAGTGAAAAATATTCCCCTGTCAAGCCTTTGAACCTAAAGTTCATGGGTACTGCATCGACCTTCAAATAAAAATAACCCATAGGTAATTCCAATGTGTTTTGGCTTCTTTGGGGTCTATTTTTCTTATCATTGACAATGAATCTACTTAATTTTGTGTTCCAATCTCCCTCTTCTATCCCTCTAGGAACAGGTATAATCTTCAAAGCTGTATTTTGCATATGTAATGCTTGATTAGCTAACCCATCTGCCATTTTGTTCCTAGACCTATGGATATGGTGATACTATACCTTTAATATTTTACATAGTAATGTTCTTTATTCATTTGCATTGAGAGTATTAAGCTCCAATCAGATGAAGGGTATGGTATTTGCACATGGATGATTATCATTTTACAATCTTCTATCACCACTTTCCTTAACAATGGCCTCTCTTCAAATTGAGATAGCATTGAAGTTGAGCCTTGGAGGGAATTTATGGTCCTTAAAATGAGATTCAAGGGTCGTCCAATCACTTGCACCTTGAAACCCTTATACTTGGATTTTGCACCATTCTGTTTGTTTATATGTCTATTGAACATCATCTTTATCCTATGAGATTGTGGCCTATGTGTGCACATGCACACATTCTACTACAATCAGAAAATGTATACTTTGTATCTTTGTGCCTACACCGCTGTTGTACCTTTTGGATTTCTTTGAACAGATTTAAATATTCACTTAGCTAGATTCTTACTTATGATGTACTATTTCCCTTTTACTCCTAGCATTTAAAGGAGTTGGTTTTGCACTCCCACATTAAACTCACACTAGACATATCTTTTTAGTTCCTTTGACTTATTCTTGTGGTCACTTGTTGGCCATTAATAAAATTATCTATCTTATCTTATCTGACGTGGGTTTCAAGCAAACTATTTTCCATTCATTGCATCCAATTCACTTTGGTCTAGTCATCCAACATGTGGCAGCTCAATAAAATATTACTGTTATTGAATTATTTATGTATTCCCCAAAGACTATCTAATATCAATGTTATTTTTTTAATTATCCTCATCCTTTGAGATAATATGTGTGTTAGTCCCTTGATTTCTTTAGTCCCTTGAAGGTGTTGATATGTTTGATATCAAGGGAAAGGAGAGTGTTTATCTTTCCATAGCAAGGATTTTACTTGCATGCAATATCCCATTTAATGTGTCTCATTTCCCATATTTTGAGCAAATGGTACATACAATTAATGATTGTCTTGCATGGTATAAGGAATGTAGCTATGATAAGCTTTGCACTATCTTGAATCTTGATTGATAAAGAGAAATTCCACCCAAAGAAGATTATGGCTACATTGGAGGTATCATGGAGTGTAGATTGTGGTTCTATTTTGATGGATTGTTAAAATGGATGCCTGGAAGTTTAAAAATATCCCATTTTGAACACCATTGCCTCTCCAACATTTAATCCCTATCCTCCGAGGGTAATTGACTACTCAGAGAAAGAGAAAGACAATGTTCTTTTGAAGGGCCAATTACATGAGGACATTGATGAGTTGGGGCCATCTAATGTTGTGCAAGTTATCACAAATGAAATCCCTGTTTGTAAAGGTAGGGTCAACAGTGCAAAAAGTAGTACATTTTTTTATTCCATGTGTGCATGCATTTAAGGCTATTAAAAAAATGGATTAGATTATGGAGTTATTATTTTTTCTTGTAGAAATAGATTTATATTAACAAAATAAAGTGTACAAAATAATACCGTGTAGTTTCTAGATAGAGGGAAAATGGGAACCAAATAGAATAGAATGAAGTCAAAATTGAAACTATAGTTTAGGCTAAAGTATAAACTCAGGTCTGAAAATTGTCGCAGAATAAATAACTAAAAGAAAAAAGGGCAACTTATCAATCAACTTGACAATTGAATTTGTCTTTGCTACTCATGCTATTGYTATCATTATCCATGCCGGGGGATGGGAAGATTTCCCAGGTGAGATAGGCTATGGAAGAATTGCTCCTAATTGYCGATCTTCAGGAGATTCTCAAACTCTTCTTCATATATATAAATTAAGAAAGTCCAAATTCATTTGAATTTCAATATGAACTAGTTACAATTTGTTTAAAATGCTAGAACTCCCACTTATGCTACTTACGTTTATGCAAATTTTCCATAGGAAGTCCTCTTCGGTCCTGATAATTGTCTCCTAAAATTCCTTAACCACTTCCTCCTTGAGATCTCTCATTATTTCTTTGAGTTCTGTTATAAAGCTAGATTTTTCTTCCTTTATTTTCAAAAACCATTCACTAAGGTGTGGGGAATCTTTGGTCATGGTATTAAGGCACAAATTCCTTCCACAGTGTATATCCTGGTCGGGGAATCTCTGGTCGTGGTATTAAGGCACAAAAATCTAGTGTGGGGAATCTCTGGCATCGACCTTGAAATAAAAGTAACCCATAGGTAATTCCAATGTGTTTTGGTTCTGGGGTCCATTTTTCTTATCATTGAAAATTAATCTACTTAACTTTGTGTTCCAACTCCCTCTTCTATCCTTCTAGGAACATGTATAATCTTCAAAGCTATATTTTGTAGATTTAATGCTTGATTAGCTAACTAACGACCATTTTGTTCCTGGACCTCTGGATATGGTGCTATTCTACCTTTAATCTTTTACATAGTAATGTTCTTTATTCATTTGCATTGAGAGTATTAAGCTCCAATCGGATGAATGGTATGATATTTTACTTAGAATTAGGAGAAACCAACACTGGTGAGGCTACGCTCACAATCTATATTATTTAATGAAGACAAATTACATCATTATATAGGAAACATATCTACTTGATGGTTACAACAAATCACCGAAAACTAGGATCTACATTAAGTACTAGTAGAGTTCATCTACGAAACTAACTCTTGCTCCATTATTTCCAAGTCTCCCCCTTAATGGAGAATGGATTGACTTCTACACCTAACATCTCCCTAAACAACTCAAACTTAATCTTTCCAAGAGGCTTAGTGAAAATATCAGCAGCATTTTCACAAGTATTACAATACATAAGAGCTATTTCATTTGACTGCAACTTTTCTCTAACAAAATGAAACTGAGCATCAACATGCTTTGTCCTTGCATGAAAAACTGGATTATTTGCCAGCTTGATTGAACTTTGATTATCACATTTGATCATTTTAGGTTCCTTTTGTTCTTCTCCAACATCTTGAAGAAGTCTTCTCAACCAAACAACTTCACAAGTTTCTACACACAAGGCTTTATATTATGCTTCAGTAGAAGACAAAGATACAGTAGGATGTTTTTTACTGCTCCATGAAACAACCTCAGTTCCAATGCCAAATTCATATCCAGTGGTTGATCTTTGATCATTCGAATTGCCAGCCCAATCAGAATCTAAGTAACCTATCAACTCAACATCAGATGCATCAGTATTTAATACCATAATCAAGTGTTCCTTTTATATACCTGAGTACTGCCTTTGTTGCATTCCAATGGATTTCATGAGGTTTCACCATGAATTGACTTAACACACTCATAGAATATGCAATATCAGGTCTGGTTGTGGTGAGATAATTCAAACTACCCACCATCTGTGTATACATAGTACCATTCACCTCCTTCGAACCATCATCACAAGAAAGTTTCACATTCTGCTGCATGGGAATAGTAGAAGATTTACACTGATCCATTTTAAATCACTTAAGTACTTCTCTGACATACTTACTCTGACAAATAAAAGTTTGGCCTTCATTTCTCCAAACTTCAAGACCTATGCAGTAATGTAACTCACCAATATCTTTCATTTAAAAAACTTGTGACAACTGCTCCTTGATTTCATCAATTAATTTCTCTGCATTTCCTGTAATTATCAAATCATCAACATATAAGGAAATCAATACTATATACCCATGCTCGTCAAATTTGGCATACATATTTGGATCACTTTTTCTCCTCATAAAACCCCGTTGAAGAAAGAAAGAGTCCATCTTCTCATACCATGACCTAGGTGTTTGTTTCAGTCCATACAATGCTTTCTTTAACTTACACACTAAGTGTTCTTGCCCATGCTCCACAAACCCTTCAGGTTGAGTAAGGTAAACCTCCTCCTTTAACTCACCATTCAAACATGTAGATTTAAAATCTAGTTGGTGTAGCTTCCAATGATACTTTGTAGCTAAAGCAATTAACAATTTGATAGTATTCAATTTAGCTACTGGTGCAAATGTTTTAGCATAATCAATACCTTATGTTTTTGAATACCCCTTTGCCACCAATCTAGCCTTATATTTGTCTATACTACCATCTGATTTAAACTTGGGTTTGTATATCAATTTGCATCCAATGGGATTTTTATGTTTAGGCAATTCAGTCAATTCCCAAGTATTGTTTTTCATTATAGATTCATATTCTTCCTCCATTGCATTTCGCCATTCATCATGTTCTCTGGCTTCATTAAAACTCATGGGTTCTATGAAATTTGAAATGATACTCATTAGGACATAGTCTCTATACCTCTCAGGGAGCCGAACCTGTCGTGAATATCTTCTCAACCGATTATCTTCCTCCCCACTTTGTGAATATCTGTCTTCGCCTCTAGGTGAACTGTGACTGTTTGAAGTGTCCATATCACTGACTACTTCTTGCTACTATTGTTTTTGCGGTGGTTGTTGTTGCAATTGTGCTTGCTGTTGTGATGATTGTTGTTTTTGTTGCTGCCGCTCTTCTTTAACTCCTTCATCAAGAAGTCTATGCAATTCATCATGATTGTTTTCGTCATGATTTCCTTCTTCCTTCTCATGGAAAAGTACATCTCTACTCACAAATACTTTGTGAGTAGAAGGATCAAACAATTTGTATGCTTTGAATTCAGAACAATACCCTATGAAAATACATTTAATGGCTTTAGCATCCAATTTCTTCCTATTCTCCTTTGGAATATGTGCAAAAGCCTTACACCCAAATACTTTTAAATTATGAATTGCAGGTTTGGAACCATACAAGGCTTCGAAAGGAGTAATATTAGCAAGACACCTTGTTGGACTTCTATTATTTAAATAAACTACAATATTTATGGCTTCAGCCCAAAATGTATTCGAGATATTCTTACCTTTCATCATACTGCGTGCACACTCTACCAGAGTTCCGTTTTTTCTATCAGCCACTCCATTCTATTGTGGAGTGTGGGGTACTATAAACTATTGTACTATTCCATGATCTTTGCAATATTTGATGAATTCCCCTGATTTATACTCTCCCCCTTGATCTGAATAGATAATATTGATGGATTTTCCTGTCTGTTTTTCCACCATGGCTTTGAATTCCTTAAAGTACTCAAAAACATCACTTTTTCTTCTAAGGAAATAAATCCACGTGTATCTTGTGCAATCATCAATAAATAACAAAAAATAAAAAGCACCTCTTAAAGACCTAGTCTACATAGGCCCGCAAACATCAATATGCACAAAATCTAAAACATCTCTCTTTTTCCTGTCAGGATTAGAGGGGAATTCATCTCTGTGCATCTTTCCTAATGCACATCCATCACAAGAAAAATTCTCATTCTTTAACATGGGAAGTCCTTCAACCATATTATGTTTCTGTAATAATAATAAATAAGGATAATTGATGTGGCCATACCTTTGATACCAAAGACTCTCTGTTGGAATAGTTGCAGAAATCAGTGCATGATGTGCTTTGCTGGTAACATCAAGTTTGTAAAGGCCTCCTGCTTTGAATCCCGCTGCAAAAGATTTGAATTGGTCCAACAGATCCTTCACTATGCAATAATTCTTGAAGAATTCAACCTTCAAGTTCTGATCTGTAATGGTGGACATAGAGATCAATTTTTTCTTTATCCCGGGCACATCAAGCACATTGTGAATGTGGCAAACAGTACCATTTGACAATGTCACAGGAATGTATCTATATCCCTTGATCTGATGAGTGCGATCATCTCCAAGATATATGCTAGATCCATTCTGTATTTCTTTAAAATTAGTGTACCACAACTTATTACATGTCATATGTATTGATGCTCCAGAATCCACAAATCAGGCATCACTATCATCTGTTTCAATAGATAAAGCAGCATTGGACACAAACAATCTAAGATCTCGTGAATCCAAATTCTAGGGTTCATCAATATCATCACTAGCAATAAACAATCTGAGATCATGATTTGAATATTCTTCTGCATAATGACCCGTATGTTTTCTAGGTTTATTCCTAGCCTCATCACTCTTCTTATTATGACATTATTTAATGAGATGTCCAGGTCGACCATAATAAAAACAACTTTTTGACTCATTCCTGTTAGAGGGCATACCTTGATTCGGCCTTGGGGGTTGTTTTCTCTGCGATGAACTGCCTCTCTGCGATGAACTGCCTCCTCTACCTCTTTCTCCTGATCTCCCTCTTGTGGATCTCTTATTTGACCATAGTGCCAAATCCAAATTCTGAGGCTTCAAATTCCCGCACCTCTCTTCCTCTTGCAGCAAAATACCTGTCAGTTCTTCAAAAGTAGGAGGTTTCTCTGTTGCTGCGAGACCTATTATGAACATCCGATAATATTCTAGCATACCATTTAAGGTAATAGTGACAAGATCAGTGTTAGAAACCATTTCCCCTATATTTCCTAGCTTGTGTTTCACTTCTTTAATTTGACCCAAAAATGAACTAACAGATTCATTTCCATCCATCTTAATTCCTAGCAATTTAGTTTTCAGGAACCGAATACAATGTGTGTTGCTAGTTTCATATAAATCTTTAAGCGTTGTCCATGTTTGAACATAATTGTTAGCTTCTCTAATATGTGGAATTATGTTATCTTTAACAGACATACGCAATAATACCTTGGACTTGTTTTCACGCTTCTCCCAATCTTGGATTTGAGTTGTTGTCGCACCGGTAGCCGCATTAGGCTTCACTTCAGTTCCCTTTACAATGGTCCAGACACCATAGCCCTCCATCAGGGTCTGCATTTTGAATTTCCAATTAATGAAATTCAAGCCATCTAATTTGTTGGCTTCGTTGAGGTAGGTCTCTACTAGCGGATTCACCATCTATGCAAGTGTCTTCTCGTTCAACCAGACAATAGATCCTTGTATCACCAAACACACTTCAATCCCGAAGTTGGTGAATCACCAAGAATATCAAACTTTCGTCAAGTGTTGAGCAGTCCATCGCTCTGCCTTTGGATCCACCGATCTGACTCTACCTCGACTCTTAGATTTAAAAGAAATATAAGAAAGTTTTAAAAATACCTTAAAACCACTCCATGCATAAGTAGAGTGCTCCAAAAACAACTCAAACAAACCTTAACACTAGTTTTTCTTCGAGGAGGATACGATTCTTATACCGTCTTTGAGAATTAAAAAAACACACAAAACAAAGAGATCACAAGCAATGGGAGTACTTGATATACAAGGTCGTTCAAAAAAAAATGTGAGATGAGAAGCATAGCTGCTGGTAGATGAGAAACAACTCACACAGCCTCCCTCAAGAACCCACGTGACTCCCTCACTCGCCCACAACCTGGGTTGGCCCTCCACTCGACCTCACGACCACTGTAGCCACGAATTGATTCAACACACATGAGAAGGGGGTTTTGGCAGTCTCAACGAGCTGCGAGATGCACTAGATCTGAGTATGCTCCAACCTCATGCAACAAATAAAAAAATCACGCTTTTCAACATGAAAACTGGTCGACGCTCCTCAAACGCACGAAGGGAAGTGCTAGCGCTCCTGTAAAATGGAAGGGGGGGTGTTGCAACGCTGAGCGAGAGTGGGAGTGTGAGCACAAGTTCCCTACCTCTCTTACATGCATACAAAGGGAGCATTCCTCTAACACTGCATGGGGAATGCTTTCCGCCCCTACTCAATTAATTTGAGATCTTCCACTTTGGATCTCGCCTCAAAGGGCTGAATCTCTCAGATCTCCAATATCACTCTGATACCAACTTAGAATTAGGAGAAACCAACACTGGTGAGGCTAAACTCACAATCTATATTATTCAATGAAGACTGATTACATCATTATATAGGAAACATATCTACTTGGAGGTTACAACAAATCACCAAAAACTAGGATCTACATTAAGTACTAGTAGAGTTCATCTACGAAACTAAGTCTTGCTCCATTATTTCCAAGTATTTTCACAAGGATGATTATCATTTCAGAATATTCTATCACCACTTTCCTTAATAGCGACCTCTCTTCAAATTGAGATAGCCTTGAAGGTGAGCCTTGGAGGGCATTTATGGTCCCTAAAATGAGATTCAAGGGTTGTCCAATCACTTGCACATTGAAACCATTATACTTGGATTTTACAACATTCTATTTGTTTATATGTCTATCGAACACAATATTTATCCTATGAGACTGTGGCCTATGTGTGCACATGCACACACATTCTACTACAATCAACAAATGTATACTATGTATCTTTGTGCCTACACCGCTGATGTACCTTTTGGATTTCTTTGAACAGATTTAGAGATCCACTTAGATGGATTCTTACTTATGATGTCCTATTTACCCTTTTATTCCTATCATTTAGAGGAGTTGGTTTTGCACTCCCACATTAAACTCACACTAGACATATATTTTTAGTTCCTTTGACTTATTCTTGTGGTCACTTGTTGGACATTAACAAAATTATCTATCTTATCTTATCTGACATGGGTTTCAAGCAAATGGTTTTCCAGTTATTGCATCCAATTCACTTTGATCTAGTCATCCAACATGTGGCAGCTCAATAAAATATTATTGTTATTGAACTATTTGTGTATTCCCCAAATACTGACTAATATCAATATTATTTTTTTAATTATCCTGATCCTTTGAGATAATATGTGTGTTAGTCCCTTGAATGCTTTAGTCCCTTGAAGATGTTGATATGTTTTATATCAAGGGCAAGGAGGGTGTTTATCTTTCTATAGCAAGGTTTTTACTTGCATGTAATATCCCATTTAATGTATCTCATTTCCCATATTTCGAGCAAATTGTACATACAAATAATGATGGTCTTGCATGGTATAATGCACATAGCTATGAGAAGCTTTGCATTGTCTTGAATCTTGATTGATAAAGATAAATTCCACCCAAATAATATTATGGCTACATTGGAGGTTTCATGGAGTGTAGATTGTTTTTCTATTGTGATGGATTGTTAAAATGGATGCTTGGAAGTTTGAAAATATCCCCTTTTGAACACCATTGCCTCTCCAACATTCAATCCTTATCCTCCGAGGTTAATTGATTGCTCAAGGCAAGAGAAAGACAATGTTCTTTTGAAGGGCCAATTACATTAGGAAATTGATGAGTTGGGTCCATCTAATGTTGTGCAAGTTATCACAAATGCAATCCTTGTTTGTAAAGGTAGGGTTGACAATGCAAAAAATAGTACATTTTTTTGATGCCATGTGTGCATGCATTTAAGGCTATTGAAAAAATGGATTAGATTTTGAAGTTATTTTTTTGCTTGTAAAAATAGCTTTATATTAACAAAAGAAAGTGTACAAAATAATACTGTGTAATTCCTATATAGAGGGAAAATGGGAACCAAATAGAACATAACAAAGTCAAAATTGAAACCATAGTTTAGGCTAAAGTATAAACGCAGGTTTGAAAACTATCACAAAATAAATAGCTAAAAGAAAAAAGGGAAACTTATCAATCAACTTGACAATTGACTTTGTCTTTTCTACTCAAGGTATTGGTATCATTATCCATGCTGGGGGAAGGGAAGATTTCCCAACTGAGATAGGCTGTGGAAACAATTCTCCCAATTGCTGATCTTCAGGAGATTCTTAAACTCTTCTTCATATATGCCAATTAAGAAAGTCCAACTTCATTTAAATTTCAATCTAAAATAGTTACAATTTGTTTAAAATGCTAGAACTTCCACTTATGCTACTTACGTTTATGCAATTCTTCCATAGGAGGCTCTCTTTAGTATTGAGAATTATCTCCCAAAATTATTTAACCACTTCCTCCTTGAGACCTCTCATTATTTCTTTGAGTTATGCTCTAAAGCCATATTTTTCTTCCTTCATTTTCAGAAACCATTGACTAAGGTGTGGGGAATCTCCGTTCATGGTAGTAAGACACATATTCTTTCCACTGTCTATATCCTTGAGGTCTATCCAAGAGGACTTTCCAGTCTCTTTAACTACTTCCTTTTCTATCTAAACAATCTCCTTATACCATGACTATCCCTCCTGTTATCACCCTAACAATTTTTATTAGGATCTAAAAACTTCTGAAGTTTAGCGAGACATTATACCACAGTAGAGGCGCAATAGTTTAGGGAACTCGGCTATATTCCATGACGTATGAACGAATGTAGAGGAAGTGGGAAGGGAGTAGCTCGGCGGGCCGTCGATCTTGAAGAATCTTAGATCTACGGTAGAAGCCTACATCAGACAAACAAATAGCACGGATCTTAACATCGCGAAGGCAGACCAGGGAAAACTACTCTGGTTTCGATGGGGAATGCATGGCGCTCTTACACACGCATTAGGGGAGACGACAGATTGCACGAAACCTATTTTCCTATGTCCCTAATGTCACGTGGTTCAAAACATCATGGCAATAGCTCGCAGGGAGGATGGCGGTTGGTCAGATCACCTCACATCATTGGTTCAGATACTTCCCCGTATGATGTACCAAAAGGACGTTGCCGCATAACTAACTCAAGGCTCATCATTCGAAGTGGATTGATGAAGCGTGGCACACCAAGGTACTGTGACAGTATTTCGTGAGCAAAGTACACCGAACATCAAAATCTCAGATATGAATCCTTTTATCCTATTCTAGGAAATTGTCATCTTATGTGTAAGAAAGACAAGCTCGGCCTGTGCTCCTGAATTCTGTAAACTCAAAGGGTGGCCAAATCAAGGTCTCTACGAAGTCTGGAAAACATGGATGATATTCGTCAAATGACATCTGGTGCAATTGGGTTCTCAGCTAAGGTACCAGGTAGGTCAATAAGTAAGAATGAAAGATGGTTCTTGCAGATGCAGGTGACTAAATTTCATACCGAACCTGAAACTGAGACATAGTTGGGAGTAATATTAAACCCCGTTATAATGGATCTTTTCATAAATAAACATGCATACAACACCTACCACCCAGCGGCAAAGTATAAGAGGAGCAAAAGGAGGAAATCAAAGGCCAAAACTGAGATGATAGAGAGCGTCGGGGAAAATTACGATTGGTGGAGTACCCTGGAGGAGGAAATCGCCAAGCTGAGGTGAATCCTCAGGTAAAATTTTTGTGTATTTCAGATAGTTTTGGACAGATTTCGGCTTAAGAGAAGGGAGTCCTGATATGACAGACCAATTACTAATGGTCCCTTTAAATAATACAATTGTTCTTCCTTTTTGTAACTCGTATCTGTTTTTAGAATTATGAGGGAGTTAGAACGTTTTAAATTCCATATGAAATTCCTCTATATATGCTTGGCCTCACTAGTATAGAATGATGGAGAAAAGAGGAGCTTGCCCTTTGTGTAGGAAAACTTTATAAATCTCTAGGACTGGAATGAATACATGGGTGTAGAGGCAAATTTTGGGACTTTTTATGAAAAGATTCTAATTGGTGGTGTTATGAGTCTCGTTTTCTCTCATAGTATGTGATTCCTGTTATTCTGTATTTTCATTTTTCTTTCTTCTGTCTAAATTGAGAAACTAAATGTCCAGAATTCATTATTCGATGCTCTCGACTTGACGATTTAGACTGTGTTCTTCTCTTCTAAACCATTTCAGAATTCATTATTATAATGCTCTAATAATAGTTGTGTGTTTCTTTTCTTCTGATACCATCTAAAATTTTCAAACATAAACTCGGAAGTCACTTCCTCATTTAGCCTTTTCCTCTTGATTGTTTTCATGATTTGGAAATACATCCTACATTCTTGACCCCATAGCCCAAAGGTCATCTTCAACTCTTCAACAACTTTATTAAAATCCAAAAACAAACCAATTATAGCCACCGATTCCCATAGATGTATCAAGTGACACAAGAGAGCCCTCTCTGAGTTGAGTAGGCTAGTGCCTCAACTCTAAAGTTGGTTGCAACAGTTACCCCTGTCGTCTGTTTTGACAGCCGGGCAGATTTATAGGGTGTTAACACCTCCTTGTAAATTGACGTTTGATTTCCATCTATCCTCATTTGTCATTTATACACTGCTTATCCCCCTAATTTTCATCCCTTATACCTAGGGCATCTTCTTAACAAGAAATCACACCATCTTTGGGATGTAAGAAGGCATACACATTATGATGCGTCAATTAGAAGGTTTTTCTCCGCGAATGGAATGACATTTAATGTGTGTAGGTCTTTGTAATGGAAGGGGATGGAACACAATTTGGTCAAGAATGCACCCAAAGGATTCACAACCCATATCACTTGTGTGCAATACTAGATAATGCATTGAAAGATAGTGAGAGGATCAAGAAGATATGAACATTGAGTCTCATTGTTAGAGATGTATAGATCTTTATATACGACCATCTTCTTCACAACAAACCAGATCCACATTTCCTTTGTTTTTGGCTTCTTGGAGAAACATGATATGCAACTCTCTTGATGTTGTACTTGGTCCACTGTACAAATGAGTGAATTGTATAACATCCCACAACCTAGTTTCAAAGGTCCTTTTGGCATCCAACTATTCTTTTAAATAGAGACTTGTTTATCTTTGGTTGGAATGGGATATTATGTTTTGTGACGCTGATGATTGGTACTTGCCATAATAATGAATTTCATAAAGCAAACAATACACAAATCACAAATATGAAAACTAAAAAGAACCCAACAGAAAAAAAATTCAAGTTCAAATCCAAACTTGTGCAAAGGAGTCCAAAATTTGTATATTATAGAGTTTAATGTAGTCCAAAATTCTCAAGCTAAAATCCCTTGGAGTCCAATGTTCCAACTGTGCAAAAATTTATGTCCCAACCTCCAAGTTCCAAGAGTTCTAAATGCAGGGTTTCTCCTTGCTCTCACAACATAGTGTTGCAGGAAACAATGGCACATTTGAGGTTGTTTTGGCCTTAAAAGTTAAAAGAAACTTTCAAGGTATCTTCCTCCCCTAATCAAGAAATTTAGTTGTCAGATATTTAGTTTTAAGTTTTTCTTTTACTGCTTTTTGTTTATTTCTAGGTCTTTTCTGTTGCTCATTTCTCACAGGCTAGAAACTTGAAAGAAACGATAATAGAAACACTGACCATTCTCAAGACACAAATTTCCCATCCAGAAAACAAAAATAGATTATGGTTGCTGTTTTCGAATAGGTTTCCACAAGAAACTGCCCCCACAGGTACAGTTTCTAGTAACGTAGCCTACAATATTAAAGTAGAAATAGTTTGACATGTTTGATTAACATAGTTTTCACAATACCTATGCAACACATACTATATTTTAGTTCTCAAAAATATGTCCTTAGAGAGCTACCCATAGCCAAAATGTACATTTTACGCTGAATTGGACTAATAATGGAGATCAAGAAGAAAATCAAAACACCAATGAGACATTGGTTCACTAGGAAGGTTGTTAGCCAGGGTTCTATTCCAATTGCATCTACCCCACGCAAATGGCATGGGATCATGAAGGGATGTGACCGGGTGCAAGTTCGCACCACTTAGGCAGAATAGACACCCTCAACCTGGCTTCTAAGCTAAAGGAAGGTCATACTATGCAATGTCAACCCTTAGGAATTCAACAAAAAAAAAGACTTATAATAACACAAATATGTACTCGCCTCTTGGTTGAATGTGACCATAATCATAATTAAAATTTAAACATGAAAACCAACCATTACAAATATCATAATACTACCAATCGAATGATGTCTGGATGGTGATCATATCATCTAGTTCAACACTATAATGGTGTACATGGCTGCTATGGTGAAATTCACAATCGTGACAAAAGTTGCAGAGAGGGTGTTAGGATCCGATCCTAACCCCTCTTCATGGGTCATTAGTTAGTAGGATATTTTTTTCATGTGATAAAGGTCAACATTAGATAATAAGGCCTAATAAATAAAGGACAATAAGTCAATGTAAGAAGACCTATAGAGGCTTCTGGTTCTAGAAATATCTTCCTCTAGAATTTTCCTTAGAAGATAGAATTCGTATAAATAAGAGTAGAAGGCATTAGATATTTTTGTCTTGGATATTATTGTAATAGATCTTTTCTCTACTAGAGGTTTCCCCTCGAAGAAGAAAGAAAACATTACTATCATTAATAAAGGTGCTCATTCTGGTGTTATTATGGTATTATTTTGGTATTGTTCTGGATATATCATTGTTGTTCTGCCATTGCTTGCTAAATATTTATGTTCTGCATATTATATTGGAATATCGCTAGTGGTATCAGAGCTCTTTCCTGGGCATAACTTGTGGGGTATTTTATTTATTTATTTATTATTATTATTATTATTTTCAGGGTAGAGATGTATTCCGATGTCTTTAATCTACAAAGATATGTCATTCCACGCATAAACCCACGGCCGGGGAATCATACACGCAGGAAATACAAGTGGTACTTAAGCGCACATTGTTGGCCACCCTTGTAATGCATGTTGGTACCCCTTCGAGTGGTAGTAGATTAGACAACACCTGTATACAGAACGACCTAGATCTCCTAAAGCCCTCCATATATAAACCAATCGATCTCCTGATTGCTATAGTGCCACCCAGAACAACACTCGAGAAGATACTCTCTAGTACCTGGGTAGTCGGGTAGTATCACTAAGGGCACAATATAGCCTCCTTAGTTGGTTCCCTAAGATATTGGGCCAAGTACTACTGTTGGACCCCTGCACGTATATCAGAGAGCTATAGCACAAGGAAAACACTTGTCTGTAGAAACCTTGAATACCCTAACCCTTGGGATGGAAAAATAAATAGAATAGACAAGATTGGTTGCCATGCAACTGTGTCTCCTGCATTCTGGTTGCAAAATTCCTACACATTTCTTCCTGTTAAACATTTGGCCATTTCGTCATTGCAATATAATTTAGCTCGAAGTATAACTTCGCAGGAGTCAAAAAACAAATTTGAGGCCTGTCAGTACCCTTATTTGTAACCTAGTTCATTGAATTCCTCTCTTCATTATCATCGTAGTGGTACTCATCACTTTTAATCCATTTTTCTCTTCATGGTCCCACCCCTTTCCGAGACACCATTATTTGACACCTATCCCATTGGAATCCTCTCTTTGTCCTGATTACCTTGGTACATCTCATTTTTTTGTGGTCCCCATTTCCATCCTGACACCTCATCTACTACCTAAGCCGCTACCATGCCAACCACTCGATCTCAGACCCACGAATACTTGGAGACTAGGATTTCCAACTTAGAAACGTGAATGGAATCCGTCCCCACTACCATACAAACAACAATCAATGATTCCCTCCCTGTAGTATTCCACACTGCCATCTGTGTTGCCATGTATCCATTCACAAAAATTAAGCAGGTGGTTCCCATTGTAAAGGACCCTCAACATTCCCATTATGAGCATACTCATTCCTCCCACTCCCCTTGGGGTTCTCCACACTCTTGGAATAAGGTGCCCAAAGTTGACATGCATAAATTTTATGGATCCAACCTAGCAAGGTGGGTCTCTCAAATGGAACAGTACTTCTCCCTCCACAATATTTGGGATGATGAGATCAAAATCCATGTAAGGTTTTTGTACCTGGATCAAGAATGATGGTAGTGGTGGAAGTGGCATAAGAAATGTTATCCAAGAAATCCCACTTGGAACCTGTTCACTAAAGTAGTTTGTGCCCATTTTGATAGGGAATCACATTTTTTGGGTAGACTCACCAAGCTACGCCAAACTGATCAGTCACAGATTTCATCATGACATTTGAACAATTGGTTATCTGTACTGAGGGCCTATCTGATGCATTTTACCTTGAATGTTTTATCAGTGGCTTAAAGGAATCCTTCTGGGCTCATGTGAGCATGCATCATCCTACTACCTGGTTGCAGGCATGTCAAATAGAAAAGGAAGTTGAGACCATCTTTTAGGCCCCACCTCTAGTTCTTAATTTTCCTCTCCTCGGGGCTCACCCAACTCCGACACAAACATTGAAGGTCCAAAAAGTATCTCCAAATGAAATGGAAGAACGTTGCAAGAAGGGAATTTGCTACTATTGTGATGAAAAGTATTCACGAGGGCATAAATGTAGAGAACAAAAGTTTTTCCAGATTGATATATGCGCTTCATCTCCTTTTGAAGAAATCCTATCAGATGAGGCTCCACCAAGTGATCACGTCGAAGCTCCAGTTGTAACCCTTGTGGAACTAGAGGAACCTATCATATCACTTCATGCCCTTTTAGGTATTTCATCCCCACAAACATTGAAGCTCAAGGGCTACATCGAACATCGGTTGGTGGTGGTGTTGATTGATAGTTGTAGCACCCATAATTTTATTCATCGTAGGCTTGCTCATGAGATCCATTGTTTTGTCCACTCTATTTCTAATTTTCAAATCCTCATCGCTAATTGTGGTACTATGAAGTGTGGGGGATGTTGTGAGAATGTCAAACTCCAAATGGGTGATTTTACTCTAAAAACACACACGTTCTCTATTTCCATGGGTTGTTGTGATATTGTATTAGGAGTGGAATGGCTTCCCACTCTGGGGCCAATCACAATGGATTATCGAGAATTATATATGAGCTTCACCCAAGATGCTCACTCCTATACCCTTTGAGGTATCCAAATGGGATTTCTTGACATTATCATCTCTCACAAGATGGGAAAAATGTTCAAGAAATTCCACCATGGTGTGATTGCTCAATTTAATACCATCTAGGTCACTAAAAAAGAATCTCAAGTAGTTCCTTCCAGCCTTTAACTCATATAGGAAAAGTACCCCAAGGTCTTTGAGATTCCCACCACCTTAGCCCTCTCCAGGGGTAAGCATGATCATAACATTCCTCTCCTTCCAGGTAGTCAACCCCCCAATGTATGTCCCTACAGATATCTGTTTGCTCAAAAAACTGAAATCGAAAAGATGGTACAAGAATAACTGGAGGCGGGGGTAATTCACCCTAGTACCAGCCCATATTATTCACGAGTGGTGATGGCCTTAAAGAAACAAGGTACTTGGTGCATGTGCCTTGATTTTTGAGCCCTGAATAAACTCACCATCAAATATAAGTTTCCCATTCCTATCATTGATGATCTATTGGATGAAATCCAAGGTGCACGTGTATTCACCAAATTAAACCTTCTCTCAGGCTATCACCAAATCTAGATGAAAGAGGAAGATATTCCAAAGACTGCTTTCAGAAATCATGAAGGACATTATAAACTCTTGGTCATGCCTTTTGGCCTTTGCAATGCCCCATCCACCTTCCAAAGTCTCATGAATAAATTATTGAAGCCTTACCTTTAGAAGTTTGTCTTGGTTTTCTTTTATGACATCCTCATTTACACCCACACTTGGGATAGCCACCTTCTTCATGCGGACAAAGTGTTTCATTTGTTGCAGGAAAACCATTTTTTTGTCAAAAATACCAAATGTTCATTTAGATCCAGTGAAGTGGAATACTTGGGACACATTGTCAGTCGAGAAGGGGTAAAAGTGGACCCAAAAAAGATACAAGCTATGAAGTAATGGTGGCAACCCAAGAACTTAAAGACCCTAATATGTTTTTTTGGTCTCAAAGGATATTACAAGAAATTTGTCCACTATTATGGAAAAATTGTTGATTCATTGACCGACCTTCTTAAGAAGAATGCATTCCATTGGACACCTACTGTTGAGAAAGCCTTCACAAAATTAAAGAGGGCCATGTGCACTACTCTTGCCCTAGTAGTGCCAAACTTCAACAAAACCTTTGTGGTGGAATCAGATGCTTCTAGCATTGGTATAGGCGTAGTGCTCACACAAGATGGTAGACCTTTGGCCTTTACTAGCCAAGTGTTGAGTGGCCACAATCTGGGAAGATCTACGTATGAAAAAGAAATGATGGCCATTATCCATGTGGTGCACACTTGACGTCCATATCTCTTGGGACTTCATTTTCATATCAAAATAGATCACCATAGTCTGAAATATTTTTTGGAGCAACGACTATCCTCCCTAGAAAAAAATAAGTGGCTGACCAAAATGTTGGGTTATAATTATGAAATTATATATTAAAAGGGAAAAGATAATATAGTAGCCAATGCATTATCACACCAACATGAGGAAGGAAGCTCCCTCTTTGACTTATCCTTACCGGTCCCTGATTGGATTGAATAAGTACGCCAAGAGTGGCTAACACACCCGACTCTATCCAAGTTAATTCAATGCCTTCAGGAGGACCCTAATCCTCCCATCGAATACACTTGGCAGGAAAATATTCTCAGATATAAGTATCTCCTGGTTCTCTCACTCTCTTCAGCACTCAAGCCATGGCTCCTAAATGAGTTGCACTCATTAGCTATTGCGAGTCACTCAGGATTCCAAAAGACATATGCTCGTGCCCGTCGTTCCTTTTTCCAGGCAGGAATGAAGATGGATATCCTTCACTTTGTCACAAAATGTGAGGTGTGCCAATGTAATAAAGGTGAAACTATCAAGTCTCTAGGTTCCCTACAACCCCTACCCATTCCAACTTCTATATGGACTGAAATCTCCATGGATTTTATAGTGGGCCTTCTTAGAGCTGGGAACAAGTCTATCATCATGGTGGTGGTTGATTTCCTCTCTAAGTATGCTCATTTTTGTGCCTTACCCCACCCTTTCACACCAGCACTAGTAGCACATGTTTCCCTTGATCATATTTTCAAGTTACATGGCATGCCCACCTCTATTTTATTTGATCATGACCCCATTCTCACAAGAACATTTTGGAAAGAGATGTTTAAATTGCAGGGCACCCAACTAAACATGAGAACAACCTATCATCCCGAGTCTGACAACCAAATGAAAGTGGTCAACAAATGTTTGGAAACCTACTTGCGGTGTTTTTCTTCGAACAAACAAAACCAATGGGTACAATGGTTCCCCTTGGCAGAATGGTGGTACAATACTTCCTATCATACGATCACTAAAATGACCCCATATGAAGCAGTGTATGGCCAACGCCCACCTACAGTCACTTCCTATCTTCTAGGAACATCAAAGGTCCAATATATTGATACAATGTTGCAAGGTCGCGCAACCACCCTCCCAACTCTGAAGGATAACCTCCACATGGCACAAAATCACAACGACAAGCAAACCAACATCATTCATAAAGAGTTTTTCAGGAAGGCGATCACGTGTTTCTTAGGCTCTAACCTTACAAGAAAACATCTCTCAAAACCCAGGGACATCACAAGTTGGCACCCAACTTTTATGGGCCCTACCATATCATCAAGCGTATTGGTTCAATGGCCTACAATTTGGCCCTTCTGGTTACTTTCAAAATCCATCCATTGTTCCATGTTTCCTTTCTAAAGAAAGTGGTAATTGCAGGGTCTAAACCATCCTTCCAAAATTAGATGACGAGGGCTCCCTTTGGCTCTAAACAGATGCAATCCTCAATCATTGTGAACGTCAATTGTGTGGTAGGACTATCAAAGAAGTGTTGATCTAGTGGAAGGACACATCACCAGAGGATGCAACCTGGGAACCAATGGTTATACTCTAGCAGTTTCTACACTTGCATCCATTTTTCCAAGGCAAAAATGAAATTAGTCTCCATATAAATCGTGGCTAAATATATAATTAATATTTAAAAAAAAGGGGGAAGAAAATTGGGATTAATATGGGTTTTTTTTTTAATATTTAAAATTCTCCCTACCAAAATTTGAAGGGGCTAAATTTCGCCCCTAAAATTTTCCTTGGTAATTTGGCAGGGATGGAGGGCCAAAACGAGGCATGTTGAATGGGATCATTTTTCAAATGTGACATATCTAGCAGATCTATCGTAACCAATAATGGAAATTTTCGGTTGGTATGTGGATACTGGTGGTAACCATATGGAATGGGAACACCAATAGGACCAAATCTAGGTTGTGGGGAGATGCAAAAACTAGATGGTCCTCCCATATATGGTGGCTTCCCGGGTTATCCACCTATGTAAGGTGGTTGTACTGATTTTCCACCCATATACTATGACTGAATAGATGGACCTCCTACGTACTATGATTAACCTGATGGCCCCCTTATGTATTGTAGTTGAAGGGACTATTGCGTTGGAATCATGTGGCTTACAGATTGATATGTCAAATTTCCTTGCGGAGGAATGCCCACCGGATTGGGTTGACCCCATAAAGGATTAACAACTACTCGAAATGGTTGTCTAGGATACATTCTAGTGGTATTAGGGATAGGATTAATAGAAGGAGAGGATTCCCCTAATATGATGTTGCAACCATGTAGGTTTCCCCCCAGTAAAACTTTTTGCTGTAATTGAAGGTTTCCCCCTAGTTGAAGGTTGACCTCCCATTGAAGATTGACCTCCAATGTAGGTTGTAATAATCTGTGATGTGTGAGATGGAGGTTGATTAGCTTGTGTAACCATGGTTGTGTGAACGACTTGACTACTGGTCATCTGATCGATGGAAAAACCAAGTAAAGCAGTTGGTATGTGCATGTGTGGAAATAGTGAAGCAAGAATATTACCTGACCCATGTGCGAAAGGAGATGTATGCACAAGTGGTTTATTCAGGGTTAGCTGGGTCATCGATGTTCCCGGTAAAGAAGAAGCACCGAAAATATCAATTACAGGATTTGTGGAAAAATATAAGTTTCCAAGTCCTTCAGGAAAACCAAAAGATGACAGGTTCACACTAAAATATTGTGTAGTGGTGGAATCAGGTGGTAATTGATAAGAATAATAAGAATAAACATATCTCATGGATGGTGGATCAATGAGTGGTAGGCTGAGTGGATCAATACAAAGAGGATTCACATGTTGTTTATTTTAATGGATTTTACTCAAAGGGTTCACGGAGATGAAATTGATGATGTGAGAGAGACTCGACTCCAATAGAATGCAAAAGAATGAGATGCATTTCGTTCATTTCAATGAATTCTATGTATGGGAAGGAGAAGAGTTATATTCTTCTTAACACAAGAAAGAACTCAAAAGAATGCAACATTCAATTTCTGAGAGTAATATGATGCTAAACTACCAAGAAAATGTTTCCAAAACCGAAATGCACATGCAAAACTAACTCTTTTTTCCAAACATATACCAAAACAAAATTCCTAAATAATGCAGAGATGTCTTCGTTTGATTATGGATGCAAGGAGATATACAAACTTTTCACTTCTTAAATTTCAAATGGAATGAACGAGATCTATGTTCGACACAAAGAAATACGAGGAAAAAAAGAAATAAAACAAAGAGCACGCAAAAATGATGAGAATTAAAAGAAACCAAGTAGGAGATAACTTGTTCAATCAAGGACTCAAAAATGCAAAAGAGAAAGAAAACAAACACTCATAAAAATTCTCAAATGATGAGCAACAAGAAACAATATTCAAGAATTGGGTTGTGGTAAACAAGAGAATCCTAATCATCCAAAAAAGCGAGATGTTTCAAAGAAAACAAAAATCTTCAATACCAAGCAACCTTTGCAAACCCCAGTTGATGAATACTCCTAAACAATCAAGCAATATGAAATCTTTGCGAGACGAAGATCAAAGAACCAGAAAGAAGGATTAATCAAGGGATCTTGTTAACCCAAGGGGATCACAACTAAGAGAAAATTAAAAAATCAAAGAAAACAAACAAATGAGTGATAAATGCCAAATACATAATTAAACAAAGTCAAAGACATATCAAGAGAATCTAGGCTAAATGCCTCTCAAAAGAAGACTGAGAAAAGAAGGCCATAAACAAGAAAAAACACCAAAAAAGTGAGATTGGCGCCCCTGTTCGAAAATAGATAGAGTGTTATGGTGCCCCATAGGAGGCTTAGGGAGTGTCAGTCAAGATAATGGAGCCCTGGTGTGAACTACAGGGGAGTGCCAATTTTTGGAAAAGATAAAAAAATGGCTTCCACAAGCTCAGACTCAACAAAAACTCAATCAATGGCTTTGTAAACTCTTCAATGAGGAAGAGGGAAGGGGAAATATATCAGAAGAAAGTATCAAAAAAGAAATATCTAATCACAAGCAAAGGATTCAAGACAAAAAAGAAGAAAAACTACTCAAAGTCCTTCCCCAACAGAGTCACCGGTTCGAGTCCCAACTTCTTGTACCTAGATCTTGTCGGGGACATGCACGAAGAAAAATAAATGAAGAGAAGACCACTTTGATACCACTGATCCATATTTATGAGTGGAACGAAAAGAATAATAGACTAAATATAATAACACATAGATACGAATAAAAACAACAAATATCTAGTGAATAATAAATTCTATTGAATAAATAAAATAGGCCGAAGCTGTAAAATTGCAGAACTAGAAACAACTTGCTTGAATGGTGGTAGCAATCTCTGAGAAGAGATGTGGCTTTCTACACGCATCCGTATGAGTAGAATGATTACAATAAGGCTCTAAAGGATCTTTTAACATTACTCATGAATTCCAAAACCCTATACATCCAAAAACCTAACCCTAGGAGATGAAACACCAAAATTTATGTGGGCCCCGATGGGTAAGTTGTTACCTCAAGTTCCTAGAATCATAACTTTTTCATACGACCTCTGTTTTAGGCGTGTGATAGCCCTTTGGACAGGTATTCTTGAGAAATACACATTATTCTATCAAACTCTGACTCCATCTATAGTTTTTCTGTGGCATGACAAAAAAAAACTGTTTAGGGCCCCAAAGTAGCCCTAGAAGTACAAAAAGATGCGCTGACATGAAAACTTCCAAAATAAGCTAGTTGGATTAGGTGGGCAGCCACCAATCTCCACCTGGAATATGTACAGGGATTTAGATAGCCTCGAAAGTGTAGAACCCATAATTACAAAGAAGTACAAAAGAACGTGCTGAACTAAAAACTATCAAGAGGAGCCAGTTGGAATAGGTGGGTGGCCACCAATATCCACCTGGATCAAAAAATTAAGTGTGACATTTTGGTGTGTAAAAACCACCCATCCAGAATAGGACTCTTAGATTTTGGAAAAATCTTTAAGCCAACCTCTACTTCATCCAATGAAACTTCCTTCCCAACAAACCTACCTTCCTCCTCAGTAAATAACCTTGGATATTGTTGCACCACACGTAGCCGTGACACTAGTTTGTTACTTCCAGGATCATTAAAAATACCAGAGAAATATTTGATAGCTTCAAAGTGCAAGTCCTTTGAGGAACTTACCCAACATCCATCATTAGTCAATATGTCCCAAATAACATTTTGTTTTCTTCGATAATATGCATAGAAATAATTGTTTTTTGTATTGTTACCCCCCTTTTGAAGCCAGACAACCCAACTCTTTAACCACCAAGTGTCTTCATCAATTTTCAATATCTCTGCTTTCCTGCTTCTCAAAAAATTTAATATATCTAATTCCCTGTTAGAGAAAACACCTTCAAAATTTCCAATGAAGATGGTCTCTATTTCATCCAAGATATCTTCCAATTCCATTTGAAGTCCGATCTTTTTGTTTATTTCCCAAAGAATAACTTTTTTCTTTAGTGAATTTAGTTTTCTAACTAATTTACTCATGGCCGACTCCTTTGTTTCCAACTCCTCCTCTTCCTAGTGTGCTCTGACTATATCAAGAAAATAACTATCATCTAACCAAACCTCATTAAATTTGAAAGGATAACTGTGTAGAAGGGATTCGGCCTCAAACTGAAATCAAACCGGACAATGATTAGAGATATTAAGTTAACAAACCCGGATAAGAATCTATCCATCTTACCTGCTAGATATTTAGCCTCTAGAAACCTATCAATCCTTTTGCTAATACCACCCGATTTACTCCTACCATTTCTCCAAGTAGGCGAAAGTTTCCCTGGAATCATATCAATTAATATAAAGTCATTCAACATCTGACAAAAGTATCCTACTAAATCACCTTTCCTAGCCTGACTTACCCATATTTCATTGGAAGTCACAACAAAGTTTAAGTCACCACAAAAAAATAACCCAGGATATGAAAGGACCCCACTCTGCTGGATTCTATCCCAGAACCCTTGTCTCATAGAGAAAGGTTCATAACAATTGATCACCCTAACAACATCCCTTAATCCCATGATCCTCCCTTCAAGAAGAAACCCTGCACAACATGAAAAAATATTTGAAATCAACAATAAGTGGATTCCAAGCTACACAAAGACCTCCAAACAATTCCTGCGCCCCAATGGCACATACTTTCCAATCGGGAAAAACCTTCAAAAAAACTTCACAAGCCTTTTTATCCTCACACATTGTTTCCTAAATTAACACCACATCTGGATGCAACTTTCTAAAAAGTCTATTGAGGGATAACAACTTGGGAGCACCCCCTACTCCCTTGACATTGAAAGAAACCAAGATCATTTATGCAAACCAATGGGGGGTTTGCTATCTCTAAGTGCCCTTAAATTTGATCCTGTAGGGAGGGGATTGGGAGAGAAATTCCTTAATCTGTCATAGATAGGAGTAAAACCATAATCCTGGGAAAACATCTCTGCATCTAGGGATCCTTCCTTATCATCACATTTCCCCTTTTTTGTTTTTCTAATCATCACATTTTGACAACAAATAGAATTAATGGGTTCAATCCTGACCTTTGAAGATTGTTTATTAGTGTAAAATGTGATAGGAAATTTTTTAACCACATCTTTGTAAGAAGGAATAAGGTTTTGGACTTGTTGACAATCCTCCAAAACTTCCTCGCAGGGCTTTGTCTACTGTTCAATAATTACTCGATTGCAAGACCTATTATCCATACCCAAACTCAGAGAAGAAATATTGTTCTCCAGGATTATGGAATCCGAGAGGCTAGTGCCCCGATCACCAGAGAATGGAATTGTGGACCCAAGGTCCCCATCCATCCCAAAACCATGAGGAGGAAAACCAAGTGAAGAGAAAGGATCCAAGAAACCCAAATCCCCCAAAGCATCCCTACCAGGCATCCTACCATATTTCTTATAATTGTTCTATAAATTTTCAATAAACTCCAACTCCTTTTGAGTCAATTGACTAGAGAAACAAGGGCAAAGGGAAAATAACTTACCACAAAAATTGCCTTTTGCAACAACCTCCACACCTACATCCACCTGTCCAAACTTCAAACCCTCTGTCTCCTCTAAGCCCACCAGACCCGAGTAGTCATAATCAGAAGAAAAAACATCCCCCAATCTGACTCTCTTATCGAGAGGTGAATCAAGGATATTAGAAACATTAGCATGATCACAGTGTGAAACCCCACCTGAAGAAATCAGAGTATCAGTCTTTCCATTCAAAACCTTCTCCGAATCAAACTCATCAACCAACTGTCCTAGGAAAGAGTTCTTGAGGTGTCCTTTCCTCCAACAAAGGTGACATCTAAANACAAATTTCAATCTCTTCCGACAGTCACCCCACGGCCTGAAATTCCACCAGAACCGTAGCCATTTTTTGATCCAAGGAGAAAAGGGCATCTTCATCCACAAAAATATATTTTCCAACTGTGTTAGCAATCTCCACCAAGATTTCTTTGGACAAAAGATGTAAAGGGATCCCTAGGATCAACATCCAAAGATTCCTATTAAGGATGGGATTTCGTAGAGGATTAAAGGCTACATGTTATCTTCGAAGAACCAACAAACCTTTTCCAAACAACCACACCCTATTCAAAACATTCTTTATATCAGTTTCCTTCATGAATGAGAAACATACCCAACCCTTCATTAAGGTAACATACCTAGGGAAATAGCCTAAAAAGGCTTCCATACATCATTAATCCATTTGATAACTTCCACCCTAGCCGACACAGTGTACTCAAGTCTTCCCACTAGGGTTCATTTGGAAAGGGATTCTACCATGTCCATCCCAATGTCTTCCCCAAGGACCATCAAAAATATATCAGAGAGGACTTTGAACGCCTTTGGGCACGATTCTTCCTAGCTTTATCCGCTATCATATTCTTCCTTGCTCCAACCTCTTTGTATGTAGTATGTAAATCAATACTCAACCTGGCCCTAGGTTCCACACCTTGCTTCGAACACCTCTCCATGCCTCCAACGTTTTGTCGCACAAAGCCCTTCGATGACACAAAAGATGAAGTAGGGTTTCCAATCTTCAGCTGACCACCAGACCAGAGCAGTAAAGACGATGGGGCAACAACAACATTTGACTGCTCCTTTGATCCTAACATCTTGGCCCCACACATTCCCAAGTCAGAAATATCCATAGAAAGTTGAATGTTTGGTTGTGGTGGTTCAGGTGGAGAGATCAACAACGATATACGATAGTTAATTTTCCCATCAGAGGTAAAAATCCTACTCTTCCTACCATCCTCATCATCTATCCAACTGACAAGTTCCCGATCCTCCATCCTGAAGTCCACTAGTTAGCTGAAGACCCCCTAACAAACCCTCATCCTCTTATTTATGTTGCATTTCACTCTGAATAAAACTCTAGGGAAATTCATTTCATGATACATGACCAAGTTGTGAGTTATTAATACTTGTGAGAGAGCATTGAATACTTACAGTTGGAGCAAATCTTGCCAACTTCCAAGCCTCTACTTGACCCCTCCACATGCCCAATTCTTCTGATAAGCTTTGAATATAACTATTCTCTTTGCATTGTATTGACTAATGGAAGCAATAAGGGTTCCATTAAAGAAATGTTGCTTTCATTTGAAGTCATGTACTTTATTATTATCACATCTTTCTTGTTCAACGTTAGTGTAATTTCTAGTGTATGAGGTAAATATTGTTTTGTTTTTTTAGATTATATTGGTACATTGGTATTTTTGTAATTATTTGAGTGTTTCATATCTTTTCACTCTTCATTGATGAATTGTGGCAAGCTTTCTCTTACTTACCTCCAGATGGAATCAGGGTATTTATTCAACATCAATGGATCCCTAAATTTGTTATTAACTCAAAATATTGTTTTATAGTAAAATTTGATTTGATCGTGAAATAACAACAAAATGATTTCTTCATTTTCTCAACATCAATGGCTCATAATGAGTATGTTTTAATGGCTTCGAGCCTATATGTATTGGAAAGCTTCCTTTGATTCAATTGAATAGCAAGAAAACTACTTTTCCGGGGGAATTTGTTTTTCCCAACTACAACATGCGACACCCTTAATTGTCACATGTTGCACCACTATAGGGTGTGACAATGTCTCAGTTTGCACCACTACAGGGTGTGACACTATCTAAAAGAGAAGAAAAAGATGAAATTCCCGAAGTTTCTAGAAGAGAAGCTTCATATATGAGGTGTCCTCCGATCGGTTTGGATCTCACCCGTACTCCTGATTTGGGGAGATCCTAACCACCTTTTCGATCTATAAAAGGGACCTTCTCTCATAAGGAAATGTTAATAGTTAATGGAGAATAATGGTTGATATCCTTTTTGCTTCTAGTTTGTGATTAGAATATTGTTAGCATTATTTGGCTTTGAGAGATTCAATCTTAGCTAAAGGAGTCAATTGATGGTGATGGATTTCATTGATGCATTGTGGGTATTGGAGCAGTGAACTTGTTGGAAGGATCTTCACAACATCAAGGATTTGGCTGTAATCTCTTTTCATTATTGTTAATACAAAAATATAGTTTGTTTCCCACAAATGTTGTTTATGTTTGATTATATTTGTTGTATTTCTCCTTGATCATTTGCATAGGTTTCATCAAAATATACTATTGTTTCTTTCACTCTTGTTGGCTTGTGTCTTCTTACATACTATCATTCACAAGTCTCGGGACGGAGCTGGAAAATACAACTAGCGAGGAAAACCATCAATTAAAAGGTGTGAGCTCTTGCTAGCTAGTATTTTTTATTGCATAAACCTAGGGAAAACTATATGTTCTGTCATGTTTTGTTCTAGTCTTGGTTTCCGAGTCTAGGGATATCAGTTCATGTCTGCATAGACCAATTTTTCCGATAACAACGTCATAGGACTTACAATCACTAATTCATAATTTGTTATTAAAATGAAATAAATAAAAATGCAACTTCTATTATCATCACTAATTCATAATTTGTTATTAAAATGAAATAAAGTAGAAGACAACTTCTATTATAATCACTAATTACTAGTACATACAAAACCATGTCATTGATGTCATTTAGAATCATTTTTACATTAATTGTTAGCAAGATTAAGACAATGTTTCTTTACCATGAGTTTAAAGAAGAAATCTTCATAAAGAAACCATATGGATTTGTGGTAGGACAAAGAGAATACATGGTGTGTCGATTGAAGAGATCATTGTATGCTTTGAAAGATATCTCCAAATTCATCATTTTTTGGATACTCCTCTCTTAGAACTTCATGGGTAAAAGGTTCAAATTGAATTATGGTTCCCATACATGTAATTTTCTACATGGGTGGCCTTGACATCAAATATGCATCTTTGTTTGCAATACCCTTGTTGTATTTGTTTACTAGATGGAGTTGTTGTATTAAAAACACTGGGGTGGATGGTGGTTGATGTAAATCATGATCTTCTTCCCCAAAATATAATACTTACATTTCTTCATTACTTGATCAAGGATGTAGA